>JALAAE010000020.1:0-567586 GCA_022702365.1 Epichloe sibirici
TCCTATATAGGGCCTAATATAACTATATAATAATAACTATATATATATACTACTTACTTATAACTTAATAACTATAAAAAAGGGAGAGGGGGAAAGGCCTAAGTAAAGGAGTATATTATAGACTTAAGCTTAGAAGCTTAGGTTATATCTTAGGTTAGGGCTATACGCAAGCTACGCATAACCCACACATATAGTAGTATAAAGCTAGATCCTGTGTAACCTCTAGCTTAGTTCCTTTCTTCTCCTATAAGGATAATATTACTATTTGGAACGCTTATAAGCAGCAGCCCTAAGGCCAGTTCTTAACATTAATCTAGAAGAACCTTAAATATACTTAAAAAGTATAGGATTAGGGATTCTAGGTATATAGTAATAATCTTATAAAAGCTTCTTCTTTATAGTAATTAATACCTAATCTTATTAAGAGAGTTACTTTAAATACTCTTAATAACTAAATAATATAAAGAATAGTACTTAGTATTCTATTCTTAGTAAGTAATATTAAATATTTAATAGCTAATTCTAAAGCTTATTAAAGTTAATAAGGGAATACTATAATTAGTTTATTATAATACTTAGAAATAAATATAAGTAAATAACTCTAAGGTATATCTTACTTTATAAGAAGCTTTAAGAGCTTATAAGGAATATAATACCTTTAGCTAAAACTATTAGGTATTATATAAAGGTTAATTTTAATAAGACTATTAAAAGGAACCTTTTAAAGGTTAATATTAATAAGTAGCTTACTAATACCTTAATTAGCTATAAGTAATTGTTGGAATCACAGGTTCCTGACGTTAGGATCAATTGGATAGCCTAGGGAATAGGTATGATCTTCTATTCTAGGCTTGGTATCTAATTCGAAAGAAGAGAGGAAAAGAGAGGCTTTTCCGGATTGTAAAAAGTGGCTATAAACGCAGAGCGTTTATGGGTTACCTAACTTGTAGGTCCTTGCCCTATTAGAAGGTAGGCTTATAGGCTATAAGTAGAGCTCCTTACGTTACGCGCGCGCGTGGCCCTATGGCCTAATGTTTTGCTAGGTAATTATAGCTATGTGCTGCGATTAATGTTATACTTATTCTAATATTAGAATCTCTTTCTTTTTAATATAATTATTAATATATAATATTAATCTAAGAAGAGAAGAGATAAGGATTAAATAAATATATAATATAAAGAAAGGAATAAATAAATAAAAATAATAGGCATAGGCCTTATTCTTCCCTTCTCCTTACTTACTACTAGTTTTTAATAACTAGCTTCTCTAATCCTTTTTTCTTCTTTCTTATGTAATATTACTTATAGTATTTATAGTTACCTTTTCCCTACCCTTTTATTTAACTATAATATAATATTAAATTATATTCCTAGGGAAGGATTACTTATAATCTCTTTCTTATAGGTATAATATTAGATTATATCTTCTTATATCCCTTTACGCTCCCTTTTCTTTTCCCTTAGAACTATACTATCCTAGAGGCTTAAGTGCCTTTTATTAGAGGGTATTATCTTACCCTCTCTCTAGGGCTATATTACCTTTAGGGGCCTATAAGGGCACTATTTTATTCTCCTTCTAGGGTAATATTACCCTAGAGACCTATAAAGATACTATTTTATTCTCCTTTTAAGGCTAAGTTTAGTTCTAAGACCTATATAGGTAACCTTATATATAGGTAACCTATTCTTCTATCTAGACTATTACTATATTACCTATAATAAACCTCTTTAGGGCCTTATTAGGCATTGCCTTTATAAATATATCCGCTAGGTTATCTTTACTATTAATCTATTTAATCTTATAAAGCTTATAAAGCTTATAGTATTTATATAATTATTAAAGGGCTATAATATTAATTATTAGCCGCTTCTTCTTTATAGTCCTAAGCTTAATAAGGTATTTATATAATAAGTATAAATTAGTATAGACTATAATTAGGATTATAGGGAGATTTAATTAGTCTATAATTATCTTTAGCATTATTATAATTATGTAAGCTATATTAATGCCTGCTACTATACTATAGACCTTTAAAGTAAGTATACTTCTTATAACTCTCTTACTCTTTATTAAGCTATAGTGTATAATATTACCTTATACTATAAACTTACTATCTTTATATTCCTTATTAGCTAGGATTAATATATAGCCTAGCTATAAGGTAAAGTCTTAGTTATTAGTAAATAATCTATTAATAAATATAAAGAGCTTTACCTTTATAAGATTAAGTAATATAAATATTAATCCTTAATCTAGATAATTTATTTACTACTTAATATAGTAATCAAGTTCTTTAATATTCTTAATAGTTAGCTCTTAGTATTATATAGTAATAGAGAGGTTAAAGCTTGCCTTAGGTTAGTAGATTAAAGTAATATAGGCACCTTAAGCCCTTTGCTTAATATACTTCTTTATTAACTTTTCTAGTAAGATTAATTAAAGCTTATTACTTTACCCTTTCTACTATATCTTAATAGTGTTATTAGTTAGTTAAATAATTCTACTATTAAATATAAGGGGATTATTAGGCTTAATAAATTACTTTGGTTTTGTAGTGAATTTAGTAGTAATTAATTCATCTTTTTCTAGCTATAAGAATCTCTTATCTAATAGACTAAGAGTATTATTAGTCTATATTCCTATATATCTAAAGTAAAGGCTTTTAGCGGATATTACTAGTAAGCATAGATTATAACTTAATATTATTATCTAGAGATTCTCTCTATAGTGCTTATAGTAAGTTACCTACTAATATATACTAGCCTTTATAATACTATAGAGAGGCTTAATAACCCTTATAATTATATTCTTAGGGTATTAATTATAAATTTAGATAGGGAGTTAGGTAAGGATTATTTAATTTAGCAATGTCTAGGATTATATATATACTTATATAATATCTTAAATCTATAGAAGAAGTCCTTTACTAAGAAAGGAGGGAGTAATTATAAGGATTAAACGCTAGCTTACTCTCTGGATTATTAGGGCCTATATAAGAATTACTTGCTTTACTTTATTACTAAAGCCTTAGATAATAAGCCTTAATTTCTTATATAGTTAGCCTATCTTTCCTTTTACCTTATTAATAATATAGGAATTAAAGATTTAAATCCCTTAGTGCTTTCTCTATTAAAGGTAGTAAATTTAAATATACCTTAATTAATTAAAGTATTAATCTTAGTTTTTATTAAGAGTTTAAAGGGTTTACTAGGGGTTATAATAGTGCCTTCTCTATATAATTAAATTATAAGCTTAAAGTCTACCTTCTCTTTACTTAATAGGAAAATCTTAGGGTTATTTACTAATTAATCTACCTAATTAATAATTGCTAGAGAGTTCTTTTAGGGTTTTCTAGGCCTTCTCTTTATGAAACTAAAGGCACTATATTTTTAATTTATACCTCTTAGTTCTCTCCTTTAATTACCTCTAGATTAATACCTTCTTTTAGTAATAGCTTCTCCCTATTAGGGTCTTTATTATAGGGCTTAATAAAGGTTAATCTAAAGACTTTAGGGCCTTATAGAAGGTTAAGGGTATAGCTCTCTCTATTTATTATAAGGAGCTTATATAGGCCTTACTATCCTTTCTCCTTTTACTATATAAGTATAGGTAAGGTAAGTAAGAGTTTAAGAGTTAGTAAGGTATTAGGGCTATTTCTTATAGTAAGGGCTTTATTAACTTTTTATAAGATATATAATCTTTTAATCTCTTTTATTACCTTTTATACTATAAGGGCTTATTACTTAATATTAGGTAATAGAGGGGATTTATTAACTATTTATAGATAAGCACTAAAGACTAAGAGAGTTAGGATAATACTATTTAGGCCTATAGTATTATTAAGGGCTTTTATGACTATTTATAGGGCTATAGCTTTAGGTATTATTAGATATTTACGTTAGATAATATTATAAGCTCTTTAGAGTAGCCTATAATACCTTTTAACCTTACTAATGCTATAGTATACCTTAATAAGGACTTCTTTAATTAAGATTAATATTAAAGCTATAAATTAGCGGATTTCCTTGCTTCTAAATATTATACTAGTATTAGTTATAATTTAATCTAGAGGACCTTAGTAAGTATTAATCTAGTATAGTTAAAGGGCTTCCTATATTACTTTTACTATAATATCCTTAAGAAATCTAGCTATATTAAATAACATAGCTATATTAATAGCGTAAAGTATAGGGCAGTTACTATTAAGATATATAATATTTATAATTACTTTATAATTAAAGTTATATTTATCCTTAAGGGTGAATTTAAAGTAATATAGGTTATCTATATTTATTTAATATTAGTAGTAAATCCTTATTAATTATCTAATAGTTTTATAATTTACCTTATAGCCTGATTTAGAAAGCATATTATAAAGTTAGCGAATAAAAGGGTAACCAAATTAGTAATATAAGTGCTATAATTTAACCTTAGTTAAATAGCTCTAAGTAATTAATCTTTCTTTTTATAGAAGCATTTATAGATATCCCTATTTATATATAATAGGGACTTTAATATTACCTTATTAGAGGATATTCTAAGAGATATAGAAGTTAATCTTAAGGTAATCTATATCTATAAGATATAGTAAGAAAGAAGTGTTTATAGGTATTATATAAAATAGGATAATAATAAAAGGGGTAGGTATATTAATTAATCTAATAGAGGGGATTAGTTTTCCACTTCTAAATCTAATTATTACCTCCCTAGCTTTAGATTTATTAAGCTAGATCTTAGGGATTAACTACTATAAAGTAAGAAATTAGGGGTGCCTTACTAATAAGTAGCCTATAGCCCTAGTATTAGGAATTATACCTTAGAATATACCTAAAGAGTAGTAGTCTTTAAGAAGAAAGGTAGTTAGAGCTTTCTTTAGTTATTAGAGATTAAATAGATTCTCCTTTATAAGGGTATAGGTAGTTACTTAATTTATAAGAATCTCTATAGTTATATAACTATTAATAGTTATACCTTATATAAAGAAGCTTATAGGTATTTTACTTTCTTTACCTTCTTTCTTAAATCTAAGTTTTATTATATAGGTAGAAATCTTATTTTCTTTAGAGAGAATATTATTATTCTCTTTACCTTTATACTAGTTAAGGAAAGTATTATAGGAAGGGATTATTAGTTTTATAAGGTAATAGTTCTTAAAGTATTAATATACCTTTTTATATTCCTTTTTAGAGTGTTTAATTAACTAATAACCTTCTTTACTATATATATAGTATTTCTTAGTATATAGAACACTTCTAGTGCCTTAGGAGTGTAATTATCTATAATAGGCTTCCTTACTATATTTATTATACTTTTAATTAGTCTAGTACTACTTTTTTATATTAGGTATTAATAGGAATTAATGCCTTTTATTTAACTCTTCTATAGTTATTTAGATTAATATCCTTATATATTTATAGAATTATTATAGATTAGTAAAAGGGTTAATAAGGTAAGTTCTATATTCTATAATACTATAGTATATAGAGATTAATTAATTCTAAAGCGCTTTTTTAGATTAGGTAATTTCTAGGACTGCTTACTAAAGATTTATAAGCTTTATAATAAGTTCTTTAAAGTAGTTAAGTTTTAACTTCTTTAGGTTTTTTTATATAATTTATTATAGCTTTATATTTTACTACTTAAGGAGATATCTTTACTTTATATTATTAGTCTTAAACCTTTATTTAATCTAATTAATAAGAGTCTTAAGGTCTTAGGGATTATTTAGCTTATATAAATACTTATAATAGTATATTAGGGCCTTTTCTTTAAGCATAGCCTCTAGAGCATATCTAGCTTTATAGGGTTTAATACCTAGTATCTTATATTTCCCCTAGAAGATTATTAACTTTAAGTTAAAAACCTTATAGTTATCTATACTATATTAAATATTACTTATATATAGCTTTATAAGATTAATTATTTACTTTAGGGTAGGTCTTAATATTCTAGGTATTAAGGAAGATATAAGCTATATTAGGTAGAAGTGTATTTATCTAGGGGGAAAAGGTGCTCTAGGAGATATAGGAGGTAGCATATCCTATCTTAGTATAGGATACCTTTATTAAGGGCTATCCTAAGGGTTATTATTTAGTTAGCCTAATAGTATTAGGCTAGGGGAATAATATTAATAGGTTTTAAAGGTTTATTAATTATACTACTAATAGTATTATAATCTTAACCTAATTAGAGGAATTAGTAAAAGGTTATTAAGGAAGTCTTATTCTATAGTATATTTTTAGAAAGGTATATACTTTCTTATAGCTTCCTATATCTTTTCTTCTTACTAATTATAAAATCCCTTATAATTTATAACTTCCTTAAGCATTAAGGTAATCTTCTAGTAGGCTATTAGATCTATATATATACTATAGAAGAAAAGGAAATTAGAGAGGTATTTAGTAACTATTTAGTCTATAGTTATAAATACCTCTCTTATCTATCTATTAAAGTCTTTACTAAAGTTAGTAAATAGACTTCTTATAATAAGACCTTCTAATTTATAAGTTACTATTTTAATAAGAATATAAGCTATAATAGCTTTAGGGTTATATTATTTTTATTAAGATTAAATAATTTTGCTTATTATAGTGCTTCTTATATAATATAATTATATATCTCTAGCAAGATATATCTTAGAAGGGGGTTATTAACTTA
The DNA here is from genome assembly GCA_022702365.1 of Epichloe sibirici. Taxonomy (NCBI): domain Eukaryota; kingdom Fungi; phylum Ascomycota; class Sordariomycetes; order Hypocreales; family Clavicipitaceae; genus Epichloe; species Epichloe sibirici. Next base: position 6,659 of record JALAAE010000020.1, read on the forward strand.
TAGACCTTTACCCTTCTAGTCTTTTCTAATTTTAGTGCCTTCTTTAGCATTACTAAACTTAGAGTTAAAGAGAGAGGCTTTTAACTACTCTATTTATTAAAAAGCTTTTAATCCTCTTATCTTTATTATAGAAAACTATAGAAAGGAGATATAGGATTAGGGGAATAGGGCTTTTATATAATAGGTTAAAGGATTATAGGCATAGCTATTATCTTTATCCCTTAGGGATTCTTAGGATATTAGATCTTAGGAGTAATAAGTTCCTTTCTTATTATAAGAGAGTGCCTTCTAAGGGTTAGGTATATAGTAAAATGTACTAATTAAATAGTTAAGGATAGGTTAGACTAGTTACTAACTAGGCCTTAATCTTTTAACAGCTTTAAAGTCTTTATAGGGTCTTAGAATATTAGATCTTAGGAGGTATAAACTCCTTTCTTATTATAAGAGAATACTTAAACTTCCTTAGCATAACTATATTACTTTTAGTAGCTCTCTTATTATATAGAGTAGGTTTATAGTATAGTTATCTCTTCTAATTAACCTTACTAATCTATAGTTATAAAAAACTATATAGTTATCTATAAAGTTAACTACTAATTAGTATTAGAATTATAGGGTTCCTAATATTAGGATTAATTAGATAGCCTAGGGAATAGGTATAATTCTTCTATTCTAGGTATAGTATTTAATTAGAAAGAAGAGAGGAAAAAGAGAGGTTTTTCTAGATTATAAAAAGTAGCTATAAATATAGAGTGTTTATAGGTTACCTAACTTATAGGTCCTTACCCTATTAGAGGGTAGGCTTATAGGCCATAAGTAAGGCTCCCTGCGTTACGCGCGCGCGTAACCCCATGGCCTAATGTTTTGCCGGGTAATTACGGCTGCATGCCGCGATTGATATTATGCTTGTTCTAACATATAGTAATAAGCTATAGCAAAGGGGATGGATTAAAAATTTTTCGCTACTGCCTAAAAAAATGTGGGTCTAAAGCGGGGTAAAAGTAAGGCGGCCGCACCGATAGCAATTTCTGACCGCACGAATAGCAATACTCTGTAAGAGGGTGCGGACGCTCGCTTAAATACCTATATACCTAGACTATAGGGGGTGTAATCCTCCTATATAAAATTATACTATATAACTACTAAGGTTTTGGAAAGTAACTAGTTAAGTAAATCCTAGTGTCTAAGCTATCTAAGCGGTTAAGCGCTATAACTATTATATAATATATTCCCCTAGGAAGCCTTATAAAAAAGAGGTTTCCTATAATCTATCTAGTAATTTAGTAAATTAAATTAATTTATATTAATATTAATCTTATTAATCTATTAATAGGTTAGGTTAATAGTAAGGGATTTAGGAGTTTCCTAATTAGTTAGATTATTTCTAAGTAAGTACTATAAAAGGTATATAAGCCCTAAGGAGTCCTTAAAGCTTAGAAAGCTTTTTCCTATAAGTAGCTTTATAAGGCTATTTATAATTATCTCTTTAGTAGCCTTTTAGGTTATATTAAAGGTTCCCTTTATAACCTCTTACTAAAGCTAGTAGTAAGAAATATTAATATAGTAAAGCCTTATAGTAAGCTTAATAAATTCCTTCTTAAGAAAATAAATTATTTATATATTATTATATTTAATCTTAAGGGTATTATCTCTAAGGCATAAGCTAACTTCCTAATATAATTACTTAAAGGTAATTAGCTCTTTACTATAATAAGAAAGGGCTAGGAGCTTTACTTTAGTTAATAAAGTAGTTATAGTCTTTTACTTTCTTACCTTATAAAGTATAGGTCTCCTAAAGAGCTTTATAATATAACCTTATAAGCTTCTTTAGGTAATTATATTATTTATAAAGAAAGTATTACTATAAGCTTTAAGCTTATAATTATTACTATTAAATTTAATTATAAGGTTTATGTTAGAACAAGCATAATATCAATCGTGGCATGCAGCCGCAATTACCCGGCAAAACATTAGGCCATGGGGTTACGCGCGCGCGTAACGCAGGGAGCCTTACTTATGGCCTATAAGCCTACCCTCTAATAGGGTAAGGACCTATAAGTTAGGTAACCTATAAACACTCTATATTTATAGCTACTTTTTATAATCTAGAAAAACCTCTCTTTTTCCTCTCTTCTTTCTAATTAAATACTATACCTAGAATAGAAGAATTATACCTATTCCCTAGGCTATCTAATTAATCCTAATATTAGGAACCCTATAATTCTAATACTAATTAGTAGTTAACTTTATAGATAACTATATAGTTTTTTATAACTATAGATTAGTAAGGTTAATTAGAAGAGATAACTATACTATAAACCTACTCTATATAATAAGAGAGCTACTAAAAGTAATATAGTTATGCTAAGGAAGTTTAAGTATTCTCTTATAATAAGAAAGGAGTTTATACCTCCTAAGATCTAATATTCTAAGACCCTATAAAGACTTTAAAGCTATTAAAAGATTAAGGCCTAGTTAGTAACTAGTCTAACCTATCCTTAACTATTTAATTAGCGTGTTTTACTATATACCTAACCCTTAGAAAGTACTCTCTTATAATAAGAAAGGAACTTACTACTCCTAAGATCTAATATCCTAAGAACTCCTAAGGGATAAAGATAATAGCTATACCTATAATCCTTTAACCTATTATATAAAAGCCCTATTCCTCTAATCCTATATCTCCTTTTTATAGTTTTTATAATAAAAATAAAAGGATTAAAAGCTCTTTAATAAATAAAGTAATTAAAAGCCTCTCTCTCTAACTCTAAGTTTAGTAATACTAAGTAAGGCATTAAAGTTAGAAGAGACTAGAAAGGCAAAGGTCTATAAGTTAATAACCCCCTTCTAAGATATATCCTACTAGAGATATATAATTATATTATATAAGAAGCACTATAATAAGCAAAATTATTTAATCTTAATAAAAATAATAACCCTAAAGCTATTATAGCTTATATTCTTATTAAGATAGTAACTTATAAATTAGAAGGTCTTATTATAAGAAGTCTATTTACTAACTTTAGTAAAGACTTTAATAGATAGATAAGAGAGGTATTTATAACTATAGACTAAATAGTTACTAAATACCTCTATAATTTCCTCTTCTTCCATAGTATATATATAGATCTAATAGCCTGCTAGAAGACTACCTTAATGCTTAAGAAAGTTATAAATTATAAGGGATTCTATAATTAGTAAGAAAAAGAGATATAGGAAGCTATAAGGAAGTATATACCTTTCTAAAAACACACTATAGAATAAGACTTCCTTAATAACCTTTTACTAATCCCTTTAATTAGGTTAAGATTATAATACTATTAATAGTATAATTAACAAACCCCTAAAACCTATTAATATTATTTCCCTAGCCTAATACTATTAGGCTAACTAAATAATAACCCTTAGGATAGCCCTTAATAAAGGTATCTTATACTAAGATAGGATATGCTACCTCTTATATCTCCTAGAGCACCTTTTCCCCTTAGATAAGCATACTTCTACCTAACATAGCTTAAATCTCCCTTAATGCCTAGAATATTAAGACCTACCCTAAAGTAAATAATTAATCTTATAAAGCTATATATAAGTAATATTTAATATAGTATAAATAACTATAAGGTCTTTAACTTAAAGTTAATAATCTTCTAGGGGAAATATAAGATACTAGGTATTAGACCCTATAAAGCTAGATATGCTCTAGAGGCTATGCTTAAAGGAAAGGCCCTAATATATTATTATAAATATCTATATAAGCTAAATAATCCCTAAGACCTTAAGACTCTTATTAATTAGATTAAATAAAGGTTTAAGACTAATAATATAAAGTAAAGATATCTTCTTAAGTAATAAAATATAAAGCTATAATAAATTATATAAGAGAACCTAGAGAAGTTAAAACTTAACTACTTTAAAGAACTTATTATAAAGCTTATAAATCTTTAGTAAGTAGTCCTAGATATTGCCTAATCTAAAAGAGCACTTTAGAATTAATTAATCTCTATATACTATAGCATTATAGAATATAGAACTTACCTTATTAACCCTTTTACTAATCTATAATAATTCTATAAATACATAAGGATATTAATCTAGATAACTATAGAAGAGTTAAATAAAAGGCACTAATTCCTATTAATACCTAATGTAAAAGAGTAATACTAGACTAATTAAAAGTATAATAGATATAGTAAGGAAGCCTATTATAGATAATCATGCTCCTAAGGCACTAGGAGTATTCTATATACTAAGAAATGCTATATATATAGTAAAGAAGGTTATTAGTTAACTAAATACTCTAAAGAGAAATATAGAAAGGTATATTAATGCTTTAAGAATTACTACCTTATAGAACTAATAACCCCTTTTTATAATACTTTCCTTAACTAGTATAAAGGTAAAGAGAATAATAGTATTCCCTTTAAAGAAGATAAGATTTCTACCTATATAATAAAACTTAGTTTTAAGAAAGAAGGTAAAGAAAGTAAAATGCCTATAAGCTTCTTTATATAAGGCATAACTATTAATAGTTATATAACTATAGAGATTCTTATAAATTAAGCAGCTACCTATACCCTTATAAAGGAGAATCTATTTAATCTCTAATAACTAAAGGAAGCTTTAACTACCTTTCTTCTTAAAGACTACTACTCTTTAGGTATATTCTAAGGTATAATTCCTAATACTAAGGCTATAGGCTACTTATTAGTAAGGCATCCCTAATTTCTTACTCTATAGTAGTTAATCCCTAAGATCTAGCTTAATAAATCTAGAGCTAGGGAGGTAATAATTAGATTTAGAAGTGGAAAACTAATCCCCTCTATTAGATTAATTAATATACCTACCCCTTTTAGTATTATCCTATTTTATATAATACCTATAAACACTCCCTTCTTACTATGTCTTATAGATATAGATTACCTTAAGATTAACTTCTATATCTCTTAGAATATCCTCTAATAAGGTAATATTAAAGTCCCTATTATATATAAATAGGGATATCTATAAATGCTTCTATAAAAAGAAAGATTAATTACTTAGAGCTATTTAACTAAGGTTAAACTACAGCGCTTATATTGCTAATTTAGTTACCCTTCTATCTGCTAACTTTATAATATACTTTCTAAATCAGGCTATAAGGTAGATTATAAAACTATTAGATAATTAATAAGGATTTGCTACTAATATTAAATAAATATAGATAACCTATATTGCTTTAAATTTACCCTTAAGGATAAATATAACTTTAATTATAAAGTAATTATAGATATTATATATCTTAATAGTAACTACCCTATCTTTTACGCTATTAATATAGCTATGTTATTTAATATAGCTAGATTTCTTAAGGATATTATAGTAAAAGCAATATAGAAAGCCCTTTAACTATGCTAGATTAATACCTACTAAGGTTCTCTAGATTAGATTATAACTAATGCTAGCATAACGTTTAGAAGCAAGGAATTCCGCTAATTTATAGCTTTAATATTAATCTTAATTAAAGAAGTCCTTATTAAGGCACACTATAGTATTAGTAAGGTTAAAAGGTATTATAAGCCACTCTAAAGAGCCTATAATATTATCTAATGTAAATGTCTAATAATGCCTAAAGCTATAGCCCTATAAATAGCTATAAAAGCCCTTAATAATACTATAGGCCTAAATAGCATTATCCTAACTCTCTTAGTCTTTAGCGCTTATTTATAAATAGTTAATAAATCCTCTCTATTACCTAATATTAAGCAATAAGCCCTTATAGTATAGAAGGTAATAAAAGAGATTAAAAGATTATATAGTAAGAAAAAGTAAGATAGTAAGGCCTATATAAGCTCCTTATAATAGATAAAGAGAGCTATACCCTTAACCTTCTATAAGGCCCTAAAGTCTTTAGATTAACCTCTATTAAGCCTTATAATAAAGACCCTAATAGGGAGAAGCTATTGCTAGAAGAAGGTATTAATCTAGAGGTAATTAAGGGGAAGAACTAAGAGGTATAAATTAAAAATATAATACTTTTAGTTCCCCTAAAGAGAAGGCCTAGAAGACCCTAAAAGAACCCTTTAGTAATTGTTAATTAGGCAGATTAATTAGTAGATAACCCTAAGACTTTCCTATTAAGTAAAGAGAAGGTAGACTTTAAGCTTATAATTTAATTATATAGAGAAGGCATTATTATAACCCTTAGTAAACCCTTTAAACTCTTAATAAAAACTAAGATTAATACTTTAATTAATTAAGGTATATTTAAATTTACTACCTTTAATAAGAGAAAGTATTAAGGGATTTAAATCTTTAATTCCTATATTATTAATAAGGTAAAAGGAAAGATAGGCTAACTATATAAGAAATTAAGGCTTATTATCTAAGGCTTTAGTAATAAAGTAAAGCAAGTAATTATTATATAGGCCCTAATAATCTAAAGAGTAAGCTAGCATTTAATCCTTATAATTACTCCCTCCCTTCTTAATAGAGGACTTCTTCTATGGATTTAAGATATTACATAGGCGTATATATAATCCTAGACGCTACTAAATTAAACAATCCTTACCTAACTCCCTATCTAAATTCATAATTAACACCCTAAGAATATAATTATAAGAGTTATTAAGCCTCTTTATAGTATTATAAAGGCTAGTACGTATTAGTAGGTAACTTATTATAAGCACTATAAAGAGAATCTCTAGATAATAATATTAAGTTATAATCTATGCTTACTAGTAATATCCGCTAAAAGCCTTTACTTTAGATATATAGGAATATAAACTAATAATACTCTTAGTCTATTAGATAAGAGATTCTTATAGCTAGAAAAAGATGAATTAATTACTACTAAATTCACTACAAAACCAAAGTAATTTATTAAGCCTAATAATCCCCTTATATTTAATAGTGGAATTATTTAACTAACTAATAATACTATTAAGATATAGTAAAAAGAATAAAGTAATAAGCTTTAATTAATCCTACTAGAAGAGTTAATAAAGAAGTATATTAAGCAAAGGGCTTAAGGTGCCTATATCGCTTTAATCTACTAACCTAAGGTAAGCTTTAACCTCTCTATTACTATATAATACTAAGAGCTAACTATTAAGAATATTAAAGAACTTAATTATTATATTAAGTAGTAAATAGATTATCTAGATTAAGGATTAATATTTATACCACTTAATCTTATAAAGGCAAAGCTCTTTATATTTATTAATAGATTATTTACTAATAACTAAGACTTTACCTTATAGCTAGGCTATGTATTAATCCTAGCTAATAAGGAATATAAAGATAGTAAGTTTATAGTATAAGGTAATATTATATACTATAGCTTAATAAAGAGTAAGAGAGTTATAAGAAGTATACTTACTTTAGAGGTCTATAGTATAATAGCAGGCATTAACATAGCTTATGTAATTATAATAATGCTAAAGATAATTATAGACTAATTAAATCTCCCTATAATCCTAATTATAGTCTATACTAATTTATACTTATTATATAAATGCCTTATTAAGCTTAGGACTATAAAGAAAAAGTAACTAATAATTAATATTATAGCCCTTTAATAATTATATAAATACTATAAGCTCTATAAGATTAGATAGATTAATAGTAAAGATAACCTAGTAAATATATTTATAAAGGTAATGCCTAATAAGGCCCTAGAGAGATTTATTATAGGTAATATAGTAATAGTCTAAATAGAAGGATAGGTTACCTATATGTAAGGTTACTTATATAAGTCCTAGAACTAAACTTAGCCTTAAAAAGAGAATAAAATAGTACCTTTATAGGCCTCTAAGGTAATATTACCCTAGAAAGAGAATAAAATAGTACCCTTATAGGCCCCCTAGGGTAATATAGCCCTAGAGAGAAAAAAGAGTACTCTCCTAAGTCTTTATAGTAACATAGCCCTAGAGGGAGGGTAAGATAATACTCTCTAATAAAGAGTACCTAAGCCTTTAGGATAGTATTGTTATGGACTCGAGCTTAGAAGCTCGGGTCATGTCTCGGGTCAATCCCGGATCCGGAAAGGGCGCGTAAAGACCGCGGGCTGTGCGCAGCTAGGTTAGGGCTATGCGCAAGCCACGCACAACACACACACATAACGGTATAAAGGCAGATCCTATGTAACCTCTAGCTTAGTTCCTTTTTTCTCCTATAAGGATAATATTACTATTTAGAACGCTTATAAGCAGCAGCCCTAAGGCTAGTTCTTAATATATATTATCCTTTACTATAGAAACACAATAGCTAGCAAACATACCGCTACCACTGGATAGGATAGACACTAATAAGATAGTAAGGTTATAAAAGCTTATTACTTAGTAATTAAGATAGATCTAGGAACTTGCTAATAGGCAGAAGTTAGACTTAACTAACTAATTAGTTAAACATAAGCCCTTACCTATAGGACCCCTATTTAATAGCAAAAAAGTCCTTTTTATAGTATAGTAAAACCTTATATCTTATAAGCTTAATATAGATAGGGGGTTTATTAGGTCCTAGTAGGACTAATAGTGCTTTATTTACTAAAATCTATTACTAAAGGTTTAGGCCTAAGTTACCCCCTTTTTTAAAAAAGGGCACTTAGTGTATTATAATCCCTAAAAATTTTTAACCTACTTAAATAAGATATTTAATAACCCTTATTAGTAGGAATTAGTAATTATAGAACTTAACTAGATAGCATAATAGCCTAATAAACAATTTAGTAACTTCTATATTTATTTTAAATAAAAATTAGCGCTAGCTAGGGGATTAGATTAAGAGGACTCTATAAAGCTTGCTAAGCTACGCATAGCACTTAATAAGTAGATAAGGGACTATAGCATTAGATAGGATATATTATAAATAGATTACTTAGTAGTAATGGCTTACTATTATAGCATTTTATTAGATATTAAGTTATATTATTTAGAGGAGAAGAATTATATATAAAAACAGGTATATATGCCTAAGGCCCTGGCCTAGGATAAGAACACTCCTATAATAGATATATAATCCACGTATATAGTAAGGGCCTAAAAAGGATACGGGAAGTTACTAGGATAATAGTGTAAGGTAAAGTTAGGTAATAAGGCTAGTGGTAAGCAGGCTAAGTAAGTTACCTAGGCTATACGTAATATATATTATAATAAGGGTAAGTGTTTATATTATAGCTTAGGGAAGCATTTTATTTATACCTATCTTATGCTCCCTCTAAGATATTAGTAAGGGAAAGTAGCTATTAATATATATAATATAAAGGAAGAGAAGGAGGACTCTAGGGAAGAGAAGAATATAGACTTATTAGAAAAAGAAGAACCCTAGTATTAAGTTATTTAACTAGGGTTATAGGGAGGATAGATAGAGAGGCTTTATAGTAAATAGTTATTACTAATAAGGACTTTAAATAGATCTAATTTAATATAGATTCTTTACCCTTTTTAGTTCCTGCTTTAATAAATAAGACTACCTTTACGGATACTCTAGTTAACATAGGCTATAACTGCTATGCTACTATAAGCAAATACCTTATCTAGAAACTCTAGTTAAAACGCCTCCCTCTCTTAAATAAGAGGTTAGTTTACACTACGGTTAGTGTAAAGCAAGGGGGAAAAAAAAGCCATAAGAAAAGGTTATATATAACATATATTATCCGTTTTTAAGTAGATTTAGATAGATAGGAAACGCCTATAGTTACCTATATAATCCCTAGGTTAATAAGGCAGCTTATCTTAGGGATGCTATAGATAAAGTGGAATAAGATTAACTTAGATATAGCATGTCGCTAGCTTTACGTAGGATTAGCTAATAACCTATAAGTTTAGGCATTAGCTAATAGGAAGGTAGAATAGCTAATAATATCTATCCTAGGCTTTACCTTCGCAGGCATAGTATAGCGCGTAAAGAAATAGAAGGAATATATCTAGCTTTATGCCACTAGCCTACGAGAAATCACGGTAATCCTATAGATAAATATAATACTAGAGGTTATAAAGCAGGACCTATTATTCTCTTTACTAAGCATATTATAGGATTTTATAGATCTTTTCCTAGAGAGTAAAGCAAACACCTTGCTACTATACTAGGGATAATTAGATTACTATATTTAATTAAAACATAATCTAGATAGGACTAAACTAGAGCTTCTGTAGGCATTATTATATAATATGCCCTAATATTATCTTCTTAAAATTTAGAAGTAAGTAATAGACTTAATAGATAAGGGCTAGATATAGGCTAGCTTCTCTTTAGCAGTGGCCCTAGTCCTATTAGTAAAGAAGCTAGGAGAAGGCTAGTGGTTTTATATAAACTATTAAGCCCTTAATAAGATTATAAAATAGGACTATTACCTATTACCTTTAGTAAAGGAGATACTATAGTTATTATTAGAGGTAAAGTGGTTTATAAAGCTTAATATATAAGCAGCGTTTTACTATATCTATATTACTAAGGGTAAAGAACACTAGATAGCCTTCTAGACGCGTTTTAGGTTATTTAAGTGGCTTATATGCCCCTTTAGTCTAGCTAGTATACTTGCTACCTTTTAGAGATATATTAATAGGGCGCTTAGCGGAATACTAGGGGACTATATAACTACTTATCTTAATAATGTCTTAGTTTACTTAGGAGGGTCTTAAAAGGACTATATGTAAAAGGTCTAAGTAGTATTAATAAGATTATAGTAAGTAAGGCTAAACCTAGATATAAAGAAATATATTTTTATAATAAAGAAAGTTAAGTACCTAGGGTTTATTATTTATATAGGAAAGGAGATTTGCCTAGATAGGGAGAAGATTACTATAATTTAGGACTAGGAGGCACTAATAAGGGTTTAGGGAGTTTAAGGTTTTCTTAGATTTACTAACTTTTATTAAGATTTTATACTGTATTTCTTAATAATTATAGGCCCTTTAATTAACCTTATAAAGAAAGGGGTTCCTTTCTAGTAAATAGATAAATATAACGTGGCTTTTAAGACTCTAAAATTAGCCTTTATATTATACCCTATCTTAACATAATAGAACCCTAATAAGGATATAGTGGTTAAGGCAAACTATTTAGGAATAGCACTAAGGGGGTGTCTCTCCTAGTTTAATAATAAGGGCATATTACACCTAGTAGCTTACTATTCCGCTTACCTATAGCTAGCTTAATAGAACTACACTATATATAATAAGGAGCTATTAGTAATTATATCCTATCTAAAGGCATAGTTAGCGGAGTTATATAGCGTTAGTAAGCTGTTTATAATACTTATAAACTATAAGAACTTAGAATATTTTACTACGCTAAGGGAGATATTAGAATAATAGGTAAGATAGGTAAAGACACTAGCGCTATTTAACTTTAACTTGTGATACAGGCCTAGACTATAGGCAGTAAGGCTAGACATGCTATTAAGATGCTTCTAGGAGGAGGCATATAAGGGAGGACTAGAGGAGCTAATTATATATTTAGTAATAAGGCTAGCCTAATACTATTATAAATAAACCATCCTAAGCTCTAGTGTAAGCCTTATCTTATTATTAGGAAATAGCAGTATAGGGGATACTATAGCTATGCCTATAGGCCTACTAACTAGAGTAATAATGTTTGCAGATAAGCATCTCTAATCTTTATAGGACTAATCCTTAGTTTATAATATAACTTATAAGATATATCTTAATATAGTTAGGGTAAGGGCCTAGAAGTTTCTAAAGGCTACTAATATAAGGGAGTAAATAGTGGATTATTAGATTAGTGCTAAAGGCATGCTTTAGTTCTAAGGCTAGACTTAGATCCTTACTTAGGAACCCCTTACTATAACTTTAACCTAGCGGGTATATAATTTACCCTTACTAGGCTACCCTAGCTATAATATAACCTTTAAGACGCTTTAAAGGGACTTTTACTAGGATAGTATATTGTAAAGCATTGCTTAGTTTATAAGGAACTGCTACTATTACAAGGGGCAGAGAAGCTACTAACTAAGATAAGGCTTACTAAAACTAATTCCCTTACTAGATTATTACTAGTTATAAATCTCTATTAACTTTATAATAGACCTACTAGCTTAACACCTAGATAACCTATAGTTCCTTATGGTTATTATAGATAGACTCTTTAAGTATATCTAGCTAGAGGCTATAATATTAATAGGGGCTAAAGCATATATAAAATGGTTTAAATAGTATTAGTAGTGGTTCTATGGTTTTCCTATATAAATTATTATAGATTACGGTTTAGACTAGTTAAGTAACTTTTAGACTATACTTTGTAATTAAGTAGGTATATAATAGTTACTATTAATAGCCTATTATCTATAGATAGATAGCAGCATAGAAAGGGCAAATTAAGAGGTATAGGCTATCTTATAAGTAATGCTATCTTTTTTATAGTTTAAATAGCTAGATTATCTCCTTATATATTAGCTTATATTAAATAATAGGGACTTATTAGTAATAGGGATTAGCGCGAATATAGTCTTATATAGTTATAACTTAGTAATAATTTAGGAACCACTAGATAAGTAAGTGTCTTATACCTTATTAAAGGGAAGGGCTTAAGCATTCCTATAATATCTTAAGGAGGGCTTAGATTTAATATAGGCTACTATAGCGTTTATTTAGTAATAATAATAGAAGGAGATAAATAGTGGTTAATATCTAGCAAAGCGTTTTTAGGTTAGGGATTATGTATAGTTAAACCTTTAAAACTTTAAGATAAATAGACTATGCAAAAAGTTAGATTAGGTTATAGCTAAATATAAGGTGCTTAAGGTCCTTATGCCTTTAACTATTAAACTAGATATACTAAGGGGACTATACCCTATTTTCTATATAGACTTAGTATAATATATAGCCTCTAACCTATTACTAAGTTAAATACTAGTAGATAAATATCCCTTACTAGAACTTATAATAATAGATGCTAACCCTAATCTCTTAGAGTATTAGGTAAAAGAGATACTTATAGCTAAAAACGTAAGAGGATAGGGGTTAAGATAAGATATACTAGTTAAGTAAAAAGGATATATATAGCTAACTTAGGAACCGCTAGAAAGCATGTAAGACATAGAGGCACTAGATAGATTTAAAGCATAATAGGGTAATATAATGATATATAATAGGCCTAAGAAATTACGTTTTTATTTAACTACTAAAGCATAGTAAATCCTATTCTTCTCTATTATACACATGGCCTAGAGCTAGTATTCTATAATAAAAAAAAATAAATTAAGCTATAAGGGGTAAGGAAGAGGGGTTAGTTACTCTATTCTAGTTCTATCCTAAGGGATAATAATTATAGCTAGTGTTTAGCTAGCAGATAAGGGCCTTATTAAATACACGCTGCTTAGCAGTAGTAGTCTCCTAAATAGAGGTAATATAGGATAGATTCTTATTTATTATAGCTATACTATAGAAAAACTCTATTACTATATTACTACTATAATAGGTAGAAGATATTTACTAGGCTAGGGTAAGGGCCTAGGACTTAGTAATGCCTTAGGCATAAGCTATGCTAGTAGGGGATAATAAAAGGGGTATTGCTATAGCAGGATTAACTTAGGTAGTAGCTAAAATAGTATTAAAATGTTTTTAATAGTAAATAAAAGTTTTTATTAGGATAGCGTAGTATCCCTTTTTAGAAATAGTACGCTTTATAGCTAGAGTCTTAATAGCTTTACTAGTGGCTAAAAGGTTTATTAGGTACTTATATATATATTATAGCTTTAGGTTACCTAAATATAAATATAGCTCCTAGCTACATAAATAACAGGCATGCTAATAAGGTAAATAGGCCTAATAAGACCCTAGGACGCACTCTTATATCCCCTTATTATAAAGATTATTTATATATTAAATATATAGAACCTCTTGCTCTTTGCTATTAGAGTTATTAGAGTTATTAGAATTACCCTCTAGGATATAATTACTAAGGTAGCTTAGTTTTTTAGGAGGGGGGGGAGGTAGTAGTAAGGGGGGAGGAGTACTACTAGCGGCAGCGGTGGTAATAGCGCTTAAGGTAATAGTAGCGGATATAATAGTAAGCAGACTAGGCATAGAAAGGGGGTGTAAAGGGAGATTAATAGGATAATTTAATTAAGGTAAGTAATAGAAAACTAATAAGATAGAGGAAATAAGGGTATAGAATAGAAGAAAAAGGGAAAAGAGTAGAGAATATATAGGAGTATTTATATCCTAATAATAGCACTAGGAGGTTATAACTATATACTTACTTTAAAGGAAGGCAAAGGGAGGATATTAGATAATTAGCTATAAAGGGGTTAGAGAGATAGATAATAGCTAGGGGAAGAAAGGGGAACTTAATAGGTAAAGGATAATATATAAAGAGGAAGTAAGGGTAGCTAGGTAGGTAGAAGTATAATATTAGCTAGTAATAATATGGAAATAATTTAGTTTAGTGTTATAAGGGAGAGAGTTAGTAAGGGAAGCTATTTTTTAATAGGCTAGGGGTAGGGTAGCCTATAGGGAAAAAATTTCTTAGCCTACTAGGCTATACGTAAGACCTATATAGGCCCCACACATACGCGTAACGCTAGCTATGTAATATGCCACTTACTTATAGGTTTGCTAGGGGACTATGCACTAGCCTTGCGCAGGGCATAACATAACTATATAATAATAGCTATATATATATGCTATTTACTTATAACTTAATAACTATAAAGAAGGGGGGGGGAAGGCCTAAGTAAGGGGGTATATTATAGACTTAAGCTTAGAAGCTTAGGTTATATCTTAGGTTAATCCTAGATCCAGAAAGGGCATGTAAAGACCGTGGGCTATGCGTAGCTAGGTTAGGGCTATGCGTAAGCCGTGCATAACACACACACATAACGGTATAAAGGCGGATCCTGTGTAACCTCTAGCTTAGTTCCTTTCTTCTCCTGTAAGGATAATATTACTATTTGGAACGCTTACGAGCAGCAGCCCTAAGGCCAGTTCTTAACAAGTATAGTCCTAAGGGAAAAGAGAAGGGAGCGTAAGGGAGTATAAGGAGGTATAATCTAATATTATACCTATAAAGAAGAGATTATAGGTAACCCTTCCCTAGGAATATAATTTAATATTATATTATAGTTAAATAAAGGAGTAGGGGAAAGGTAACTATAAATACTATAGGTAGTATTATATAAGAAAGAAGGAAAAGAGATTAGAGAAGCTAGTTATTAAAAACTAGTAGTAAGTAAGGAGAAGGGAAGAATAAGGCCTATACCTATTATTTTTATTTATTTATTCCTTCCTTTATATTATATATTTATTTAATCCTTATCTCTTCTTTTCTTAGATTAATATTATATATTAATAATTATATTAAAAAGAAAGAGGTTCCAATATTAGAATAAGTATAATATTAATCATAGCACATAGCCGCAATTACCTGGCAAAACGTTAGGCCATAGGGCCACACGTGCGCGTAACGTAGAGAGCCTTACTTATGGCCTATAAGCCTGCCTTCTAATAGGGCAAGGACCTATAAGTTAGGTAACCTATAAACGCAGAGCGTTTATAGCCACTTTTCATGATCTAGAAAAGCCTCTCTTTTCCTCTCTTCTTTCGAATTAGATACTAAGCCTAGAATAGAAGAATCATACCTATTCCCTAGGCTATCCAATTGATCCTGACGTCAGGAACCCTGTGATTCCAACACTATAGTGATATATAAATTTATAGAGTTAAGTATGATTATTAGAAGCATTAAGTAAAAGCCTAGAAACTAGACTCTAGGCTAGAGTCTGCTTATATTCTCTTTTCCCTTTTCTTTCTCTTTTCCCTCCTATAAGTAAATTTATTAGTAGCATTATTATATATGCCTTAATTCTACCCTCTTTATTACTAAAGTTATTAATTCTACTATTATTATTATTATTAATATAACCTCCTATAAAGAGCATAATATATAATAATATAGGGCAGCTACTATAGTAAAGGCAAATTCCTAACCTCTTGCTATCCTAAGATTTTAACTCCTTTACTAATCTCTATTACTTCTTATAGTCCTATACCTATAATAATAGGTTTAGCCTTATTAAAAGCTCTATAAGTAAGTATATTATTATTAATAGTAAAAGAAACCCTTACTTTAGCTCTTTAATTTATAATTAGGGCCTTAGTTAATATAGCATATCTTCTAGGCTTTAATAGGCCTTTATATTAAAATATAAGTATGATTTTAAGATTAAGGTAGTAGTAGCTAAGAAAATATTAAACTAGGTATAGATATATACTATAGTTAACTATCTTTGTAATTACCCTCTCTCTTAGTAGCCTTTAAGTTATAAAATCCACTACTAGCTTAGGCTATAGCAAAGAAAATAAGTAGTAAAGCTCTCTAAGCTTTAAGCCTTACTAGCTTATAAGGTAGGTAATATTATTTATTAGCAAAGCAATAATTATAAAAGTATCTTTATATTGAAAGATACCTATAATACCTATTAATAAGCCTATAAAAAGAATCTAGTAGGCTTAATATTTATGTAATAATTTATATAGCTTCTATAAGAGAAAGGCCTACCTTATAGGGTAAAGTATAATAATAAGCATTAGCTTAAAGCTATGCTTTAGACCTATCTAAGTTACTTAGATAAGTGGAAGACTTTTCTAAAGGTTCTTAGTATAGATAATACTTATAAGACTAATTACTTTAGCCTCTATCTATTAGAGGTTATTAGTATTACTAATTAGAAGTCTATAATAAATATTACGTTTAGCTCCTTAAGCTCTAAGAAGGAGAAAGGCTACTATTAGATACTAAACACGCTCAATAAGATTTAAAATAAGCACTAAGTCCTTACCCTAAAGGTTATTATTACTAATATAGAGTTTATATTAAAGAATACCCTAGAAAGCATCTTCCCTAAGACCTAGTAGTAGCTCTATTAGTAGCATATATAGAAGAACGTTTATAACTATATCCTTAGTAATTAGAATAATGCTATAAAGGAAGCCTAGCTAGAAGGTCCCTCTAATAATAAGGGTAAGAAGGTTAAGGCCTTTAACTAAAGCCCTAAAGGTATATATCTTACCTATAAGTCCCTAGCCTAAGCTATTAATATAAATAAGTTTAAAAGCATTTAGCTATAGATAAAAAAGACATATAACCTACACTAAAATCCTATCTTAGACTATATTAAAGAGACCTATATGCTATAGAAATATTAGTAAGCTAAATATTTTATAAATAATTATTAGAATTTTAGTAAGAGATTAAATAGCTTTATAAAGACTATTTATAAGGATCTTAAGTCTTACTTATTATTAGGTAAAGGTTATCTTCTTACTATTATAAAGGGGATTAAATAGGTAATTAAGAAAAAACTTTATAATTATAATTATAACACTACTTTAAATAAGCTTATCTAATGCTATAAGTATATTAGATTAGCTTAGCTTAGTAAGCTTACTATATAAATCTCTTACTATACTATTAAGCTACTAGTTATCTAATATTAATATGCTAAAGCATATAAATAAGGAAAGGTAAAGCTCTTCCTATATAATAGTTCTTATACCTTTATATAGTAATTTGCCCTACCTTATGCATATATAATATTAGAGAAGCTTTAACGTAACAAGTCACTAATATAAGACCTTATTTATCCCTACTAGTGGCTTAATAAACCTATAGTAAGTCCCTAATATCTATGCTATTATATTTACTAGAGAAGGAAATCTAATTATTACTATAAGGACCTTAATAATTAAATCTAATAAATCTATAATCCTATAATTATTAGTAGGGCTTAAACTATAAAGAATAAGAAAGACCCTTAACACTAAGCCTCTGTAATTAATAGAAGCTAGTAGCCTAAGCAGTAGCTTTAATCCTTATAGCTTTAATCCTTATAGCTAGGAAGATCTTATAATAATAGCATAAGGAGGCTTAATTTAAGTATCTAATAAACCCTCTTATAAGATAAGGTAGGAATAGCCTACATAACACAATGTTATTAATAACCCATATAGCGTATAGCTAGCTAATTAAGTAATAATAGGAATAGTATAGTAGAGTTAACATAAGAAGGTTAGGGTTATAGGTGTTACGGACTAGCCATAAGACAAGGCTATAGGCTATCGAGATGATATTAAGAAACTTAAGGAAAGAAAGGGAAGAGGGAAGAACACAGGTCCTATACAGGCCCCTTATACCCCCTGGTTAGCTTATATTAGCCCCCTTTCCCCTACACTACTTATATATTACTACTAAGGCTTAGGCAAAGCCTAAGCCCTTATATATACCCTTACTTACTCCTTTCTTACCTATATTATTATTACTTCTTATTATAATTTATCCTTACCTACTATATCCTACTAGTATAGTGTATTTAAGTTACATATAACTAGTGTGCGTATTATATAGCTTACTAGTAAGGGGTTAAAAATCGCCCCTGCCTATATAATTAGCCTATTCCTGCCTATCCTATATATTATATCTAATATAACACTATACCCCTCCCTTTATTATCCTAATAGCTCTTATTCCCTACCTACTTAAGGTCCTCCTCCCTTTACTCTTACCTATATAATAACTATAATTAATTATTTTAATAACTAACTTATTAATATAATATGTTTAGGTTATATATACTGGTGTATATGTTATGTAAAGTTTGCTAATATAGGGGATTAATATATTCTCCCCTTATAATTAGCTTATCCCTATTTATCTTATATATTATATCCCTTTATAATATATAACCTCTTCTTTATTATTATAATAGTTCTAAACCCCCTTACCTATTTATATCCCCTCCCTATTACTATTATATATATAAATATTCTACTAAAAATCCCCTTAGATTAAACCTTCCCCTAATAACTAATATCCTTATATTATTATAAACCTATCTTACTGCCTATTCTTTCTTATCTCTATCCTATTTTTTATCCTACTCCTATCTATCCTAACTATAATATTATTATACCTAAGTCTATTACACCCACTGCCCCTATTAGTAAAGGTCTAGCCTACCCTAAGCTCTCCTTTACCCTATATTTAGCTTAGGCCCTTAGGGAGTTTCTTATAGAAGGAGACTCTAATAATAAGCAGTATACTACCCCTAAGGTAGTTTTTTATCCTTATAGGCTATATATTAAATAGGCCCTTACTATAGGTATACTAGAATATTATCTCCCTAAATCTAGTAAGTCTTATCCCCCTTACTAGGGAAACTATATTACCTATATTTAGTTAACTAGGTATTTATTTACTAATCCCTACCTTTATTATACCTTAAAGAATCTTAAAGCTAAGATTACTATAGGTATATATATTATCTATCCTAGCATCCCTAAGACCCTAACCTAGAAATAAAAAATACTAGTACTATCTTAGTGCTATTATACTCTTATCTCCTATTAGATTACTTTTCTTTATAAAGCCTAATTTAACCTAGTGCCTATCTAGTTCTCTCTTAGACCTTTTCTATTCTCTAACTCCTTTATTATAAATATAACTAAGTATAGTATAATCCCTTATAACTATAGTAATCCCTTTACTAGGTATAGTATAGGGAACTAAATATAGTAAGTTATAGGCATTCTATTCTAATAGAACTAAGAGATTATAAGTAGCCTAGCCGCTATCCACTAGGAACTTTATAGGGGTATTACCCTTAGTAATATCTATTAGAGTACTTTCTATATATTCTATATTATTAAGGCTAGGGATATATCTCCTTCCTATTAATAGTAAGAATATTATACCTAGAACTTAGGTAATAGCTATACTAAATATTATAGTATATACTATATGCCCTATAATTACTAAGATACTCCTTCTTACTAAACTTTTAGTTAAGCCTATAAGCTATTACTTCTAAATAACTACTAGCCCTTAACTAGGTTTTACTTATAATAAACTATAGGCCTTATCCCCCCTAGTAGTAAAGTAAAGAACCTTACTAAGGATAATAGTAGTAATAAGAAGAATAAGTTTAAGGATATACCCTTATATTCTAATATCTAAGTGTAAATAAGGGGTAAAGAGAGTATACCCTAGGTTTTATATATAGTCTCCTTTAGAGAATAAGTTTTACTAAATTAAACTAGTTTATTACTATAATATATATTCCCTTACTTTTTTTTAAATTTATTTAGTGCTTATATCTCCTATATGTTTTCTAATAGTTCCTGTATTAGTTATATATATCCTATTTACTTAATAAGAATATTTTATCTTTTACCTCTCCTTAGTATATTCTAAGCCACTAAAATCTTCTCTATATAATATTCCTTAATAAGCTTAGGGTTATTCTCTAATAGAACCTATTCTAGACCTAGTTAGAAGTCTTAAACTAGTTAACTTAGAAGGAGGTCTATTACTACTTATTTAATAAGGTTTATATAAAATACTAGATATATGCCCTTTAGGATATTAAATTAAATAGTAAGTAGAGTTAGTACTTTAACTATAGTATACTTAGCTATTACCTAGTTAAGTTTATATAAGGGCTAATTAGTCTTAATATTCCTAAGTAATAACTATACCTTATCTCCTACTTAGAAGCGCTTTACTAGATAATATAAAGCTACTATAATATCCTACTACTATTACTAAGTATAAGCTATAGTAGCCTATATAAGGGATATACCCTCCTAGAGGTATTCTAGGAAATAGATAGCCTTTCCTTTTAATATAGTTTCTAATAGAACTAAGTCTAACTATATCTAAATAGGCTATAGGTTATAGCTATAAAGGAGTTTATTTAGGCTAACCCCTATAACTAATAAATTCTTATTATTAATTACTAGCTAGTAAGCTATAAGGTATTTAGGCTAGTTATACTAAGAAAAGGAAATATATATATATAGTATAGCCTATATCTCTTAGTTTATTCTCTTTATACTACTATTAGTCTATAGGTAATAGGAGGTAAAAGAAGCTAGTCTATACTAATACTTAAGCATAGCGTTATCTAGAAGTTACCTAGCTAGTTAAAGCCCTTATCTATAATAATAGATTAAGAAAATCCTTAAAATTATTACTAAACTATTTTAAAACGCTTTATATATACCTTAGCTACTATAGAGGTTATTACCTCTAGCTATATAAACTTAGATAGTCTATTTATAATTACTATAAGGAACTATAGTCTCTTTAGGGAGAATAATAGTATGTTTATTATAAAATTAATAGAGATTTATAACTAGTATTTATTAGGTATTAGTAGCGGTTTTAGCAGGCCCTAATAGCATTATTAACTCTTATAACTTCCCTAATAGAAGTAATTATAGATAAATCTACCTATATCCTAGGCTATCCTATCCTAGTAGAATTGCTATTATAGGATTTAGAATATAGTATTATGCCTTAGGTACCTTACTACTAGTAAGTTATAGGACTGCTAAATAAGGGTTATTATTAAAGGTTCCTAGGCTAGAACCTAAGTATAGCCCCTAAACTAAAGCGCCTTATAAGCGCTTATTAAGTAGTCTATTACCTATTCTCTTATTATTACTTCTAGGGGAAACTTCTATACCCTTTCCTATATAGCCCTAAGGTAAATAAGGTAAGTTAGATCTAATAAAACTACCTAGTCCTAAAGAGTCTAAAGGTATTTTATTATAAAGAGGCGCTCCCTTATTAGTAATAGTGCTAGATAGGGTAAAGATAAACCTAGAATAAAGTCTATCTAGGTCCTAGTAAGAGACTATAAGAGTACTATAATAGTAACTAGTTATAAGATATATCCTATCCTTAAAGACCTCCTTACCCTATCCTATTCCCTTTAAGAAAGGGTATCTAGCTATTATACTTATATACTAGGTCTATAATATAAATAAAAATTAAATAAGGAAAGCATATTTGCCTATTATGCCTAGCGCTCTATTATAAGGCATAGAGTAGTAAAGTATTCTAGGTTCTTATAATCTATATATATTATAAACAGATATAATATGCCTTATAATTCTACTAACTATGCCTTAAGATATAATAGCTAATAGCTTCTTATTATAAATAGTATAATTCCTTTAAGGGACTATAAGGCTTATAGAGTAGTAAGTAACTAGGTATAACACACTATCTAATCCTTTTTATAATAGGTAGCCTCCTAAAGCTATGCTTAAATAGTTAGCTTTTACTATAGTAATATAGTTAGGATCCTATTAGGTAAGAACTAGGTACTTAATAAATAACTCCTTTAACCTTTTAAAAGTATTATTCTCCTTAAGACCTTACTAGAAGGGAATATCTTTTTAAGTAAGCTAGATTAGAGAAGCTACTAAATTAGAGAAGTTTTTAATAAAATTATAGTAAAAGTTTATAAATCTAAGGAAGCTCTAAACCCCCTATAGCTTTATAAGGGCTAACTATTCCCTAATAGCCACTACCTTAACTAGATTAGGGTAAACTAAGTGCCTTACTATAATAATATAACTAAGGTATTAGACCTCCTTTACTATAAACGTAGACTTATTAAGGTTAAGGTATAAACCTACTACCCTTAACCTGCCTAGTATTAATTATACCTTAGCTATATAGTCTTTCTTTAACCCCCCTAAATAGACTAGGATATTATCTAAATAGGCTATAATAAAGTCCCTTAACGCATCCCCTAAGGATTTGTTTATATAATATTAGAATATTGCTAGTGCGCTTACTAGACTAAATAGGTATACTAGCTATTTAAATAATCTAAATCTTATATAAAACGCTATAAGATACTCCTATTCTTCTGCTATTTATAGCTTATAGAACGCTATATAGATATTTACTTTTATAAACTATTATACCTAGGATAAGGAATAGAGTATTTCCTTAATTAATAGAAAGGGGTAGTAGTCTTATGCTATTATTTTATTAAGCGCGTGGTAGTTAATATAAAATCTCTAACCGCTGCTTGCCTTCTTAACTAGAAGGATAGGTGCTATAGCTAATAAGAAGCTAGCATAGATCTATCCCTTATCTATAAGGTTAGTGACTTAGTGTTTAATCTCTAATAGTTAGTCCTAGAGTATATTATATAATAGCCCCTATAGAAGTATTAGTTATAATCTATCTATATTCTTTTAAAGGCAGATATAGTGGTCTAGCAAGCCCCTATATAGGGGTAAGCTATCTGCCTTTAACTTATTAAATAGATCTATAAAGTCTATAAGTTCCTTAGGTAATATTAAGGTATCCTATTATTCTGGTTTTAACTTTAGAGCTAAAAGTTATAGTATTATTATAATTTCCTTTAAGCTTATAATAATAAACCTTATAGTTATATCCTTCCGCTATTATACTTAGTGTGTCTTTACTATATATAAGGAACTAATTATCCCTTATATTAGTGTGTTTATAGTGTGTTCTAAGGACTTAGAAATGCATAGACCCTTAGCTACCCTAATAACTAACTATTATTTAGCTATGTGAATTACTATATTATAGTGTTCTAACTATAGTATCCTAAGGATTACATTATAGATTAGGCCTAGAATAACATAAAGGTATACTAAAGATTCCTAACTATTTATATTAATCTAGGTATATACTATATAGGTAATTAATAAGGTTTTCTCCCTTACCTATTTCCCTTTTCTTTCTATTTTTACTATAGTTTAGACTTATCTTCTCTTTAGTAACTAAATAAGCTCTAGGCTTAGCTACTATACTACTAATTTACTAATAGCGCTATAATAATTATAGCTATAGTTAATTTAAATATAGAGGTACTTATATATATTAAAGAGTATAGGAACTAAGAATAATAGTTAATCTATATACCATTTTACTCCCTCCTCTAAGATTATATACTAACTATAGTTATAATTGCCTATCCTAGTTAGCTAGCCTTTATGCCCCTATATAAGTCTTTGCTTAGGGGTTACTTATTTTCTAATAAGTTAGACTTAACCCCCTTATCCCTACTCTCTATTTCTACCCTATAGGTATTAATACTAACCTTTAGTTAGTAAGGTAGGAGTAAGAAGTATTCCTATATCTAATAGTCCTTTAAGCTATAGTATAAGTAATATTCTTCCTTATAATATCTTATTATTTTCTCTATTATTACCTACTTAGTATATTATAGTTTAAAGGTCTTTTTTAGTCCCTTTCCCTTTCTCTTAGGCTTCCTATGCTTTCTTACCTAAGTTAATATAGCGTAAATACCTATTATTAGTATATTACTATCCTAGTTAACTTAAGGGGTTAGGGCCTTAGCCTAATAAGGTATATAATAGGCCTAATACTTCTTCTCTAAGGCATTAGCCTTAATATTAACTATAATACTATAGAATTATCTAACTATTACTAAGTATTCTTTATAGCTAATCCCTTTACTAATACTATACTCCCTTATATACTTATTAAGTAAGTATTAAAGCTTTACTAGCTTTACTTTATCTATCTATATACTACCTCCTACTAGAGAAAGCTTTTATTTAAAGCGGATAAAGAATAAAATAAACACTTTCCCTAGCCCCTATTTAATATAGTTAAGTTTAGTAAGAGCTATTTCCTATTAATAGGGATTAGTAAATATAGACTCTAAGTATTCTAAAAAGAGAATAGGGTTATAAGTGTATTAGTAGCCTAGCTTAAAATATATAGTAATATAGGCTTAAACCTTAGACCCTAAGTTCTAGAATATAAATATCTATTAATCCTTATTAGTCCTAATAAAGTCCTTATCTACTACTAGCTTATATTCTATAAGGATCTTCTAGAAAGTAAATATAGCCTTATTGCTATTATAAGGGTTACCTATTAGAATTAGTTTTTATTTTATCTAAGGTATAACTAATAGTGTAATAGGTAGGTTTAGTTAAGGAACCTATTTAGGCTAGGCCCCTTATAGCTACTTTATTTAAACCTATTAGTATAAGGTTACAATTTCTCCTTATTACTATTTAATTATAAGTTAAAGTAATTTAAGTTAAGTAAATAAGGCCTTTATTAGTAAAGTAATATCCGTTAATAGTATTATATTTCCCTATAAGGGTTAGTCTTATAAGTATAAAGAATCCGTTATGTTTATTATATCTATTATATCTATTATGTTTGCTATGCTTATTACGTTTTTAGTAGCTTTCTTTAAGGCTAAAGGAAGTTTCTTAAATATTATAGACTAGCTATAAGATAAGGCTATAGGCTATTAAGATAATATTAAGAAACTTAAGGAAAGAAAGGGAAGAGGGAAGAACATAGGTCCTATACAGGCCCCTTATACCCCCTGGTTAGCTTATGTCAGCCCCCTTTCCCCTACACTACTCATGCGTTGCCACTAAGGCTTAGGCAAAGCCCAAGCCCTTACAATAGGAATTTAATAGCCTTATTATCTCTTAATATTATAGAGATTATTCCTGTAATATAGCAGGCAGTAAGAGGTATTAAATTATATTAGCAGGCTCCTTAGCAGCCTCTAATACCCTAGAATAACTAGTTAGGCTAGGTAAAGTATACACTTTTAAAGAAAACACTGGAAATCGTGTTTTTAAGCAAATTAGCTTAAGAGGCCTTGTGGCTATAGTTAAATTCGCAGTATTCTAGTGCCTTAATTAATTACTTTAATGATTTAGAGTATCTATATACTATAGTATAAAATAGCAGGGGGTGTCTAGTAAAAAAAAAAAAATTATAAATCCGGAAGTAAGTGGGGCGGCCGCACCGATAGCAATTTCTGGCCGCACGAATAGCAATACTCCTCTTACAGGGTCGGGCAACTCAATCCATGCCCTTATTTCGAACCCTAGCTCCGCGGTCTAACAAATCGTGACGTTTGCGTAGTGGGTTCCCAGTGGGTTCCCAGTCGCTAGTGAATTTGACGTGGGTACGTACAACACGTACTCCGTACTACGGAGGATTAACTTGAGCACCTATTTAAATGGTTTTGCTCGACCGCAATGATAGTATGTTCTCCAGCTTCCTGGCCGTTGCAGGATTTCCCCAGAAACTTTTAGATGCCACTACTCCGTACTACTACTCCGTACCACATACTAAGTAGCCTGACTAGCCAGCAGCATTGCAGCACCGACCACCCAAAATCGGCACTTGGTCGGCTCAAGGCAATATTGTCGTACCCGTACCGTACTACCCGAACCGACACCTGAATAATTTTACCTTGCTACCAACCAACCAATCTGGCCAGACTCTCCTGAGCTGTTTTTTTTTCTGTGATATGGTGGCGCGGAGGCGGAGCGGGGTACTCGCGCCAAGATAAGCTGGCAAACACAAGACCAATACTCTCTACAGTACGTTTTCATAAGAATGAACTGGGGAGATGCTGCAACACTTCAGTTGCCATTTCCCCACTCACCCGACGGGTGATTCACATCACAGTGACTTTACTTAAGACATGACACGGTATCCTGAGCGTACATGTATATCTGTTGATATTTCACATCCAGCCAAGATGTTATATAATGTTACAATAATACATTCTCGCCACACGAGGATATAGGCCCCGAGCAGCAACCAGGTATGTTAGTTACAGAGGTCCCAAACGAGCAACAAGTGACTAATGGGGGTTCCGTGTCATCAAAACTCCTTCATCCTTCAAACTCCCATTGTCCATTTCAAGTGAATATATAGTACCATCCAGCAAAAGCGTCGTAGATTGTTTTCATTTCGTTTCATTTCATTTTACGACCATCAAATTGAGGCCTTGGTAAGAGTGTTGGAAAACCCTCCTGTCATGCAGTGTCGGCTACAAGGGCCAGTGTGACGAGTGATTGCTCATCTATGCGGCGGAGCGACCGCTCTCAGACGAGTCTGTCTTGGAGAGCTCGTCGTCGTCCTCCAGAGGTCCATGGACGGACTCCTCGAAGACGGGTTCAGCATCAATTACTTCATATTTGGTTTTGAAGTCGTTGATGTGATGGGAGGCAGTGCTGCTGTTGGAGCGGCGACGAGCGTTGCTGAACCTGAAGTCATGATCCATGACATCGTCTGCAATAGTACCCCTGTTCGGCGGTGTCAACTTTGTTATTCTGGACTAAGAACAGGCGAACAGGCGAGCAGCACATACCAGTTTCCTCTTCCATGGCCATCCTTCTTGATCTTCTTCGGATCGACATCGGCGTAACCACTCTTTGCAAAGTAGCGCGGCAGATGCTCGGTGGGACCAGCGGTGCCCTCAGCAATGCCCTTGTGGTCACGGTCGTTGGCCTTGTGAGAGCGGGTCACTGTGCAACATGATGATTAGTTACTCATCCAAAGATACGCAATGTCCAATTCATGACAAGCCCAGAGCGGCACTAGCTCGTTATGCGAGGCCGGATACGTTGTCGTAGTGATTTTGCGTCACACTGACAGGTGAAGTACCTCGAAAACGATGGACAAACGTACTCTTGGAAGGAGGTCTACAAGACGAACTCGACAAAGGAGTTCAGATGAATTCAAGCAGTCGTAGTCTGCTTGCATGAAATGGTATGGAGTAAAAGAACGATCAATGTAGGACCGTGTTGGTGGTGCCAGTTGTGTGATGATCAACGGACGAGATGAGGAGGCAAATGGACGACAAAGTAGTGGAATGGATGGGAAAAGACGAGAGGGACGAAGAGTGTTTGTGTTGATGATGAAAAATGGAGACAGGATGATGAATTGAGATAAGTGGCAGTATGTAGACCGAGGAAACAAGAAACCATCTGAATGAGAGAGGGAGAGGAGAAGAGCTGTACTACATATATATTATATATATCACACAGTCACGCGAGTGAAGTGGGGGCCAATCAGTGGTGGGGACCTGGGGAATGCTCAGGCCAGAGAGTCTATGCACGCGGATGGGGTGATGGGGTGATGGGGATGGCAGTTGACGGTTGGCGAATGGTGTCACGTGTGTGCGTGCTTGCGTGCTTGCGTACTTGCGTGTCAGTCTCTGGCAGCCCCTGGCTACTGGCTCGCCATCTGTTGTTCCACAATATCCACAATCAAATCAAAAAGAGCAGCAGGAAAAGCCAAATTCGGTTGGAGGAGTTGGTTGTGGTGCGATTGCTCCTGCCCAGATGTTCACCAGCTGCGAAAGTATGGCAAGAACAGGCCGGGGGTGGTCGGCAAGGGGGATGTTGCAATGAGCAATTGTTTCCCGTGTGCTTATCAAACATTGTATTATGTGTTATGACATCGTCGCTTGCCAATTTGGCTGGGGCCGGCGTCCTGGATCCTGAGCCATCGCGTGACCATGATGCAAGAATCCACTAGAAATCCCGAGCTGGCTCGAGCTTGAGCTTGACGTGGTCAATCACGAACGGCTTTGCCCCTCACCTCGTCACCTCGCAGGCTTGCTTCGCCATTGCTGTCACCCAAGCCATGACTCAATTGTGCGAGTGAGCATGTTTTTTGATGAGCATTTTGAAATGCAATTTTCTCGTTTTCGATATGTACATATGGTATGTTGACTCAATTGAACCCCCCACTTTGTTACAGCAATTATATGTTCGTTGTACGTACATGTACATGCGCCTCCCTCAGTCTGGGCGGTACTGAACAAAGTGGATAGGACCCTTGGACGCCGTTGCGTTCAAATGGTCTGGATCAACCCGCCCCTGTTATGCAATTGTACATACATACTCCGTATGCACATGATACATGTACATGTACAGAGCAATCAATCCATCACACTCGCTCGCAATTGATTGTCAAGGTAGCCGGCAACCGGCAAATCCATGAGGCCCACGCTTTATTGTGGGGTATGGGGTACGTACGCAAGTTTATGGAGACCGAGTGACGGACCCATCCCGACTCGCCCAGTTTCACTTCGCTGTCTCTGATAGCTCCAGTTTCGATATTGTCTGTCGTTGCGGAGTCACTTGCTGTGCTTGCCAGCAGCATGGAGTCTTATTATTATGGACTCAATTCACTTGACTTTCCGCCGTGCTCCGCTCCCAATGGGCCCCACCCACGGTCCCAACAGATAATACATAGAACCAAATGATCTATACCGAGACCGATGTCGTACACTCCCGACTCCCAATGAGCACATTACATACGTCACAGGGCAGTACAACTTCTCCAAAACGCCCATGATCCAACAATCACGTCCCACATTTTGACCGCCTGCGATACCGGAACAGGCTCGAGTAACCAACTCGCAACATACATGCGGATCTGTTTCCAAACCAACTGTCCTGGTATATCGAGACTGAAAATCGCCAAGTTGTCATCCATTCATTTGCATCAAGGACAAATAGCCTGCGAGTTTCAAACTCGGTATACCAAGCGCATCATTTCCTGACCGAGATAGCCCAAGGTTCTGCTATACATGTAGGAAACGAGTGCGATTCTGAGTTGAAACTGCTCAATATGCCACTGAATGCGTGTGCCTCTTGGGCATCCTTGCCACCGTCACCCGAGCTTGCCATGGTCCCGGTTCACATTTTTGTAAAATTTTGCTATTTAATCCTCCCGTTACTCCCCAGTTTCGGCCCAGAGATGCTGATAATGGCAATAGCACAGTTGATCCTATGCGTAGGTAGGTAAGTTTGGAAGTATACAAGGTGGTAAAAAAAAAAAAAAAAAAAAAAAAAAAAAAAACAACGCGCACATCAATGAGAGGCGATTCTTCCCTCCCCCTTTCGGTTGTTGCCCTCGATCGTATGAAAGCCATCGCCGTTCTCAAGAAAGCAAAACAATCTTGTGGCCCATTGGGACTCACACATATACCACTTGTCTACAAGGGACGCCCCCGTTACCTAACTCCCATTTTCGAAAATTCGTTCTGGTATCGCAGCTTAAAACCATTGCACAAAGCGCGCATGTCTGGGTATTGGTACCCCTTCAACTCGTAGCCTTGAGGAATGGCACGGACCGGTATTCCGATGACCCTTGCCGAGCGACTGGCTTTGAAGCATAACCAGAAGTAACCGGGATGCTTTGGGTCAATGCAGAACGCATAAGCAGATCGGTTCGGGTTGGCATCGATATATGTTGTGAGCCATTTTTCTATTTGCAAGGATTAGTGCTGTAGTAACATCAAGGACGGGCGGCCAGGGGAAAAAAAAATGACTTACCAGTTTCAGAACGTGACCTGCTTTGATATTTGTCGTGCCTCATGAGTTCCTCAACCTTTCGGGCCATTGCCTTGACGTGATCCACAATCAGTTCGTCAAGATCACTATATGTGTACTTGCCTCCGATGCGAAGCAACTTGCCGACGGAAAACTCAGTCTCCTTTTGCATCTCAAGCACGTCAATGTGCTGGTAAACATTATCGGCGACTTTCCAGGTAATTGCCAAATGGTCATTGCCTTTCGATGAGGGACGAATAATCACCTCACCGGGAGGTTGAGAACCCAGGTATTCTTCCGCCTGAATGGAGTTGAACGGTTTGAAATTGGGGTGCTTGACTACGCGCTGAGTTCGGCCTGTGGTTTGGTCCTTCTCACGAAGCTCGTCCTTGTCTGCTGCTTCCAAATTGTAGTCCCACCCATCTCGTCCAAAGTTGATGGGCCTCTTGTACGGTATGCGGAGAGCATCTTCTCGCATGGAGAGTTTCGCCATGAAGTCCTTGTAACTGATTTCCAGGATCTTGCCCTGCGCAGTTTGCCCTGTACTTAAGACATCCTTGACCGAGGATCGACTGTTTACTTCATGTGCCTCGACTCTTCCCTCGATACCACAGTCCAGCTTGACAATGGCAAAGTCATCGCGAACCATGCGTACGTTGACGGGCACAATCATACCCTCACATAGCGATTGCTTTGTCTCACCAGTAAACATGGTGAATACCTCGGACTGATTGGGAGGAGCGAAGCTGCGTCGAAGTTCTTCGTAGGGGGCCTGGAGCTCTGCACTGATTGCCTCGAGAGTGGCTCTCTTGCGCTGACTGAAGTTGGTCAACAATTGATCAGCGTATTCGTCAAGAACAAGCTCGTTGACACGCTCTTGTTCATCTTGCTTAAAGAGTTTTCGAACAATTGCGCCGGGACCATTTTCGTCCGTCTCGGCTTTCACATCCTCCTCGTCCAGCTCCAGGGCATCTGCGGCCATCTTGCGGCCGAGTTCGTAATCCTCAGGGTGAACGCGAGTGTTGTCGAGAGGATCAGAGGAAGGATTCGTTGCATCGTAATCAATATACAGGAAACTGGCACAGTTGTTCCACACGCGGGGACCAACAACCGGCAATTTGCCGCTGTCAGGATCACCAACCAGCTCGTCTCTGGTGTTGACCGAACCACCATTGGCATTGATGGCCTTGATGACGCTGGTCGCCTTTCTGGGGCCCAATCCGGCAATATAAGGAAGCAAGTTGGCCGTGTATGAATCGGCCATGGCATCATTGATGTTCAAACCTACCATGTTCACCGTGTCGACCATGGCGGACTCGAGATATTTCATGAGCTTGTCTTGGGGGAGAAGATGCTGGCACGGGTGGAAAGAAAGTGACCGAACGTCTTTGCCCAGGGCGGCATATTCCTTCATGGGGTTCTGCATATAGCGAGCCAGGCCAATGCAGTATCTCGTCACAGGGTTGAGCGATGGGTGCTCGGCCACCGCACGTGGGCTGTCCTTGTATAATCGAGCAACCTCGTCATCAACGATGACGACTTCAAGAGGCTCCGTCCTGTAGTCATTGGTTTCGGGATCGTCGAATTCAGCTCCTCGAAGATCCTTGTCGCTCACAAGAGCTTCTAGGTCCCGCACCAGCCTGTTTGTCTCGGCACTCCAGCCGCTGACGGCGATGACATCGGGTCGACGCCGCCGCACAAGCTCCGCAAACTCTTCTCGCTGTGCCTCATCCCGGGCCAAGTTGCCGAATTTGCCCTGTTCGAGTACCCGACCGTCCTCCTCAACCCAGGTCCAGCATGTAGGCTCTCGAGCCGGATCGCCCGCGCCGTTTGACAAAGCGAGCACTCGAGGTGTGGTACCAAGAATCATGCCTTTGGGTTTGTAAGGCGCTTGATCCAGTTTGCGGTAGAACTCCTGTCGACACATCTTCAGGACTTCATCCTGGCAAAACGTCCTGATCACCTCCTTGACGTTCTTGACGATGACCTTTTCCAGTTTTGGGTAAGCCAGATCCAGAACCTTTTTGCGCTCTTCTCGCCATTGCTCCGCACGGTCACTGAAATTCTCCGACTCGAACTCTTGATACAATTGTCGCCTGAAATCATACCGGGAAGGCATGACGAGCTTGATCTCCACGAGTCCCTCTTCCTCGGCGCGCATCATCTTCAAGAAAAGCTCCGGCTGATGAACCAGATCGGCAATGGCCTGGTTCTGCAGATACTTGATCTCGTAGTAAGGATGAGACTCGTCGATTTTCCGAAGACCCTTGTCCGTTCGTCGACAGCTGAGCTCGGCCGCCTGATAGTACGAGCTCCGGAAATACTTTCGCATGCGAGGACTTGCAAACAATTCTTCCGAGTACATTTGACGAGCTGCAGAGATGACTTCGTCACCCGTGGTAAAGTTATCATCGATCAAGCCATCCGCCAGATCCATTGGGTATTGCGGATCGTCATCTGGCGTTATTTTCTTGCCTTGTCGTAGCGCATTTTTGGCCAGTTGGTCTGCGGAAATGCCGTACGCCTTGACAAAGTAGTACGCCTTGCCGTTTCGAACTCGGTCAAGGAGAGTCGACTTGGAACCTGGTCTCTTGGCTTGCGATACATTGCCAGATACGGCGGCAAGATCCTTCAGCTTAGCTCCATATTGGAACTGAACATAGTCTTGCAAATCCTGCAGTTCCTCCATCGTGGTAGCTTCGGGTATCATTTCCTCTATCGCCGGGTCTTCGACATCGACCGTCTTCAAGTTCTCAAAGGTCTTTTCGAGCGAGTTTCGCTTGTCCACAAATGATCTGAACTTGATGTCCAGCTCAAGTATTCTCCACAGATCGTCCTGGTTAAGAAGCTTATCTGATTGGATTGTGTAGTCGGGACCGTCCGGGTCATCGCGCGTCGATTTTCGAATCTTTTTGGAATGTAGCAAGTAGTCTTTGCGGTGCTGGAAGACGTATGGAACCTCGACTTCATCAACAATGAAGAACTCCAGAACTTTGCCGACAGCTTTGCCAAAGGGTGCCTGTAGCTCCGGAGACAATCCCTTCTTCGGCCACAGCTGGTTGGTGATCCATTTAGCTTCTTCTTTGAACTGTTCAGCACTGAGCTGGAGATGCTTGAAAGCCTTGCGCTCCAGTTGAAATCTCTCGGGCTCGTCTGTGAATCGAATTTCGTTGTCTTCGTCTGTGAGGAGCTTCTCCTTGAGCTGAGAGGGTTCGAAAACGTCTTTGAGCTCGATGCCTTGCTCCTCACGCTCGCGGTCCTCTTCGTCATCTTCCATTTGTAGAGCCCAGTCGTAATCCTCGCCATTTCCGAAGATGGCCTCCATATCATCCAAAGCATCTTTATCGAGACCAGTCGTGTCCACTACGGCGCCGACGCCTCGATCCCTAGGTCGAGCGACTTCTGCATCTTCCAATCGCCGTGTGCGCTCCTCATCGTCTTCTTCGGGAAAATCCTCTTCGATGAAATCATCAAACTCGTCAGCTTGAGCCCGGAGGGTCGGTCTTCCGTATGGCCGTTGCTCAGCAGCATCTTCGTCTTCGTCGGAAAAGATTTCGTCAAGCCCACGGCGTTCGTTGCGCGTGTCATCTTCGCCGCGGTGACCGCGTTTGAGGCGCTTGAATTTAGACTTGAGCAGATGTCAGTACCCCTGCCAAAAACCCGCGTTTCGTCGTAGACTTGCTCTTACCTGGCTCTCTGGTTTTGGTCGCTCCCCAAACTGCTCGCCGATCAATTCCAAGTCGTCTTCATCTAGGCGCTCTTCTTGTTCTCGATCGCGATGTTCGCGCTTTCTCTTGATGGGGCGTGGCTCAGCATCCGAGCCCTCATCCTCTTCATCATCCTCCTCCTCCTCCTCCTCTTCTTCGTCAACAATGAAGCCTTCACGAATCTGTTCGGGAGATTGCGGTTAGCGTTAGACGGAAAGCATTGGCAAAGAGTACTCACTTTCCGGGCTTCCTCCTCATCATCATCGTCTTCCTCTTCCTCGCTGGAATCATCCATGGGAGCTCCGTTGCGTCTGGGGCGCTCCTTGCCAGTCTCCTCATCGAAGGACTCGTCATCCTCCTCGTCATCCAACTCGGCCTCCCCCGATATCAAGTCGCGCATGCTGTTGCTCATGATGACGATCCGGTTTGGCGTCTCGGAGAAGCAGACTCAAGCCCGTTGCAGTGCGGCCGTTCAAGGGATGGACAACAATTTCACTCAGATCAGGCTCGATGGATGTCTAGCACGACACCGAGGTTTTAAAAAATTTAAGCTCGGTCCCGCAAAGCTTGTCGAGTGAGCGGGAAAGAGTGCTGTCGTTATAACCGGTTGCTTCTTTTTTTTTTTTTTGGAGTCGCATCCACAGCAGCAGCTTGCAGCATCGTTGCGTATGTGGTAGGGGTGCCCAGGAATTACACATGTTCCGGTGGAGCAGGCTTATTACATAATCACGTTTTTATTTTCTGCTGTGCTCTCGCTCTCAACCACACGGAAATGACACCCTCTATTCAATTGTTTGAGAGCATATTTATACACAAGTTGGCCATATTGGTCATTCTTGACTGGGTGATCCAGCGATTCTTTCGGGAATGAAAATCCCACCTCTTTGCACATCGGCGCTGTGAAGCTACACCTGCGAGCACATTGAGCCATACATGACCGCACCTCGCGATTGACCCCTAGACAAAGATTTCTTCCGGCCAAAGTTGCCGGAGTTGGATTTCAGGACAGACAGAGATCTCATATATCACAAAATACCTGATTCATATCCCTTGCTATCGTTGGATTCGTGATTCACACATAAATTTCATTGCAGCCCAACGACCAATTGTCCCACAATGCGTAGAGTACAACACGGAAGACAAAGACGACAAAGACTGGAGGATTCAGGATTCAGAGATCGAAAACAATTTCCACGAGAGTGCATGGCACTTCCCTGGTTTGTGTATTCCACTACCTCGATCTTAATCTTCCATGTTCCCATTGACACTGACACTTGGTCTGCAGCGAAGCCGTCCTCGCCCGTCCTCACTCCTATCATCTATCGTTTCTCTCAGACGCTTCAGATGACAGATTCTCCAATGGATTCATCTTACTGAAACTGGAATTGTGTCTGGCCATGTGAAGCCGCAGCTTATGCCCTCTTGGGAGAAACAGTCCTATGACCTGAGCCTGTTCTGCTTTTGGCCTAGCTGTCTATCAAGATGAGACAGTCAGCTCAGTACAGCGCAACACAGCACAGCACAGCCTGTGCAATACACTCTGACTCACTCTACCGCAACTTGTCCGAAAGAAATAAAGCATAGTGATCATTTGCTGCGTCAAAACAGACAACATTGAATTATCGGCTTGTGGCTTGTGGTTTGTGGCTTGCGCGGCCGCACGACAACTCGGAATGCCTCGCCACCTCCACAACCTTCATTTGTCTCGATTGACTATTAAGCGCCATCGCAGCTCTCGATAAGCCGCGAGGCAGACGAAGCAGAGTCAGTGTCTGAGACACGGCGCGGCATTGGGATGCGAAGCACACGGTGCATTTCCCACTACAGATAAAAGGGCATTAGCAATGGCCAAAGCTAATCTCATGAGTCATGAGTAGCTGATCTGTCGTTCCAGCCATCTTTGTCGTTTTGTAAACTATACCTTTCTCTACAGTCGTTCACATCGGCGCCGTGCTCTACGAAGAATCGCGTGGTATGAATCGCGAGAGTGAGATGTGATGCATGCAGCGGCGTTGGCCGTTGGCAATCAACGTCGGAAGTTCGGCAAGTGCATGAGGATGAAATTCGGGAGTGGTGAATTGTCAAATTGACGTTTTGACCTATTCGACTTGCCGCTTGCCTATTTTTTGATGGGAAAAGTTAATAAGAAAAAAAAAAAGAAAAAAAAAGTTAAGGAGTGACAATGGTAAAAGTTCAAACCATATGTGACGCACTACTGGCTTTTCTTGTACTTGTGGTGTTTGTGTGAAAGCAGTCATGCAAGATCACACGTCATCATCTAATCGTTGACAAACTTCTCGTCATCTCGTACCTTGGAAACATTTAAATTGTCCTAGCTATGAAACATGACGTCCATCACCATCGTATCGCAACAATTACAGTGTAGAACAATATCTGCATTGCCACCTCTGCCCACCATGCTGCCCTAATCCCAGCCAACTACTCCGTACTCGGCGATTGACTAACCCCGAGATGCTAATACGACAAAGTCTCGTTAGTACAGCAAAACACAGGCACCCAGAAACGGAACACAGCAGCCGACTCACCCTTTCCACCATAGGCGACAATGGCCTTGTTGAACGACCCGTTGATGTCCATGAGGATTGCAGGCGCCAAGGTCTTCTCCAACAGACCCAGCTTCCCCGTGACGGCATCTCCAAATCTCTTGGTGTCTCCCTGAAGTTGATAGAGACTGGACAGGACCACGACGCCGAGTTCGCCAAAGGCATCTTTTTGCGCGGCAACACCCTCCAAGGTCTTCTTCACCTTGGGCTGCAGCTTGATGAAGTCGAGGCCGATGCTCAACGAGCTGGAGCCGAATGGCGGCGATGCTTTGGCGTCGTCGGCCGCTTTGACGAGCAGTTTGTGAATATCGACAGCATCGTTTTCCACCTTGAGCGCCTGGGCGATCCCCAGCGCGCCCGGCTTGACAAGTTTGGTGTCGGCGCCGAGATTCTCCATGAGACTGCTTAGTTTGGCAATGTCGCCTTTCACCGTCTGCGCATCTAACGCGCTGACGACGGTCGCGCAGCAAAGAGTGACAAATGTGTAGAGAAACCGCATGATGGGAAAGAGGAGGGGTTCAATTTGGTACGTCAACAAGTAGAATGTGCAACAAGTAAGAGAGGATTGGGAAAGGCGAGGAAGAGTGGTTGGAGATCGCGGTCTTGCAATGGGCAGCTTACATGTGTGACCACTGACACTGACTTACACGCAGAGGCTAGATAGACTAGACTAGACCAGGACTTGGGAAAAAAAAAAAAAAAAAAAAAAAAAAGAGACCAAGAAACAGGGAGGACAATCAAATCCATTGCTCCATTCGTTCTCGGTGAAAGAAAGCCTCGGCAAATTCGTCATCCCCATGGCATCGTAACATTGAATGCTGAAAGCTCTGCCCTGCTCTGTCAGCATACGCCATGTAATGTAACCCCCTTCGAGCGCCGCAATCTCTCGTCGCCCATCGTCAGCCGAGGCCTTTTCGAGAGGAATCAATTCAAGCACTCTTCGGCACTCCCGCTAGATACGCCACTGCGAGCTGATTGACAGGGGGTCGCTGGTCACTGGTCCCCTCCCGACTTCTGCAGCTCTGAGCATTCATTCCAAGAGTTGCCGAGAGCTCAGACCGGGGGGGGGGGGGGGGGGAGCTGCCAGAAAGTGTCGACTTATATTATTTTGTATTTTGTGTTTTGTGACACAGGATTTGGAGCTGCACCGTTCTCCATCACTCTGCTTCATCGGGGCAGTTCAGATCAATATTGACCTTTGCTGAACTGAAAGCTTTCGCCAAAATCTTCAACTAGACATTGAATTACAAAATGCGCGGCATCTTTGCCATCGCCGGATTGCTTCCGCTGCATGTCCTTGCGCAACAGCCGAGTGAGAGAGTGCCAACAAAAAAAAAATCTCCACCAACGACATCGTCGTTGTCATTTGCAAGAGTCTTCGTTTGCTAATCGAGACGCAGTATCGTCTGCCGTGTTTGACAAAATCACCAGATACACGGCCTTTTCGGCGGCCTGCTATGATGAGAACTGCGCAGCACCACCCTTTGGATCTCGAGTCGTCAAGACTTTCCACGACGAGGGCACCGATACGCAGGCGACTCTGTTCCGCGATGACGGTGCCAGGGAGGTAGTCATTGCGTTTAGGGGAACATCTTCCCCCCGAGACTTGGATACTAATCTTGCCTTTGCGCTCGTTCCGTTGTCCGTCGCAGGGGCGAGTTGTTCGGATTGCAAAGTGAGAGTGGCCGGCACCCCTCTGCCTGTTTCTTTTCTCTCTCCAGACGCCACGGAACGGATGGGACACTTGACTGACGTGTTGTTGTTGTTGTTGTTCTTACGCAGGTTCATGAAGGCCTTCAGACGGCCTTCAACTCCATCTCTCGAGACGTCTCCTCCGCCATCAAGTCGGAGCTGTCTTCCAACTCGGGCTTCCGCCTCGTCGTTACGGGTCATTCTCTCGGCGGTGGCCTTGCTGCCATTGCTGCCGTTTCTCTCGTCGGCCAGGGCATCGAGGTGGCAGAGACTTACACGTACGGCGAGCTCCGGAATGGAAATGCCCAATGGGCCGAATACGCGTCTCAGAAGCTTCCCGACTCAAATTACTACCGCGTCACCCACTTCAACGATGGTGTTCCCCAGCTGCCGCCGAGTATTCTGGGCTATGTCCACCATGGGACCGAGTACTTCCAGAGCAAGAACAAGGGCAACTCGGCCGAGACTACGTTCAAGTGCAGTCATGAATCCAAGGTAGGTCGACAATCATACTGCCTCCCCAGTGCCCAGCCCCCCTCGTCCTGATTTTGCCCAAGTGAACATGGCAACATGGGTGCTAAAACGAGGCGCGTCTACAGTCATGCAGCGCAGGGCAGGATTTCGGGTCCAACCCCATCAACGGCGCCCATCTGTCGTACAGTAACACCGTAATTGGTAGCCCACTCTTCATCCCTGCCTGCGGGGCCGTGTTCCCCTGATTCCCTGAATGAGCAGATGTTGCGAGAGGGTAAGGAGGGAGGGGGCTGGGGTAGAGTAGGGTATTCCCCGGAACGGGCGGGATGGGATGAGATGACGTAACTGAGCTGAGTGTAAAATGAACCAACCGGTCATATTAGTAGCGGTAGATACTGTGCAACGGAGCACTTTGGATGAAAATTCCGAGCACACGTGCACACATTCCTCTGTCGTCCATTGTATGTATGCATGTGCAACTACCTACATACAACCCGTTCCCAGTTCCCAACTTCCCACCAACAAACAACAGAAAAAAAACCCACCCCGGTCATTCACTAGCAGGGCTGGGCGCGGGTGGCCCACAAACAAAGCACGAACCTCCCATGCATGTGACGGCACTGCATGTGACTGTGGGGTCGATCCATGGCACAATACGACGACGTCGATGAGATGAAGAAACCAAACAAAACCACTACAACGTACTCGGTGCGTGTCAGATCACGAGGGCCCGAACAGCCGAAGCAAAGGATCATCAAACTTCAAGATGGCGATGGCCCTTTTTGATTCCTTGTGGCGGGCCGCCAATACAATTCTAGTCCCTGTCCTGAGTCCTTGACCCTTGAGACTTGGACAGCCAGCCCCCTCTCGCCGAACATTGTCTTGAGTCTTGACTTGTCACCGCAATTCAGCTCCTTCCTCGAACGCCCATTCCATCCCATCGTCGATTGGTCCTTTTCCAAACTTCTCTCGCCCCCCCTTTTTTTTTTTTTTTCGTTCAATTCTTGGACAAGCACCAGAGCATATCATCATCGACATTGGACAACACCGCCATGTTGTTGCTCTCGACCTTGATCGTGCCGCTCCTGGCCGTCGTGGCAGCGGCCTCGCCCCTCCGCCGCGACGGCAACGGCATCAACGCCGCCTTGGCCAAGGTATCGAAGCAGCTGGTGGAAATGGACGAGACCCTGGGCACCTTCAACCGGGGACTCGCCGGCACCGTCATCGCGCTCAAGATCCAGGGACAGGCCACGGCTCTTCAGAAAGGCATCGAGTCAGCGACGTCGACGACGAAGAAGTCGGCTCCATTGGACGACGAGGAGTCGGCCAGCGTTGCCTTCTCCGTCACCTCGCTCACGAGAAACATCTACCGCGTTCTCGACCACCTCGTCGAGAAGAAGCCCGATTTCGACAAGGCCATCTTCGGCGTCGGATCGGCGTCAGGGCTGGTCAAGAAGGATCTGCAGGATCTTCAAAAGGCAACGGATGACTTTGGGGCGGCCTTGACGGACAAGTTTGTGGACAGCGTCAAGAGAGTTTCCCCTTTGGTCATCTCGGCTATCAATCATCACTTTGAGGAGGCGCTGAAGGTTTACGCGTGATGTGTGTGTGTGTGTGTGTGGGCAAGTTTTGGGGGGGCAGGAGAAAATCGGGCTCTTGGGTGGGAGTAGCCGAGGGAGTGAGAAACAGAGAGAGAACATGTATGTATATTCAATTCTGCCGTCGATTTGCAAGTTTACGGCATGTCATGAATCGTGAGTGGGCCAGGCGAATGATGTACAGATGCGCCGAATACAAATTTGATTAATTTTTTCCCCTGCCATCTTGCGAGGAAGCATGGTGTCTGTATCGTGTCTCTTGCCTTACCATGGCCAAACACAGCTCATTACTGCGGAATGATCCGTAAATCGCTTTGCTCGCACATAATTTGCGTCTTCTGCAAAACAAGAAAAGATGACCAGAAAGGTGGACAAGCAAGTGTGTCCTATTGCATTCCCACTTTGTGCATTTCGCCGTACCTACTACCGAAGCCATGTAGCTTGGAGCCGGCCCCCTGGATTCCGTATAGTAGTTCCATTACATATGTACGCTCTGCGCTGGCGCAAATTGTCCAGCCTAGCTGTTTGGACAATCTGCCGAGCCCGATGATACCTACTCTATGAACAAGATGCCAACTCTGGCGTCTTCAGGGGCAGTTGTTGGGTTGGGCCCTTGTGTGTTGGCCTAGCGACAGAATCTGGGACACGATGCCGTAAGAATTCTGTAATCCCAAACTCGGCATGTCATCATGTGTATCAGTCAACTCACTTGACGTATTCCCCAACAGCATAAGCGAAAAAGCAACTCCCCTCAAGAAAAGAACGACGGCACGCCTCCACACAAGACGCAAGAACACAAAGTTCTCGGAAAGAGGCAAATTGCAAGGCCTGCAGTACGAAAAAAAAAGGCTCACTGGTACGCAACTATTCCGTATGCGCTCCCGCCGACACAAATCACATATCTTTTTTTGGCATCCTCGCGCCTCATATACCTCTTCTGATGGGCCTGCCTTCGATGGCACGTCGTTCAGATCGCCTTGTGCGCAGGAACAACGGTTACAACAGGTCAGATGATTCATCTAATGGTGAAATACAAACGAGATAGTTCACGTGAATATCTCTCGTGCAAACTGAGGATAGGAAATGGCCGACTATGAATCCGGTTAGAGAGCGGGTGGTTCCATCGGAGAGGCGTGTCCAAGCACCGGGCATGGGTTCACGAGAACGTGGAATATGTCGAATGAAACGTGTCAAACATTACGCTAGGTGGCAGAAGTACAGGGGCGCAGGGCGTCGCCGCACAAATCTTGCATGGTTTTTAAAGGAAATCAGACACTCAGAGTGAAAATTTATTCCCTGGCGCGGACGTCGTCGGTTGCAGCCCAAGCAGTCCACGAGGCAGAGGGGCAGTTTGACGAGATATGGAGGCTTTTCAACATTTCCAAAGGTCTATTACATTTGGGTTGAAATTTCCGCTCTTTGACAGATTGACTCGACTGACTGTAGAAATGTCAATTTACTCGGAGCGTCGTACTTTTGGAAGATGGACTCAATAGACGACGGCTTCTTTGACAGGCAGTTCGGATGACACGTGAGGCTGCTTATGGGCAAGAAGCCCACGAAGAAACTCTCTACGTACAATGCAACAACGCAACGATACCACAGAAGAAAACTTCGACTTGCTACATTTCCAAACAGCGACATGCTACAACCCAGTAACGACGGATAGGATCCCAAGGCAGTATACTATGCCCAAGACAGTTAATCTTAAGGAACAGAAAGACGGATTTTGTGGCATCATTGTCGGTAGCAAAAATCGAGCGTTGAGCCGGTACCCTATTGATGCGATTCCAAGATGAAGTGTCTCAACGAGCGACGAGGAGCGCGTCATGATGGATAAGCGGATCAAGGTTTTTGTTGTATTGTCAGGGATAGTGAAACGTTGGACATCCGGACGAAGGATGTTGATAATGTTGTGATCTTGACAAGCCAAAAGGATTGTGGTGGAGAGGAGACGGATGTGAGATATACAGACAGTATCCGGGTCCACGGAAGTATCCAATTCCGGTTCAAACTGCTAACGCAACGATGCGACGATTCGCCTTGTGCCGACATCCTCATTCTCATCTTCATGCAAATGCTCACCAGCAAGACGGACCGCATGGTCCATAGTGGCTGGTAAACCTCTGTGCCTCCCCCTCAACATTACAACACAGAGCACTAGCTTACTGCAGCTGTGCCAACCACCGGCAAAGCTACAATTCTTCTTCGGTAGACCGACTGATATGCCAACACAACCGTAGGCGGACACAACTTCAAAGAGAATGTTGAAAACACTGTATGATACCGGATCCCTGGAAAAGTTTGATCCCTCAATTGTGGTGATGATGAAGACTGCCAAAGCGAGAAGCCAAATGTCGTGCGCTAGCTGACCTTTAACCTGCTGCAAAACGAACAGATACCGCGACCCAGCATTGGCTGTGGTGTCTCGGACATGTAGACCTTCGGTGTCGGAAGACTGTGCGTTTGGGGAGTAAAGACCCAAAGACTTTTCTTCATGGATATTCGAGTGTCGCATGGTGATGATGACGGGGAAAGCAGAAATGTACATCATGATGACATATAGTACAAGTAGGCCGATATGCAGTTGTGCAATAGGGACAACATAAAAGCCTCCCGCTCGAACAGCTGCAAAGTCGTCAGAGTCAGCAATCTGGCTTTCGCAGAGATGGGGGGGGGGGGGGGCTTAGTGGGAATGTTTGCGCGGAATGAAACGTACCAATGGCCTGGAAAAGTCCGTCTAAGCGTCGTGCATCAGGAGGTATGGCATCAGTTACCGGGTTTCCAATATTCAGAAGTTCAAATGCTGTCCAATCAACACTATTGAGCAAAACAACCATGAATG
Organism: Epichloe sibirici; assembly: GCA_022702365.1. Classification (NCBI taxonomy): domain Eukaryota; kingdom Fungi; phylum Ascomycota; class Sordariomycetes; order Hypocreales; family Clavicipitaceae; genus Epichloe; species Epichloe sibirici. The sequence goes on from JALAAE010000020.1 coordinate 49,451, forward strand.
CCAGCCACCATGTATGCCGCGTCGGAAATAAGTTTGTATAGACTCGTCGGGGATATTTGAGAACATACTCGACTGTAAGTCTCCCAGTCTTGACACGTGGCCCATCAGGCAAGACCTTGAGAATTTTGGAAATGGCCCAGAATATGAGTCGAAGAAGAACAGGATAAGCGGTATTTCCAGCGAGAATCATAAGCCCCATGGTGATAAGCACGAAATAAGAACCTTGGTAAGGCACCAAATTTGCATCAAGTAAAGACATTCCCGAGTTGTTGAATGCTGAGACGCCATTAAATATGCCTAGCCACCATGGATTAATTCCATTTGCAACTGCTGGGCCAGGAAGGTTGTTGGCAATCCAAGATCCGAGGCCCAAGCAGCCCAGCAGCTGCCACAGAGCAAAATATAGCGGTACCACAATGGACAGCAAGTTGAGTGCTCTATACTCAACGCCACTGACGTGCTTCTTCTCCTCACGGGAGAGGTTCACAAAGTTGCCATTGCGTCCGACACTTTTGTTGGTCAGGAAGATGAGAGGATTTGACTCTGGTTCGCAGTGGGAGGCTCTGTTTACTGGCAGAAGCGACTCGGGCGAGTCTGCAGAGACGCTGGGAAGAGGTAGTTCCTCCTTGCCTTTCACACCCACACTTGGAGTTATGAATTTTCGTCTCGACCACAGTCTTTCGCTGGCTGAGATCTGTAACCCATTGGAGCAAGCTTCTCCGGCACCAAGACCTTGGTCACCACCTCTGTGCCATTCCCATTTTTTTCGCTCGTTAGGACCCAACAGCCTCGTAAAGGAGTGCCTCCGAGCTGCAATGAGCCAGATTGAAACCCAGATCGAGCCGCCGCACAGTATCAAGAGAAATAAAAGTGTTTGCTGCCACGTGGTCAAGGTGCTAAGATCGACAGTGTTGAGCCCAGCTTCGGTAATGGCGGATACCACCAAGAACAAGCTGTCGACGTACTCGATGCTGAAACTTGGGTCTGAAGATCCCCATAGGATAACAGAGCACACCATTGATACCAGTATAAAGTACGTGTAGTGAATTGAGACAAAATTGACATGTGGTCTGCAGAGTCGGACCACGGCCCGCCAAGGCATACGGAGAGCCTTCTGCTCAAGTTTGGTTTGGGCGCCATGTTGCGACTCCAAGGAAGGGTTTCAGATGTATGAGTAGGTCATTAACCCCAATATTTCCGGCTCCTGCGAGACATTTTCGACGGTTCGAGGCGATCCAAGACTCTGAGGTTTTGGAAAGTAGATGTCTCGAAAACCAAGGGCCTGAATTTTTCCTGGCGGTTTGGGGAAGCATGATGTTGCACGAAAAAAAAAAAAAAAAAAAAAAAAGGCGCAGCCGATTATTGGCCACTTAACTGTGCATTTATTTTCAATGGACGAATCTTCAATGTTGGTGGCTTGTGTTGATCAAGCCCACCAGGCTCCACTGCAACCCCTATTAACCGATGTCTTGCAAAGTGCAGGCACCTCGCGTCACGTGATGGCGGGGCCAGCGCTCGAAAGAGCGGGTCCAGGAGTCAGGACTCCAGACTCCAGGGTCCGTCGATACTGTCTGGCAAGCGAATTCCTGAATCACGCGAGTCAAGGATCAAGAATCTGGTATTCATCACATCCAACTGTCGTCACTGTAAACTCGTTCCGTCTCCCTTGCCTGATTTCCAGTTGGCGAATTCTCGTTTAGGCGTACATCGCCTGTCCACCGGCTGTTTTTTCATGAAGATAGCCAGCCTCACATCTCAGGCATCATTTTCCGATGCAGAGTTTTCGCATCTCTGATTCGTCGCAGGCTTCGTTATAGAAGACCTCGATCCACTTGTCTTATTAACCTTCCGATGAATAGGTCTCTTTTGTTGATAGTTAAAGCTTTTATACAGCTTCCTTCCTTCGTGTTAGATTTCCCTAGATAGTCAATCTACGGAGTACATCTTCTCTCTTTTCCTCCGAAATCCCTCAACTGGCTGTATTACTCCCAGAATCCACCCTATCAATACTTTGATGCTTCCTTGCACGACTCTGAGGTATTCCGTGTGGCCCTCGTGCCAGTGGAGGCCGCTGAACTAGGTCGAGGTTGATGGAAGTGAAAACATGACATGGTCTGGCGAAGTGAGATCGTACGTCACGCCATTAGGGAGATCTCGCTTGAATTACAGCCGTGATCGACTCTGGGGACATTGTTCCTTGAGTATTATTATTCGATATTCACTACGCGACCGCTACTTGTAGTAACTTTTGCGCAAAAGAACACGTAAAGCTTCTAGGCAGCGTGAAGTAGGTTAGCGTCAAATGTGTAGAGATTTAGGCAAAGGTACTTTTTTGCCCACGGCGACATATTAGTACAGCGTGATGTTTTTTTCGTAAGGAGCAGAAATCGGCTGTGGTGGAGAGGGGTAGGACTAGTAAAATTGGAAGCCAAATCCGGCGTAGCGCCAGCATGCCAGATATGTACTCTATGCTATGTATGTGCATTTCTTGCTCCATATCTCACAAAGCTTTTCCTCCACCAGGCGTATCGTCTTCTAATACATGATATCGATTCTTCCTCGGTGTGATAGATTCAAGATTCCGGAGTGTCTTGTCAATACGCAACTTCTGGTTGTTACCCCTGCTATTAGTTATTAGTGGCGCAATCGCAAATAGCCATACAGCGTCAGCAGGCGTAGCTTTAATCCTCAACGGTGTATTAATAACGTACTATGGATACCTTCATCGCTGAAGGGACCATTCATACGGCGCAGTTGATCACTGCAGCCGCGACAGGGGTGGATTTAATCGGGCGCTACATGTTAGATTTCACAGCCAATCAGGTCCACTTCGGCTGGATTGCGCGGTGGAGTGTACATTAGGGCAAGTACTGCCCACAACCTATACCTATATAACTTATACTTTACATGCAATATAAGCAATCACACATTATAATTTTAACAGGTTATAAGCCTAGATGCTTTAAAGCCCTTATATCCTTACAAACAAAACAAAGCCCTTCTTATAAGCACTAAAACTATCTAATTAACTATTAATCACTACTACTAATATTTAACTTTCTACTACTACTAAAACCACTCCACTAATTATTTAACTCCTTACTTTTTATAATATCTAGTAACTCTAAAAACTCTAACAAAGCCCTTACCCTAACTTAGGGCTTAGAAGCCATAAGCAGGAACTTAGATCCTAAAAGCTCTATACTTATTAGGAGTAAAGACTATAATAAACTAATTAATATACCTATTACAGGCATTAACCCTAAGCTTAAGCAGACTATACAAGTAGGCATAACCTTTAGAGGCACTAGCTACATTTAGTAGGGTAATAGGGCCTATAGTCTATAATCCTTTACAGTAAACTCCTTACTAAGCACTAATAATAGCTTAGAATATATCCCTAGGGTAATGCCCTAAGACCTAAGAAACACTAACATTAATAACATACTAATCTTAGAGAGCAAGCTTTATAATATCTATTATAGCATTCCTCTAAGTTTAGAAGAGGCTAAAAGCAGAATATATACACTATAAAATCAAACGCTCTAACGCTATATATAACACTTACCTAATAATAATAATAACTATAACTAGGAACTAGGCTATATAGAGCAATTTAACTGCTATTAAACATAATAATAATAGTTACTATTAAATAGAAGCATCCTATGCATAAGCATATCAGAGACTACTAGGAACAAATCCCTAGCGGTTAGACCTTAATAAAATAGACTACTAATAATAGCTATATAATCTTAAAACTCACAAACTCTTACTAAAGATAAGGAGGCACTATACCTAAATCCTAATAACTTTAAAGTCTAGAATATAGTATTAAAGGCCTATAGAAGTGGCTTAAACTACTCTAGTATTATTAAGCTTAAAGGATTAGAGAACTAGGTAGAATAGGATAAAGCACTAAAGAACGCTATAATAGCTAAATTTATAACTCTAATTCTTAAAGGTACTCTAATGCCTATAGCACCTATAGAACTATGCTTAGTGGCAGTATAGAATAAATACATTAAGTAACTTGCATTCTAGAAGCGTAAGAACTATAATCTACTCGCTAGAATCCGTAGATAATGCTTACCCTATATAAGGGAGAAAATTAAGAATATAACCAAAGCCTATAAGGCTTATATAACGCTATAAAAGGTTAGTTAACAGCATAGCGTAAACATACTAGGTAAGGTTATTATAGGCCTTATTATAGATACTCTATAAAAGCATAGCAATATTTAAGACTTTATATAAGCCTTTAAGGAGAGACTTTATAAACTTAAGTAAATATAACTAGACTAGAAGATGCCTAAAGAGCTTTATTAACTATAGTTCCTAAGTAACCTAGGTAATACATTTAGTATCTTTTAATCATAAATTTTCTAATAATATAGGATAGTAAGCGTTAGAAACAGTACTAATATCACCCTTAACACACTTATAGAGCTAGCTTAAGATAAGTATTAACGCCTATAGACTAAGAAGAAAATATTAGGCTATATAGGCAATACTATTACTAGCAGCGCGGCATATATATCTCACACTAGTAATAAACACAAAAGAGACATAAACAGCTTAACATAGCTATAGAAGCGTATAAAACTCTAGAAACCAACTAACTACAAGGGACTATATTAGAAGGTCTGCTCTATCTATGGTTAGATTATAACCCCTAGCAATCATAACAATAGCGAATGCAATACACTGAACAAACAGAAGGCCAGCAAGGCTGCTAAGAAACCATTAGTATATAATATAAATGCTAATATGCTAGAAAACAAGGCAGATGCCTTCCTAGCGTAGCTATAAGACCTTAGTGAATTCTTTATAGCAAACATTTACGCCCCTATAATCTCTAATATAAAAATTAATAGTTAAAACACTAACACTAGGAGCCTAGATTAGATCTTTAATAACGCCGCTAAATACCATGTCTATTATAATTAGTATATATTTAGTAACTATAAGGAATTTGCTACCCTAATACTAATAAATAGTATTAGTAAAGGTACCTATACACTTAGTAGTAGAAAAGTGCCCTTAGTAGTATAACGCATTTAGAATTTAAAGCTAATCTACCTATAGTAAGTTCTCTTTATACTAACACTGCCTATAAATCTCTTATCTATTAGCGCATTTACTAAGTAATCTAGCTTCTTATACCTTTAAACATGTAATAACGCGGAGGTTAGATATAATAATAGCCTAGTAATCTATAGGATAACTTATAGTAGATTCAGACACCTAGACTACTCTTGTGTAGAGACTATATATTACTAGGACATACCTAAAGTTATTAATAATCTAGCTGCCTTTCTAGCATCCTATATAACAGAGACTGTGCTATTATAGGTCTTCTATCTTAGAATAGGTTATCTAAATTATGCTAACTGCATTAAGCTAGCAAATAACCTAGGTATTTAAATCACAAATAAGCAGGCTAGCCCCTATAAAGCATATACTATAGGAAAGGGAAAGGCATAAAATACCTAAGTAGTAGCATATAGAGCACTTAATTATAGTTAAAGATAGATAGCTAACCTAGGTAGCCTAATTAAGCCTTAAACTCTAGTTAGAGAGGAGTACTACCTATTAATTATTAATAACCTAATAAAGAAGCCTTAAGCATACCTATTAAGGGAGAAATTGCAGGCAGTAGCCTATATTTAGGTAGATATTACTATAGTAAAAGCTTAAACCTCTAGTTATATTTAGCAGTATAGACTAGATAATAGAGAAGAGTTTAAGAATATAGTCCTTCTAAACTTCTTTAAATAGAAAGGGATTATACCTAAATAGATAGCGGCATATTAACTAAACCAGAATCTAATAGAGCGTGTGTATCTTACTATTTAGAATAGAGTTAGAGCTATCTTCTATAATAGCAAGCTCCTAAAAGAACTCTAGGAAGAGATTCTATAGGCGGTTATCTATACATAGGAGCGCTCTCCTTATAGTGCACTTAATAGAATAACCCTATATAAAGCGTGGTTAGGAATTAAGCCCTATATAGGATACCTTAGATAACTTAGCTACTAAGTATATAAGCTAGTACTTAAAGCAAAACATCCAAAGAAACTTAATAATAGAATATACCTTTGCTTTCTTATAGGTTACAAAGCTAATAATATTTACTAACTCTAGAACCTAATTATAGGACTAGTTAAACAAGCAAAAGAGATTACCTTTAATAAATAAACTTAAATTAACCTAAAGGTAAAATTTAAGCTCCCTTAGCGTAGCGCTAACTTACTAGCACCTCTATATGCAGAAGAGATACTACTGCTTAATTAACTTAAACGCTTCCTATAGCTTAATCCATAAGAGTAATTAATAGTAGAAAAGCTTACTAATCAGGTTAAGGAGGGGAAACAGAGTTAAAAATAACCTATTTAGTAACCTAATAAAGCAGTAAAGTAGTAGGTAAGGTTCTAGGAGGGGACTAAGATAATTAATTATCTACTAGACAACCCTTTAATATACCACTTAATAACCCTTAAGATTAGGAAGCGAAAGCACCCTAAGCTTAAAGTAGATTATCCTAAACTTAGACTATAGGAACTAGCCTTTCTAGATGAATTTTAAGGCATGCTAATAGCACTAAATGATATTATGCCTCTACTTATAGTATACCTAACCACGCTAAATAAATCTCTTAAGGAAGATAAACCTAAGTCTTACAAAGAGGCATAGTAATTAGGAAATTAGTTAAAATAGAAGAAAGCCACTAAAGAGGAATATAAAGCGCTAATTAAGAATAATACCTTTAAAGTTATAGACGTTAATAACACCTAACACATCCTATCCGGCAAATAGGTCTTTAAGGCTAAACTTAGTCTATTAGGTAATATAAAGCAATACAAGGCTCGCTAGGTTATACAAGGTTTTAAATAGGAATATAGGATTAACTATAACAAAACTTTTACGTCTATAGTTAGATAAAAGACATACTAACTACTATTTACACTAGCTACGTTACTTAGCTAGGAAATTAAACAGATAGATGTAAAGACAGCCTTCCTATATAGAATAGTAAAGGAAACCATCTATATAGAGCTCCCTAAAGGCTTTAAATAAAAGGGCAAAATATACAGGCTCCTAAAGGCACTATACGGTCTAAAGCAAGCCCTATAAGTATAGTTTAAAACACTATCTACTAAGCTTATCGCTATAGGATTCACCTAGTTAAAGTTTAATAAGGTAATCTTTTATAAGGATAATGTAATTATCGCTATCTATATAGATAATATGCTATTCTTTAGACCTAATATTAAAGAAATTAGGAAAGTTAAAGTAAGATTAGCTAAGAAATTCAAGATAACTAATCTTAGTCCAGCGCAATACTTCCTAGGCATGGTAATCACCAGAGATTAAGAGAAAAGGACTATTACTCTCTCGTAGAAGCTATACCTAGAAAGGTCACTAAGGTAACTAAATATAGAAAACTCCAAGACCTAGAACACTCCCATAGATACGTTAGAAATACTAGAGCCCTATACAGAGGGTAAGGAGTGCTATAAAGATAATTAACTTCTCTTTTAATGCATTCTTAGAACGCTAATGTTTACAATGATTAGCACTTAAATTAACCTTCTATATCTAGTGGCAAAGCTAAGTAGATTTATAACTAACCTAGCAGCAAGGCATCTCTTAGCAGCAAAACAAGTGCTATAATATATTAAGTTTACAATTAATCTAGTCCTAACCTTTAATAGTACACAAAATAATAAGATTATAGGCTTCTTAGACGCTAAATAAGCGCGTAATAAAAGTAACTCTAAATCTGTTAACTACTACATCTTCCTACTAGCTAGAGCTATAATTAGTTAGAAAAGCAAGAAACAAAGTATAGTTATAACCTTAAGCACTAAAGCGGAATATATTAGACTCTTTAGCGCAGGCCTAGAAGCTATATATCTAGAAGGGTTAATAAGGGAAATTTATAAATAATAAGCACCTCTATAGCTATACACAGATAATGCTAGCGCCTAAATAATCTTAAATAACGTGAAATTCTATAAATAAACAAAACATATTTAAATTTAGTATTATAAGATCTATAAGTTAATTTAGGAAGAAACAGTTAAGGTAGACTAGATCTCTTAAATAGAGAATCTAGTAGACTTAGGGATAAAGGCATTAGCAAGGCCTAAACTAGAGAAGTAGATAAAGATAGTTAGGCTTTGTAGGAAGGAAGGAATAGAATAAGGATATTACAGGCACTATATTAAAAATTATAATAAGGTTACTACTCTTTTTCCTACTAGGTTTTAATAAGGGTAATAGGATAAGGAATTAATCCACTAGAATTAGCACTATTATGGCTCCTACTTAAGGAGGGGTGTTAGATTTCACAGCTAATCAGGTCCACTTTAGCTAGATTGCGCGGTGGAGTGTACATTAGGGCAAGTACTGCCCATAACCTGTACCTATGTAACTTGTACTTTACATGCAATATAAGCGATCACACATTACAATTTTAACACTACAGCACCACCCCGTCACACTAACCCGGCCCGCCGTCCTTTGCCGTCACCGCATGCGGGCCAAGGTTTAAGGAACTATCCTGTAATAAGACAAGCGAAGTGCGGAAGGTGTCTTTCTGCAGGCCACGTGGTGAGCGCAATGGGCAGTGATGCTCGGTGTAAGTAAAGCTCAGTGGCCCTTTATTATGAATGTCAAACGTGACCAAGGCGCAAGGGCTCAGATGCAGCCTTTTGACCACTTCTGTCTTCTTAGCTCAACCACGACGTCTTTGCAGCTTCCTTATTACAGACCCCCAGATCGAGATCAAAATGCTGGACCCAGCATTGAAACATCCGCTAGACGCGTCTAGTAATAGCGAGAGGATCTTGGAGAGCATTCGACAGTAGGACATCGCCCATCTGCGTTTTCTCTTCCTTGCCACATTGCTCCGTTTATTTATTCATTTGCCACCCTTTTCCCCCCGTTGTAGATGCTCTCAGCATGGCACATAAGATGAATACGCTAGTTGGCTAGGACAAGAAATCTGAGCTTGCAATGTACCTTGAGCAGATGTTATAAGCAACCACTGTCGCTTAGATCCAATAAGAATGACAAACTTTGCTTTTGTACTTCTGTCAAATATCTTGATTTAAAATGCTCAGGCGTGTGGCCGCATCAAAGTCCATCTTTCACATCCAAAACCCAAACCCAATACGGCAAAACAACACAAAAACTGTGGCATGTTGTGGAGCTCAGGAAGTGCGCCACTCAGCGGAAAGTGTTGTCGAATCGCTTAAATGTGTATCCGATGAAAGGCAGACTCATCTCCAGAGACTCCTCTTGGTGTTGGCTATGGCCAGGAACTGTTTCCTGTTGGACCTTGAATCGGGTTGCGATATCGGTTTGATCAATGTCATCCGTTGGAAAGTACGTGGTGTCGACGTCGGAAGTCAAGCGCGGCTCGAATGGTGCCCTAATGCGACGTAGGTTATCAAACTGGACTCCTCGGAAGAAAGAGTGCTCCTTTAGTTCTTGCGCGCCGCCACGTCCGATTCGGGTTTCGGGGTTGCAAATTAAGCTTAGTCGTCAGCGATGGAGTAGTTGCGGCATATTATCGGAGAGCATACCTGCGAACGAGACTTTCAGCCTCTACACCAAGCTGAATATCGTCGGGAAAATACAACGTTTGTCTCCAATTCACAATCTTGCGGTATGTATCATGAGGGTCTTCGGCACAAAAAGGTGGCCAACCCACCAAACACTCGTACATGATCGTACCGAGAGACCACCAATCACAGCTAAAGGAATAACCTTGGCCGGTACAGATCTCAGGTGCAATGTGGTCTGGTATTCCGACGGCAGAGTAGGCTATCAGCCTTCTCGACCTCCGCCACTCGTTGATCTGCGACCGATTGCTAACGGTGAGGTTAATCTGATCGATTGCAATAGAGTTGCGGTCTCTTGGTTTGTTAGACTGCCCCTGCAGGAGCTGCTGATAGTAACTATTATCATGCAGGCGACTAAAGCCAGTAGAGAGACCAAAGTCGGTCAATTTGACATGGCCGCCACGGTCTAGCAGGATATTGTCTGGCTTGATATCTCTGAGACGTCATCAGCGACAGAAACCTGGATCAAAAGCAGCATCTCTTACCGATGAATAAAGCCAAGTTGATGGACTGCCTCAATAGCCAGTATACACTCAGCCATATAAAAGCGGGTAATATCCTCCGAGAAGACCTCGTACTTGATTAGCATTGTTATTAGGTCGCCTCCCGGTAAAAACTCCATAAGTAAATAGAGGAAGCTCGTATCTTGGCACGTCGCGAAGAGCTTAACAACCCACGGAGTCTCTGCCTCGGCCAAAACGTCACGCTCGGACCGAACATGCGCGAGTTGATCCCTCTGAAGCATCTCTGCTTTGATCAGAGACTTCATTGCATAAACCTGGCCATTTGCTTTTCTCCGCACCAGCTTGACCTCACCGAAAGCGCCTTTGCCAATGACTTTAATCGTTTGATAGTTGTTCGGTGTATCTTTGGTTCGCAAAAAAACGAAGATATTGTCCCTCTTTGCGGCCGGTCACAGACCAAATTTGTTCACGCCTTTCTCCGCCAAGGTTTGGCTCCAGGAGTCTTTCCTCGGTTTCGCTCTGTCTATCCATAGTCAGCGCTGTAGTATAACTCATGAATCGAATACTTTCGATGTAAATTTTCCATACCTCTGATTCCTCTCTCGTGCACGTTTTACGCTATCCGTGAAAAATCGCCGGCTTGTTGGACACATTTTTTTTTATTTCTGTTCGCATTCAGGCCATATTGGTCGGGATTTCGATCCGGAACTTGGGCAAAAATTCTTGGAATGGTAGCGGCGCACGCAATCGCCACAGAAGGGTGCTTTTCTTCTGCCACGTGCGCCGCCCTAGCAGTCGGAGGCCTGGGATGAGCAGGATACCGAGAGATGTGGTGATTCGGCATGGAATGCTCGGACGGTGAGAAAGCAGTCGAGTTTGGTTGATTTGCAGGATTCCCAACCGACAATGCGTGCTGAAACACCGGTTGAGGGAACGTTGAGGGGGTTGTTGGGTAATGTTCGTTGCCAGGTGCAGGTGCGTCGCTACTTCGAACATTGACGCAAGTCCGGGTCTTTCTGTCCTCCATTTTTCGCTGAATTTCGGATAATAGCTGTGTACGAGAGTATATCCTGTCTGGGGAATATGAGCAGAGAATAACAAGGCGATCGGTGATATAGAAAGATGCCATCATATCTCGGAAAAGGTTTTTCCAAAACGTTGCTCAATGTTTGATGGTGGTGACATTGGCCCCCCTGCTGCCTCCGGATCAATTAATGGTGAATCTGTTTCATTTCACACGGGAACTGGGTGGGTCAACCGGCCGCCTTATTAGTTCAAACGGTACTCCGTACAAAGTACTCCGTACATACATGGACAAAACTGACGATCCACCCCGCGCAACAGGGAATCGGCGATATTGAACGAGCAATTTAAATGGCGCATTTCTCGGCCAAATCTGGGTCTTTTATTGAATTTGCATACATACGACGCATACGACGCATACGACGCATACGACGCATACGACGCATTCGCCAAAAGCTAGCGACTGTGTCGATGCATTCAACACCTTGTATACCAGCCGTTGTGTGCGCGAACGGCTTCGAGTCTGCGAGGCATTGACTCAATCAGCCGGTCCACTAGCCTTTTCAAGCCCTCCAAAACCTCAGCCGCAGCCTCACAGAGCCCATTGTAATAAGCTATCGGCCTTCTTCGGAGCCACTGCGAGTAATGGAAAACGCTCATCAATGCCTTCCTTAAGCATCTTTTCTTTTCATAGATTTTTTCAATGGCATTGAGGTCAGGCGAGTACGGGGACCAATCCACAACTTCAATGCCGTGATTTTGAGCCCACGGAGCCCACGGAGCCCACGTGCGCAACCAATTTTGCACTAATCGAGCTGAATGTGTAGAAGCATCATCTTCGAGCGAATATTAAGCCAGGTTCCAAAAACTCTCCAATCTTGCTGATAGCCAATGCATCTCTTTTCCGCCGTATCGACCAACTCTTCATCCACCCAGCCATCAGTCCAGCCACCCCGGAAGTCAATCTGCCAGGCATCGTCTCGTTCGTCAATAACAACGTTGCTGGCCTTCCCACCACCCCAGATTGTCCCTCTGGCGTGCAAGGCGTGAACTGCCTCGCGGATCTGCCTGATCCACTTTTGCCTCGGCTGAATTGGCGTCGCAGGATATTATGTCTATATTCTTGTGTTATTAACTCTTTTGTGGGGGGCCCGAACTGCATGTCACCAAGTTGGTCATGTTTGTGCAGCATGCTGCATTTCGTGGCATCACCAGTGCTAGGCTTGTCAGTGGAGCAAAGACCCCGCTGTGTTGGTTCTGGGTTCTTTTTCTTAGCGGCGAAGATGTCCAACCAACAGGGGAAAAAAAAGGAAAAGAAATAGGAGGAAGTAGAGAGAAGGAATCGAACAAGACGGCACTTTACCACGCCAGTTCCACGAATGCAGATAGATGGTTGCAAAGGGTGCAAAAGTACCACGTGGAATCGTCAAGTTCCACCTTGTCCACTCAAAAAATCCCCTTGGACTTGTCGTCTATCGCTGCGCACTGTGCGGGACACTGTACAAGGCTTCGGTAAGATTCCCCAATGCGGAAAGCTTTGTTGTCCGCGTGTCCACTTGAGTGCATCGCCGAGTTGTCCCCAGGTGCGCGCCATAGTAATAAGAATCCTTACCCCGCTGACATGGATTTAGCGACCAACAACATCTTTTGAAAAACTCTTGTGCCTTTATTAATGAAGCAACGCGTCTGTACTGGCGAAGATGGATGATGAGAGAAAAGCGGAGCTAAGGGCCAAGACTAAGGCGGATATTGTGCGTGTGGCTTGAGAAGCATGGATTTTAGGCATTGAGGGCTGTTCGGCCTAGGTTTTACTGACGGGGGAATTCATCCTAAACCCTAAACCGACAAGTCCGGACAAATCCAACTTCTAGTACAGTTTCATTTGTCATTAAGCATGTAACGAGCTATTGCGCAGCCTCGCACCTCTCCTGATAGAGGAACTTGGCTCGTTTTTAGCTCACCTTGATTCAATATGGGAACCAAACGAACAGCTAGAGTCAGGCTGAGCTCGTTGACCCATCCCCATCGATGCGCCCTGGCTGAACTCTGAGCTGCGATGACCTCCCGCTGGCACTGCCGATGATGGCGTGATGCGACTACATGGCCAGCCATGTCAAGCTATGCGAAGAGACTCACAGAAGAGCCCTGGGGCGCGCGCAAAGATATAGTTCGACACCGAGACAAAGACAACAGATCGTCCCAAACGTCTCGATCCATCGTTCCTTGCTCAATCTAAAGACCCCTTGGAATAATCAGGAAAGCGAAGCGCCCTATCTAAAGCATTTGTGTGGAGGTTAGGGCAGGCAGGGAGCTATGCGTAGTACATAGCTTCCCGCTTTCCCTCTAGTAATAGCTACGCGTGAAATACTCTTTGGTAACTGGTCGAGAATTTTTTTTTTTTTTTTTTTTTTTTGCCTCTCCTAACCGCTTACCGCTAAGGGGGGAGGGGGGAAGGGGTGCAAGGAGGAGAAACGTCTGAAAATTTAAAAAGCCAACAACCCCGTCAACAACAACCCCGTCAACGACCCGTCAGGACCCTGGCGTCAGGAAGCCCGTCACAAAGCCTGTTAGGCGTTGGGAAGCTAATACAATTCTTGTATGTCCTCTGTAATACCTCATATAGTCGTCTTACCACTTACTCGGATTCATTCGCCACCCAGAAATAAGCGCACGTGTCCTCTTTGTCGACATGGAAATTCATCAGCGAGGCCAAGCTTTCGTAGAGAAAGATGGATGCATGGAATTCGCTTTCACCAAGCTCATTATTCGGGGTGAGAATCAGGAATACTTCTATGCTGTTACCAAAGATCGCATTGGCCAGTTTGGTACTGTGGATTTGAGCCGACTTGAAATGACTCCTATCCCCATCGAAAATATTTGGCCGTGTTTCTCCAACCAATTTACACTGGCTCCTGAATTTTCCCCGCTCGAGTTTTATATCAAAGAGCCGAGTTTGCTAGACTACGGCGATTCACCAGCCAGTTCAGGAATCAGCGACCTGGTGCAACACGAAGCCATGGTCTGTGAAATATTGAGAGCTAATCCACACCGCAATATAGCGGCATACAAGGGGTGTGTTGTCTCCGCTGGTCGAATTCGAGGGCTCTGTTTCAAGAAGTATTCGATGACCCTTGGTGAGAGAAAACGGGAGGGGGGACGACCTCTGGACAAAGACGCCTATATGCACCAGATTAGATCAGGCATAAGCCATTTACACGCCCTAGGGCTTGTTCACAACGACCTCAACCCGGCAAATATTATGATCGATGAAGATGATCATCCTATCATCATTGATTTCGACACATGCTACCGCCACGGCCAAAAGCTGGGGGCCAAGGCAGGTACACTTGGTTGGGCCGATAGTTGGGAGGTCGCAAGATATGAAAACGATTTCGCTGGACTTTCGCAACTTGAAGAGTACATGGAGCAATAACTTTGGGTCTCATGCGGGGTTACTTGACACTGCGTTCGATGTTGAAATACAAGATCGCCGTAGTTGCGAAAAATCATCTTAGCCCTGATCTCCTTCAATTCTCATATTTGATATTGAAAGTTTTTGTGCAAATTTTAAAGGGCATGGAATCAAATATCTCATTGACAGCTGTGTTGAACAACTAAATCCCTAAGCGAACTAAACTAAAACAGGACGTGTATCGTGTTTGTGTTGAATACAAATCGATAAATAAGCTTCATCTTCCGCATGGCCAAACAGATAGTGATGCCCTACGAAGGCATGATTAGGGACATATGATCAACGACAGGTACACAGATAAAGCCTACTTTACTGAGGAGGAACATAGTGTTCGGAATACTTGCAAGTTGTCTGACCACAGTCAGACGCTTTGTAGGTGTAGGAGGAGCCATCCGGTCGATAAGCGGTGACCCAATTGCACATGTCAACAATAATCTCAATCTCGCCAGCAGATATGATGAGTTGATATTGTATGTAAACGAATAGTTGCAAAAGTGTATAAAGAGTAGAGAGTCAAGGAAACACAGTTGTTGTGGTTCCTACCAAAGAGAGCAAGCATGCTTTATTGCAGTTCAATTGCATCCATATGTAAAACCATTTCAAAGCCAAAACTTCTATGACAATCGCAAGGCAAGCGGGTGCGATTGCACTGCCTCAGCCCGCTCATGCAGTGCAAATGCACTCTCAGCCCGTTTGAGAAGTGCAATTGCACATCACGCACTCCGAGCATGTCTCAAGTTTTGATAGCAAAGTAGCCTACTCCGTTATTTCGGGTTGCTTATCATGATGACATGTGGCGTAGGGTTTGTGTTTGTGCCCAAGTCTATTGTATATGGCTCGCAAGAGTCTTTGGCCTGTTTTTGTTTGCATGTTCCCAACCCAAGCCCAAGTTTCACCGCGCGGATCATAGACACGGGTTACTTTCAGGGACGATCCAGAGATCAGTAAAAGGCTACCCCCGTCCAAGTAAATTGAGGGACCCTTCTATAGAGGAAACAGTTACCTAAACCACCACCACAGTTATTATTGAGATGATCAACTTTTGAAAACATGCATTAATACCACGATGACAACATGTCTTGGCTAAGGGATGACTTGCCCAAACTTTTTCGACGGCTCCATGTGTCTGGATCTGACTTTCCGCAGCTCCATATCTTTCCTTTGGGCTTTAACAACTACGCCTCGCTGATGCGAATTCTTAGGCTCTTGCCTCTTCTGAGAATCTGGCTAGCCATGGTCTTGTGATTGCTCCAAGAACACTTCAGTCAGTACTTCTCCGTTCGCGGCGGGTGCCTGCGTCTAACTTTACTTAGCTTCGACCCTTCACGTGAATGCTATGGACTAGACCTACAAGATCCTTATGGCTGCCCGAATTTATCGGCATTATAGGCGCAGGGAAAGCTTCGGTATCCGCGGGGCTAACTACTATCTAAATCGCTAAATAATCGCTGAATGATTATATTAGCTTCCTAACGCCTAATAGGCTCCCTAATAGGGTTCCTAACGCGAGGGTCGTGACAGGCTCTGTCAACGGGCTTGTTGACTCGCTGCTGTAGCTGCTTCGCATAATCTTGACATCCGGATCATTAGCATTCCCACTATCGACGACCAAAAGCTAGAAACCCTTTTTGATAGCCTTCCAGAAAGATGCGCTGTTTTGATATAAGATATAGAAGTAGTTGATATAGATCGCTCAAATAAATCTAATAAGCCGGAGACAAAGAAGGTGTCTCTCTTTCGGGCCTCTTGAATATCTTGGACGGTGTAGCATCTTAGGAAGGTCGGATACTATTCATGACGACGAACCAAATACACAAGCTGGACAAAGCTCTGATACGTCCCGGCCGTGTTGATAGAGCGTTTAAGACCGAGCTGGCGGACGAAAGCGTCATGATTGACCTTTTCACACCTGTTTATAATACCGGAAAGGTGCTTTCTAGATGCGGCCGAGTGTATACATCGACGCTCGCACTCAGATTTTCAGAGTGCATGTTTTGGAGTAGTATTACGCCAGGCCACAATTTCGACGAGAAGTATTATTAGAAAGAGCCGTTTCTGACGCAGTAGCACATTATCGACTTTGTGAGCGCCAAATGACACTCCGCCCCCTAGTGGAATATGCGCGCTTGGCGCTCCCGCTCCGCCCAATCGCGCGATGTCGCGGAAAAAAAGACCCTGGTGCTCAAAGAAGGGCCATCGGTTAAACCCCGCTTACCGGCCATGGCGGCTAAAACCAGGTGGGAATAGAACTTGAACCGGCCACCAACTTCACCCCTTCCTTATACTCGATACTGATCATCTCCTTCAATCGGCGATAATGAATTAAGGATGCTATTTGCTCCATTTCGCTTCGCTCGGGCGCAATTATCGTCACGAATGCCATGCTTTTCTCGCCTTTGCTGTAGACTCCTCGGCCGTAATCAATCAGAGAGTGTACCTTCCATGCCCCCACAGAGTATCAACAACAACGATGCTGGCGATACGCGAGAGGCGCAGGAGCCGTCAAATCACTTCCCACCTACAGAACAGCAAATCGAGGATGCAATCCAGCACTTCATTGATTCCATAAGTACAGATGCGGTCCGGAATCTAGCGTCCAGATACAACCGCGGAAAGGATTGCAAAATCGTCAATAAAGATAATGGTAGCTTCAACGTCTGTTTCTTTGTACATTTTGACACCGAGGATGAGGCATGCATCGTCAGAATTCCAATCGCACCGGTAATTAGCGAAGTCTGGGAGAAACTGCTCAGCGAGGTTGCTACAATGCGGTATGTAGTTTTAAACCCTTGCGCCCCCAAAGAGAAGGACTAAGAGTGCTCCATAGCTATGTCAGTGACAATACAAGGATTCCAATTCCTCGCGTCATCGCATATGGTACTTCCGACGCGTTAGTAGACGGCGTTGAAACTCCTTTTATCATCATGAATTTGGTCTCTGGGCGACAACTTCATGCGCAGACGTTCCTGAGGGCAACAAAACCACAGCGAGAGCAGCTGTATAGCGACCTCATCGATATACTAGCACAGCTTCGCATGCTTGAGTTTTCAACTGGAGGCTCGCTCTTACCAAATGCGAACGACGAACCAATACTCGGCCCGTGTCTCTCAATGACTGCGAATGAGTTCGAAAGAAATAGCGGGACACATTTGAGACCCCAGGCTTTCGCGTCTGTAATGGGGTTTGTGGATTACCACTATGGCATCTTGACAGAGAATTGCAAGCTTCCAGTTGGAAGGCAATCCATTAGGGATGCCAGGATGGAAATATTCGCGCTCGTCAATATGCTCAAGGAAATTCGCGAATACATGGACTCGGTGCCGCTCAATCTTCCGTTCGTACTGGCACATCCAGACCTAAGATTTGGCAACATATTCATAGACGATGACTTCAACATCGTCGGCATCATCGACTGGCAATTTGCGAGCACAATCCCGCTTCAGCTGTTCGCGCCGCCACCGTGGATTACCGGTAACGACCCGGACACACAGCATGCTATGCGTGGACTTCTGCATGGCCCTTTTTGTGGCGAAATCCTGGCCGAGTTCCACCAAGTACTGCAGAAAAGCTGCAACAGATCCAGTGGTTCGGCGAGGCTCTGGCAAGAATGGAAATTTCAAGAGGAGGCGACTGGACAAGAGAAGTCACTCCTTCAGAATCTAGCACCCATTGCCCAGATATTGCGTCACCCCTCCGATCTAATGGCAGTATACTACTCCTCCGTTTTCCGCAGGATCTTCGGACCAACAGCCAACCGGGATGCAGAGATTGGCAAGTTTTTTGACCATCCTGACAATGGGAGTCTTGCAGAGCAGGTGGCGCTTCAGGTTGAGAAATCCAAGTGCTATACTCAAGATCTAGAAAACAAAGGACTGCTTGTCGAGGATGTACAGAGCCGCCAGATCCAGGAGTATCTTGCGAAGACAGAACATTTGGTGCAACCTGCATAGATAGGTAGCTGTGTTGCAGCTTACTTTGATAGCCGGCCGCTCATTCTGTGGCTTACATAGCGGTTCGCTGGCCAATGAGGATCCATTTCGGAGCATGGCCTGCCAGACTTCGCAACCCGTCGAAAGACCCAAGAACACCTTTCGGGCTCCTCTCACGTTCCCAGCAAAGCTCAGCACTGCTATTGGTTGGGACCAGAGGAAAAGCCCGCTGTGTTGTTGGCGATACCAGTCTCAGATCAATTTTCGGTGAATTTTTGGACGATTCACGACGTACAACTTCCCCAAGTACACAATTCGGTCACGGCTTGAGGCGGTTGACGGCCAGCAATTTTCGCGAATGTTTATTTGTCTGGACTGCCCCTCGCCCTCGCCCTCGCCCACGCTCACGCCTCCCAAGTCATTGGCGGCTGTAATTGTGCAACAAGTGTGTGCTATCAAATGCCACAACTCGCTAGTCCATGGCGAATTCTTCATTGATGGAACAGATCACCTTCGCAAGTATGAATACATACAGTATATCCATCAGTATTCATGAAACATCACCCGCAAATTCTGACCTTCGTTGAATGAAGTTACTCCGGAGACCCATTTGTTGACTTGGTAAAGCATTATCCTGGTGACTGCAAGGTGTTATAATAACTATATCACATAGATGAAAAGCAACTCGCGCAACAGATACACAATTCAACAGTTGGAGACCAGCTCGGAACGAGGCCGGAAATCATGTGTATGGCTGTGTCAAGCAGCTTTAGTTTCCTTCTGAAGTAAGTCAACCACAAAATGAAGGTAATGATGTCCATCGGTGGGTGGACTCGGTCAACTAACTTTCCTGTCGTTGCTGCCTCTGAAACCATGCAGTCTACTTTCGCCAAATCAGCCGCCTCGACTATGAAAGACCGGGGTTTCGATGGTACAGACATCGATTGAGAGTTTCCAAGTGATGAAATCGACGCTACCAACATTGTCTTGTGGATCTTTTTAACTTTTCACATGTCGCCAGAAAAGAGACTACCACGAGTATTAATGCAGGAGACTGCGATGACAATTTTGAAGACGTAGACTGCGAACGTTGCACGTAGGCGCTCAAAAATAGTTAGCTCGACGTCAAACTTGTGTCGCAGTACCCGCGACAGTCACGTTTCACGCTTTCCGAGCTGGCACAAGTAAAGTCAAGACTGGAAAGACAGCAACGAGTTAAAGCCTGTGTAAAAGCTGCCAGCCACCACCTACATGCAGCGGCCTTGCCCCAGTGATTTCGGTTAGAGCTGGCGAGGCGATAACGATACGAGTGACAGGCGGCGATTCAGCCAACGCTGCCTTGAACGATTTGATCAACTCATCTACTTCATCTACTTGAAGCTCGGCGGGCGATTGCCAGATCCTTTCGCACTCTGCCATGAGGGACTGAATTCTGCTGATCACGCAATGGCGCATCCAGAGCACACACTGTCCACGTGAGTCAAGTGACTAAGCAATTCTGCTCTGCGCAGAAACGAGGGGGTGCCCTTTGTTATTCAGAGCTGATTTAGCATCAAAACCCATTGTTCCGTCTTCTAAACTTGAGCCAAGATGCCCTCTTGCGACGAGCTCAGAGGCAATATTGATGATGATTTGCATCTCAAGTGGATAGCTGTCACTGGCCGCTCCCCCGACGAACTTCGCCGCCTGCACGAAGAGTACAACGTTGTTTACACGTGGAAATTTGGCCCGCGCGCCTTCACGGAGCGAATGATTTCCGCAGCGAGGGATGCAAAAGATGATGGCGACTTGACAAAAAGGGTTGAGCTAGATGTTGCTTCGCAAGCCCGAGACCAGGAGACACTTCAGCTTCGCATGTTGAACGACAGTCATACACAACTTTGGAAGTCATCGTCTGACCCTCGAAACTACATTCGTCAAGTTTGCAAAAGATCGAGCAGCCGCCAAGACATCTTGGAAGGTTTGGCGGCTCTGCTTTACCAAGAGGAAAATGATGCCATGGAGAGTTGCTCAGCTGGCGGCTCTGGCGATTCGGCAGGAAACAACGCAGACGACGGCAGCGGCAGTGGAAACGATGACCAAGACCACGAACCTCCAACTCTGTACATGCCACCGCAAATGGAGATACTTCGTAAATTTTTCGAAAGCGATGAAGCTGAAGCTGATAGCCCGCGCGAGAAGCTGGCAGGCGGATCGGGGCCAGCATCTCCAAACTTTGCGCACAAGCCGCGTACGAGATCCGTTACAACATCAACTATTTCGGAGCAAGATACGTCTTGGCCTGTCATCGACAGCACATCGCCCTCGCTCTACTCCGTCCTGGACGTCGAATCGACCAAATCCGAGTCATATGTGAGTGACGCCGCAGACCAAAATAACTCTGGTGGCAGTCAAACCACAGACTGTGTGCCGGAGACACGCTCGAATGATTGTCACACAAAGTCCGAATTACCGTCGCCCAACTCAACTATGAGCCATCAACACTCAGATGGCGACCAGGGAAGCACGTTACAGGCGCAACGATCTGATGGCGGCGAGCATAAGCATGAGCGTGACTACGAATCCCCGCAGAGTCCATATACTAAAGGTCGGTTTGATCATGGCATCTCACCACCAGATGGCCAGAGAAAGCATCCCCTCCATGAAGATCAAGATCAAGGTGGCGGGATAGGCTTGAAACGGAGACGGATATCCTGAGGAACCGGCTGCAGATGGCCACGCTCAGCCATCTTTGATAAGCCTCTCAGTGTTGGATGTTTTTTTCTTTTTACCTAGAAACATGGACTGTTGTTGCCAACCAGATCGGCACGAATTTCAACAGCCCTTTGAAACTCACATAGCCAGCCATCGCTGGCTCTGGACATTATCAATTGGTGCGCTCGCGCTTGCTTCCTTTGGGCTAGATTACTCTCTGAAGTCCGGCCAGGCAACTCTTAAGCTAGATTTTCATCTTGAGCCTGTTCAACATTGTCAACTACACTGCTCTTCGTACCTTCACTACCTTCTAGTAGAGCTAACAAGGATAGTAAATGATGCCGCAACAACCTGTGCAAATCCAAGCGCGATCTCCCAGTTTCCGCTGCTTGTCCTCCAAAAGAGCACGCAAAGCCAAATTACGCTATGCCGAACCAAGCGCAGGATGCACGAAACGGCATTTCACGGACGATGCGCTTTTTTTGCCATCCAAGAACAAGCTTTAGGCCGCGCAGCTGTGTCGTATGCTGATATCGTTCAAATGGTTGAGGAACTTGAACTGAACGGGGTCCCCTACTAAGGTGAGATTTTGTTTGCCCAAGAGAGAGCCATTAGACTCGACTACTCACTTCACATCGTAAATGTAGCCTTCTTGAGCGAAGCCCTCGAATGTCAACAGCCCATCCGCTTTCTCGGGCCGAAGAGCACAGTCTGTCAAAAGGTATTGTAAACGGAGCAAACTAAGGCGCGCTTCCGCATCTTCCGCGTCAGCCAGACGGCATGGTTGAGACCAACTGTCCACGACCATCGAGCATTGTGAGCTGTGACGAAATCCCTCTATACACGGGTCTTCGATGTCGACACAATCCTTCCTATACCACTCGATTTTGTCCCGGCATTGCCTCTCGACATCCTCGGACACTATCCGCTCAATATAAATGGGGTATCGCCCGTCCCGTTCAACCACACCAGCGAACCCAAACTTGATGACAAAAAAAAAAACGTTTTAGCAGAAGAAACTCTCTACATGGTATGAATAGAGTTGCCATCAGACTTACTGTTATCTCTTGCACTTCGGTAATGCCGTAGAACGGAATGAAGCGCTTCCACTTCCCTTGGTACTGGTAGCATGCGTGAACTAGTCTTCGCCATACTTCACTATCCGGCTCGTATGCCGTTTCCCACGGTTTCATTGATGGTTTGAACCTCCCAAAAATTCCGCGAGATCCGGACGGCTTGATACAGGGAACCATGACAGCGTAATGGCCCTCTTCCGGGCTTTCTAGGCATAGAAAGCAACCTTGTCCGGCCCAGTCATGGATATTCCGCTGGCTTCTCAATAATATCTTTTCAAGATTAATGTAGAAGACGGGATAGCTTTCAGTGCCGGCCTGGTTTTCAACATCTCGGTCGTAGGTACTGGAAGACATTGCAGATGAGGTGAGTCTGGAGAACAGCAAGTAGTGACATCCAAAAATCCTCCATATTGTAGCAGTGTGCGGGTAAGTCTTTATTTAAGCAATCGATGGCATTGCCCTGCTGACGGCTGTGCAACTAATTGCATGCAGCACTGCCTCATTTCAAATTCCGTCTCCTTGGTTAGCCAGCAATGCTGCTCCTTCAAGGCTGCACCAATGATGACGGTTGAAGACACAGTTCGGTGCAGACCACTCAACATGACAGCAATGCGACGCTATTTCAAATTCCGTGCAACACTAACGCCGACCGATTAAGAATATGTCTCCTCTAAGCTACTTGATTGCCCGCGGATTGGCTGGAAGTGCACCAGACCTGGCGTGTCCTCTGCGCCGGCCTGCAGTATGCAGTGTGAAACCAACTGCTTCGTGACGCCGACGTTGCCTGGTTTTGGCGGTTGATTTATTCTTGTTCGAGACCAGCTTTGACGCGTGCATATCGCGATCAATCCGACGACGTGGTCTCTTAAAGGTGTCGGATGGCAGCCTGATTCCTCCTTGCTGCAGACTGGAGCAGATGCATGTCTTGTCGGTGAGTGGCTGAGCTGCATAAAACTGTCATGTCAGCTCGCGCGACAGAGAGCGGCTACCAGATCTCCGTTCCATCCGTTCCATCCGTTCTCCTATTCTCATCATAAGCTCTCGCGCTTCGTTCTCGCTTCGTTCAGACCATTTGGATGCTCTCGCCCCTTGGAAGGTGCGAGGCGCTTGATTCCTTGCCCAGCACTGCAAGGTCTCGTCGGCCAAAACACCACCATTGCCTGTCGCTGAGCTCCATTCAAGCTGCAGAGGGCGTACTGTTTTCGGCAGTACCTGGGGAATCGAACGAGGTCATTTCCCGGCGTTTGGCTTCCATGGACATCTGGTGTTTCTCCTGCCGTCCATTCGCCGTCCAGTGAGGAAGTTCCCACTCTTGAGGGAAAAAGCCAGCCGTCTCCCAGTCCAAGATGCTCACAATCTCGAATGTATTCGGGTCCACTAGGATATTTTGTCGGTCTAGATCCGTATGGCAGAGGACGTATTCATCCGTATCCTTCGTCATCGATGGCCAAACTAGCTTCTCTTTCCAGTCCCAAAGTCGACGTGGAGGTATCACTGGCAGCTCTGGGTTGGGACTGTCCATGAAATTCCGCCTCAGACGCCTGAGCTGGGGAAGAATGTCCGATTCGAGCTGGGCCGTAACTCTCATGGTGGCCGTGGAGAGGAGGGACTCGTCAACGTGTTGCAGCTCGACACCGTTTCCAACGAGAGCAGTCTTCAAATATACGAGTCCGTTGTCTTCCCATAGATCGAGGACTTCCGGCACAGGAATCGTAGTATGCTTAGCGATGAATCGAAGCATGGCAGCTTCATTTCGTAGACGATCCGCGATATAGGGATTGATCGCCGGGTTACCGTACATGTCCAGACCGAGCTCATCTTGGTGAGGCTGCCTTTTAACGAATACCTTTGTCGTGTAGTAATAGGAGATGTATGGGCTAATAAGTGTTGCGACCTCAGCTCCGTCAGCCAGTGTGAATGAAGGCCGAAACCTGTCGACTAGAGGGTACTTCGATTGGAACTCTTCGGCATTTTCTTTGATCGTTTGTAAATGCCGACTTGGGTGTTCCATATTCAATTATCAACAGGGGAAAAAAAAAAAAAAAAGCCAAAAGATGACGAAAGAGTTAGCTAATAGCGGAGACTCACATAAAATTTGAGAGGGTTGCGTTTGGAGAAATAAAGTGCTACTTTGCAAAGGGGGCATAGTCTTTTTGTCTGTGGGCCATCGAGCGGGCTGGGTTACGGTAAATCTCGGCTGTAGCAAAGCAAAGTTCGTCTCTAATAGTAAGTGTTGGTTTCACCAAGGCGAAGGGGTGCGTGCACTAGTGCAGTCAATGAGGTTATATTCAGATGATAGTTGTTGAATCTAGCTAACGGCCTACGTGGCCGAAGGTAGGGAGTAGGAAATGGCTTCCTTCATTATTATACACCCCGCCCATGTAGCAACGGGGGTGGATTCACAAAATGCACGCCCATGCTCAAAGACTGGACCTGATTTTTTTTTTTTTTCATGTATTTATTGTATTTGCTCAGCGCGTTGAGCTCTGCCCAGATGCGTGCTGGCCTTCCCTGGATCCAACGAAATCAAACAAGAGTAGATTTTCCCATGTTTGCACTAATAGTGGTTGCGTGATGCAGCGCTCAGTTGGATGCCACTAATTCATCGGCATGTCCAGCATTGGAACTGCTCTCCCTGACTGACTGAAGACAACGTTTGAGTATATTTTCAAGTCTTGCATGTTCGGTTCGAATACCAGAGGTCGATGAGACTTCAGTATTTGTGTTAAAGCGGTGAGGGATACATCAAGAGCGGGCGAGCAGCCAACCATTTCAAGGACGAATTCTGGGATTTTTCAACCCGGATCTCAAACCAAGTCAATCAATGAGTCGGCGAGCCGGGTAGAGGCTTTGCTTGGGCTCCTTGGTACGACTGCCCGGCTGGCTACCCGAAGCTGTGAATAAGGGCGTCTTGTCCTTGGACTTGGTCCGCTGGAGCCCGACTCCAACACGGGGGAATTATGAATTTGTCACAGAGAGTGAAGAGACCGGCCGTTGGTGATGGCACTAGCTTGTCAGTTAGCAATGAGTCAAATGCATGTGCCATTGCAGGATTCCATCAAAGTACCTTCTTTTTCCATCTGCGACATGTGTCGCAGCCGCGAAAGGTAACTGTGCTGGCTCGAGAGAGGGTAGAGTCTGTCCAAAGAATGAATGTATGAGCTGGTCATCAGGGGTCAGATTTTAGAGAAGTGGCGAAGTGGTGATGTTGACAGAATTTCAAAACACATCAAGGTTCAAGTCCGAGGATGGCGGCATGGCAAGTTCCAACATGGGGGCCAGACTGACTGTTGGATCTTTCGCTGTCTCACTGAATTATCTCACGCTCTGGCCAATACGACCATACAGGCTTGGTTGTATCCTGGATGATGGGTTGAGCAGAGAGCTTGCATTTCGAGGCCTTCTCGTCACACTGGGGAACAGTCAGTTGTTGCTCATATAGGTCTTTGAGTAGGGTTTCACTCTTTCTACCTTCTTCCATTTTGCGACAGGTTTCGGCGCCGCGGATCGGAACCAATCACCGTCAATATTCTCGGTCGATTTCTTTGATCGGGTCACTGTCGGGATGTTTGACGCTTAATATCGTTTCAAGACGCTGGCTACGATCCTTTTATTTTTTTTGATTGCTTGTGAAGTTATGAGGGAATATAGGCATCTCAGACTATAGACAGTGCATTACTGTGACGCAACGAGGTAGAAACTTTTCGTAAGAGACGGTTTCATCGATCGAGTAGACTGCGTTACCCGAGCATCCCCGAGTCCCGAGTCCCGACGCTAAGTCAGGTCATCGGTGTGCGCGTCACCCCTACCACACCCCAGATCGGCCCCTAACTAGGCTTAGTCGTGGGCGTGTGGTGTGGGCCTAGAAGGTATTCAAGATTTCCTGGTCTCTGATTGGCCTAATCAGGGGCAATCCGGCGTGCGGTAATAGGGTGATGCGCACACCGATGACCTGACCTACCCCGGATCGTAGATTGCGCCATGATGGGGTCATATCGTTGGAGCGGACGGGTGTCCCATTGGCTCATTTACGCCAGACCAGCGGTCATCGGCCGAGAAGGGAGGGGAGGGGAAGAAGTATCAACATCCCTTTAGGTGCCGTAAGAGAGCAAGCTGGTCACTCGTGGGGATATGGGCCAATCAGGACAAGGGTGGATCTGAGCTACTTAATCCTGCACGTTATTTAGCCTATGATAGAAGTACCAGCAATCTGGCCGGGTACAAATCGCTACATCGCACACATCTTCAGTCACGCCTGTTATTTTGGCTGACGCAAGGTAACTCTCGCGTATCCAAAAAAAGTGGGCCATCCACCTGCTTGCTCCCTTACGGCAACCTAAAGGGATTCGACTTTTCCGGTTTCTCTCGGGAGTCTCGCACGCGCCGACGTCGCTCGCGCAGGCGAGGCGAAGCGAAGCGACAACTCAGAGAAGTCGGGCCAGAGTTAGACAAATACCACCACGTGGATCAGCCCGCTTCCGATGCAACAGCGGCAGGAGCCAACGACTATGAGGTGATTCTGTGAGGCGCAGTGTGACGATGACGACGAGGCAGGCAGGCATCCCCCTCCACGCCCTCCTGCCTCTTCAGCGATAATAGTTCCGTACTTGTACATGGTCCGTTCGGCCTCGGCCCATGGCCAACAGGGTTCCAGGTTCCAGGTTCCACTCACACCTTCAATCTCCGAGCCGCCCCCGACCGCCCCCGACCGCCCCCGAGTTCTTAGCCGGCGTTTCGTGGGTTGCCGGCCGGCGAGGTGGATGCACCTTGGTCAGGACTCAGCATCGCAGTGTACCTTTATGGGAATGCATGGTTCCAGGGACCAGGGATGCTCTGGATGATCTGGATGGGTCCGAATGGTCTGCTCCTCGACCCCCCTCTTGGATGACTGGCTCGAGGCGGTTGAACGGGCAGAATCCTTCCATTGTTTGTTTGCGAAGCTGCTCCTTGTCCGCAGGACAGCATGAAATTACACACAAGGCGAACTTCCCTCGCAACTTGCATGAGAAGCTGTTTTCTTTCATCTATCAATATGCATGGATTTTTCCTATCCAGGTATGAATATGCAATTGGGGGGAGGGGGACAATGGGCCATAGTGCCGCTACACCACCCCTCGAAGCCCAAATAAAGTATTTCCACTAACAACCAACAACAGTTGATCCTGCCACTTTCTCACTCAGTCGCTTCTCATCACATCACCGTGCCGTGCCAATTTTTTTCCATTCCTACATGAAAATTCATGAAAATCCATGAAAAGCCACTTGGACTTGGCCAATGGTCACGTTGCCTCTTTCGTGTCGGAATCAGGCAACAGACATGCAGGTGCGTGAAGAGGGCAGGAGAGCGGCAGCCAACCTCCAAGGCCCGGAAGCGAATCATGCTTCTTTCCAGCCCACGAGGGTAGCATTCAAGGATCAATGTTCCAACAATGTTCAACATGGCCATGATTCATGCCATCCTCTACATGTTGTTTTCTCGCCTCGACAATAGGCCCCCCCCCCCCCCCCCCCCTGGCTGTCACCATCCATTTCGTCCTTGCAACGGGGTCAGTTGACTTCCTTGGAAGACATGGGGGAAGGGACGACCAACGATTTCTACATTGCCTACGGAGAGCAGAGTTTGCGTGATTGTTCCGGCTGTGTCTTTTGCGGAAACATGGCCCAGGCAGGATACTTATTCACTCACAGAAAACTCGTTAGAGCAGATCCAATCATGTCAGTCTCCCCATCATCCGGGCGGCACGAAAACCGCACTTCGCCTGCTTTTCACTGCTGAGCCAGAAAGATTTGTAAAGAACCCCAAGGTTCTTTGGTTCTTTTGAATGCAAAGTCACATTTGTCGACCCATCCTGGTTGTTGTTGTTGTGTTGGACCTGTCCCATCCGTTCAATATCCTTCCTCCTTCCTTGCAGAGCACCCCTGGTCGTCGGCCAACCTCTGCACCCCTTATGGCGAAAGCTGGCGAAAGCTGGCCGACGTAGCTTTTACCTGGAACATTCTTTTGGACAAGGATTGCGGCCCCAGAGGCTTCCAACGGAGTAGCCAAAAGTTGAAAGCAGAGCGGGTTTTTTTTTTTTTTTTTTTTTAAAAAAAAAAAAAAAAGGCCATTGCCCACTACTCCGTACTCGGTAGAGCATGCATCTGCCCATCACAACAGGCTGCCTCGTGCATATTTAAAACCAGGAGATGCACCGCATTCATTCATTTCCATTGTCTGAATGATTGCTGTTCGTTTCCTCCATCTCGACCAATCAAGAGTTTCGCATCCTGCTTTGCTTTGCAGTCCAACCGTGCAACCCCCTCAACTTCTACACAGCCTTCCTTCTTGTGGTGATATCCCGTCCATCCGTCATCCGTCATCCTCGTGCCGTGCCGTGCTATGCCCCCCATTGGTTCATTCCGGGGCTGCAACGCTTGTTATATTTGGAAAAAGAAGGTGCGTGTTTGTGTCTTGTGGTCTTGTGTGTGTGTGTGTGTGTGTGTGTGCAGTACAAGCATCACGGGGGCGGGACGTGGCTAACTTCTTGTGTCATTCATCGCTTTGCTTCTACTTTGACAGTGCGAAGGTGGACAGCCGTGTGTTCGTTGTGCAGACCGGTTCATGGCATGTGTTGGCGTCGGAGAGCAACGATTCAAGTGGAAGCAAGGTCTTAAACTTCCCAAAGGCTCGGCCAGTCTGCCCTCGGCTTTCGACATCCCCGTCGATCCCCAGTTTCAACCATCAGGTTATGAAGACAATGTCAACACGAGCGCTCCCTCGATTGACGAAACCAACATGACTCCGGCACACATCTCCGAAAACCACACTGTACCACGGCTAGTTTTCAACACCAACACCAACACCAACACCAACAGCAGCAGCAGCAGCAGCAGCAGCAACTTGGCTCCACCACCACCACCACCACCACCACCACCACCACCTCCTCCTCCTCCTCCTGGAAACATCACCATTCAACATCCAAGTTCCCAAGCCAACACGGCCCTCCCGCCAGGCTCTAGCAAAAGCACAATTCTCCCCCCCGTAGGCATCCCGCTCGACGACATTCAAGCCCCCAAAGTGTCCCCGCCAAGCCCATCGGGTGGCCCTGGGCCAAACTACAAGTTTCATTGGATGGTACTCCTCCATCTCCCCCGCGAGCATGGCCCCTCGCGAGCCATGGACGCGTGCGTTCTCTTATTCCAACGCCTCATGGAGCACGCCAGAGCCCCGAGCGCAGCCTCCATGCTGGCCTTCTGGAACATGCTCGATCACGCGACCAAAGTGCTGGAGTTGCCCGAGGCAGAGAATGGGGATACAAAGTTTGCTGTCAAACTCTACAAGTACTGCGAGTTGTTCTGGTGCTCGGGCGGAAACCAACTCCGAGGATACGGCCAAGACCTGGATTGCCTGATGAGAATCGTCAGCCAGTTGAGTCCTCCTGACAGGCAGATTGGTGAGGACCCGCGCGATGCCATGGTGCGAAATGCCCTCGACGCCATGGCGACTGATGTGGTGAGTCTTTTATATATATATATATTAAAACGCCGACAAACTAGCTTTTCCTCCTTCCGTTCTAGTTTTTCCATCTAACACAAAGCCCAAGCTCATCGACACAACCATCAACTCGGACGCTCCCCTCGGAACCTGGCTCTACCACGTCTCGAGACTATCAGCGCCGCAGAACCTCCTCAGTCCCAACTGCCAAATTCACCACTACTGCTTCAACCTGCACGTCTACGCGATGATGCCAAAGCTGATCCGCCACCCGAGCGAGAACAAGGAGAAGATCCGCACCTATTACCTCCTCAGCCTCGACTCCTACCGCCACCTCGACTTGACAGTGGCCCATCCCGTCCGCACGCCTAAGCGAAGGCCGTGGCCGTCCGTGGCCGAGCGAGCTTGTCACCGGGAGTCGCAGGCCATCCGCATCGCCATCAGCATCACCTTCAACGCCTTTCTGCAAAAGTGGGATATGCTCCCCCGCGAGCGGCTGGTAGAGGAGCACGCCCTGCTGTGCGCCGACGCAATCCAGCTCGCCGAGCAGTCCACGGAGGAGGGGGAGGAGCCGCCCTGGCCGTGGTCCGCGCAGTTCATTCCTCACTCTACCTTTGCGGCATACTGCGTCACCCAGGGCAGCACCAAGAGTCGGCTGCGACAGCTACTGGATAGCCAAAGGAAAGCGCCTCCCATGCGGAACTTCTTGGACGGCGTCGCTCACTGGCGAGAGGCCCCCTCGAAGCTAGCTCGCGAGATTCCTTGGTTCCCGGTCCATCGTCCACGGAATGATTCGGCAGAGAAGGACATGACTGGGAAGAAGGCGCGTGAGTCTATGGATTCATTTTGCACCGTCATGTGAGTGTCGTAATGAGTGATATGTGAGAAACGAAGCATAATGAATACTGTTGTTGGAACTGGTGATGTTTTTATTTATTTTTATTTATTTATTTTTTAAAAATTGCAAGCGGAGGGAAAGTTACATCAGAGACTCTGGCCTGGTCCTCCACATCAAAATGTGCCAGAGTCTCAAGGGATTATGGCCTCCTGGATAGAGTAGCAATCGGATTCATGTATGAATGTATATTCATAGTCTAGAATTGGATACTCAAAATTACTGCACACTATCTACAGGTTAATAAAGTACTGCAACATCTCCGGAAACTTGGGGGTTCCCAATCCAGAGACAGGATCCCATCCTGGGACGGCCGAGAAACCGTTATTACCGCAAGCACTAGGGTACCTCGCCCCAAAGGCACCTCCCAAACGCTGGTCACCCTTTGTCACATCCGTGAACAGAGGCTTCTTGGCATCATACGCCTGGTACAAAGCGGGGTTGGCGAATCCGATCGGACCCTTCCCAAGATTCAATCGGTTCTCATTTACGAGATTCAGGAGGCTTGCCACGATTGGCGCGCTCATCGAAGTTCCGCCGCTGAGACCAACTTTCCCACCAACTACAACGACGCCGTTGTCGCCCACGGCTGCTATGTCGGGGTACGCGCGACCGTTTCGGTTGTAGACGCCACCTTTGTCGGGGACGACACCGTTGGTGGTGTTGTACGCAAAGTAGTTGGGGTTGTGGCGGAGGAGGTAGTTTCCGACTGCCTTCGATTGCCAGGAAGGCGTGACAAAGACGTTGCTGAAGCCGCCGCCTGATGAAAAGCGAGTGGTGGCGATCTCAGGGTCGCCGACTTTGCTGCCCTTGGGGAGTGTCGTTGAGCCAACAGAGGTGACGAAAGGGCACCCTGAGGGATTGTCGGGGACAAAGACATCGTGGTGAGGTCCGAGGCAGTAGCCAAATGGACTAGCAACGCCGTCGTCGCCGCTAGCAATGACAACAGAGATGCCTTGCAACCCGAGCTTCATGAACTCGTTGCATTGGCGCTAATGAGCAAGTCAGCTGATTCGTGTTTCTCATAATGTTTTGCTAGAGATTCAATACGGGGGGCGCACGACATGCCTTGAGCACGTTGGGAGAGGACAAGTACTCTGGACCGCCGTACGAGATAGAAATGACATTGGTCGGCGCAAAAGTGTTGCACATCTCACCAGGGTTTCTATCGGGGTCCTGGGGACAAAATTCTCCGTCGATGGCGTCCAGGAAAGCGAGGAAGACATCCACCTGGCTGTTGACTTGAAAAAGAGTCGTCTTCTGAGGGTAGATGATGGGAATGGCCATTTGGAAGTCGAGATCCGACTCGCCGCCAGCCTTGTCCGGACTATTGGGAGCAGTGGCACCGTTGATGAGATCCAGCTCAGGGCCAGTACCTGCGGGGATGTTCGGCGCCAGGAGTTTGTAGAAGGCGTCGAGGTCCTCTTGAGCATACACGTCACCCAGGGACTCAAAGATGCCAAGAGGGTTGGTTACGTTGGAAAGAGACGCATCGGGAATCTTGTACATGGCCTTGATGCACTGAGGCGTGATGTACTCGTCACAGGTGGCCGTGCCGTCTACGAAACGAGACAGCAAGGGTTAGTTATCCTCAAGCCATACATTACGCATTTTTTATTCCTGACTATTGCAGGCGTCTGCACTTACTTATTTTCGCCAGCAACCCGGCTTCTTGATCCTTGGAAAGTGGCACAAAGGGCTCTTTGATGGCGTTGACGGCGTTCTTCTTGTCTGCTCGCTTGTTGGTCGCGGCGAATGTGGTGCCGGGCAGAACAAAGTCTACGAAGCGGGCGACATCCGACGGCAGGCTGTACTCGTCGGTACCAATGTGATCGTTTCTGGACTGAAGGTTCTCATAGACATGATAGTCGGCCTTGACAAGCGACTGGAGCTTGTTAACAGTGGTTTCAAATCTAAGCCAGCCTTTGCTCTTGGACAAGGCAATCTTGTCTGCCGGGATACCCGATTTGACCAGCCATGCTTTGACTGATTCGATTGTTTCTTTGGACGGTGCGAACAAATCAGCGACGTTGCTGGCCTTGTAATGCTGGCCATACTTGGCAGACGTGGGATCCAAACTGGTCGAGATATGTCAGTTCGGCCGTTTCTCGATCCAAAGCCCGCCAACCTGGGTTCGACTTACACCTCCATAATATAGTCCATGCCCTTGTCCAGGTTCTCCTGCTTCAAGGCAATTCTGACCGGAACCTTTTGCTCGCCATTAGCGGCCTCCCGCTTGTTCCACCCCATCGTGTTCGTCATGTCGCGCTTCTCATGGAGCACGTGGGAAACGATAGGCATAGCAAAGCCCGTGGCAACAAGGCCAGCGAGCAAAACGAGACTGTTCTTCATGGCAGATTTGAGATGACGGTTCTGAAGAAATTCCGCTGAATGATACTCCTCCTGTCTGCAACGACTGGGGGAGTGTCTCACGGGCTTTTTTTTTTTTTTTTTTTTTTTTTTCCTGACATGGCTCCCGCGAGCATTTTAAACGAGTCCTTTTTCTCACTTCATGGCGGTGGCGTCTAGAAGGCCCATCAGTTCGCTCACCAGCGAATGCTTTTCACGAACTAATGCAGTGCACTTTGCTCGATGCTACCCGCATCGTCGTGGCAGCAGCAAAGATCTGCAATTCAGGTCCGTGAGCCAACGCCAACAGTTAGCCGCCGAATCTGGGCTGGGCCGGGCTGGCACTTACGTGTATTCCATTGGAAAGGTGACTTACTGTCGCGGGTTTTCTTCTTGTAGCCCGCACAGCTGCGCCGCTAGACCCATCTGCATCGTTAACCGGCCGCCCGGTCAAGTGCAGTTGAGTCTTGACGGTGACGCGGGGATTATGCGACAGCATTGAGCATTGGGGCGGCGGCTATGCCAGCATCGTGTTCCAATGCGTCTGGTTTGCATCATCGGCTTCCCGTTTTAGGATCTGCGAGCGCCGAGCAGCACCTCGTGAGTGAGTGCTGGCTCCTGGCGCCGTCCCATTCGTGGCATATGCTCCATCCCATGATCCCATCTGTTCTCATCGTAAACAAGTCGTGCTCGGTTGAATGGCTTCATTCGGGATTGATGCTTGGATTCTGCCCGATTTCGGGGTCCTTCGCAACCTGGATCGAAGTTGGACAAGCGCAGGGGATTGGGAAATGCTGGCGTGTGCGGCATAGTGTGAGCAATGGTGCGTCCTGGCTCCTCAGAAGGCTGATGCAGATGCTCGATGAGGAAGGTGCTCACTGCCAGCTGGGCCCGGCTGTCTTGGATCCCGATCCCGCTCTGGGCGATCCTTGCGGGCGGTGGCGACCCGTCTGGTAGCCTGGCATTGACCAAGTCAGTCTGGTGCTGCTGACTGACTGATTCAGTACATCCAGCGATTGAAATGCATTCCCCGCACGCCTCGCTCTTCGGCTAATAGCACACGCCTTGGAGTAACGGCACGCGACATTTGCCATTCCCGTCGACAAACAGCCCCCCCCAAACAAAGCTTCTGACGTCGCATTGTCAAGTCTTCTCTACTGTACCATCAAATTCGTCGCAACTTCAATTCCATCACCATCATGGAAACGTCTTATTGAGGTCGCCACACAATTTGTAAGCTGTTGACACCAGGTTTTCCTTCTCAACGTCTAGAGTCTCTGAGGGAAGAACATCGCCGACGCCGATAGAGAAGACTTGGATCGTAACGCTGAAGGTCTGCTTTCCCGTCCACAAAATCCTTGGTGCCAGAACGGCGGGAAGTGGTAGTTCTATTTGCGTGCCAGCCTCCATCATGTGCATGCATATGTAGTCGGAAGGTTTTCCGGTCGTAGAATCGATCTTTGCTACTGAGTAGGAAAGCAGCTGTAATGAAATCTTGCGTAGCTGCAATGATGGGCTCGCCGTTCTTAGCTGTGGCAAGATTGTACTTGACACCCAGGCACGAACTGCCAGATGAACATTTCAGGACGCCCCTCGGCCGGGTCAGGGCCAAGCAATTCGCCGTCGGTTGGCCTAATCATATTGAATAAGTTGAGAACGCATAGCGGGTTCAAGTCCTCCGTAGTTTTCCGCAAATGCTTCTCAAGCTCGGTGTTCTCTCGCTTCGCGTTGGTGAAGGACTCATCAAACTTGACTTTGCTTTACCGGGGGGGGGGGGGCCCTTCTTCGCCGCCGCGGATTTGTTATAAAAGACGAACTTATCATGTGCCAGTTTGAGGACGCCAATCTTTCGAATTTGTCCATTCACTGATCCACAGTAAGGGCACGTCTTGGACTTGCGGCATTGCTCGTTTGTTCTCTTGCACATCTGGGTTTTGCGCAGATCATCGAGGAACGGCCGTCGAAGCGCTTTGACAAAGGATCTGCGCTCGGGTTCTTCAAGCAGTGCTCTTCCACAGTCCTGAAGTTGAATTAGTGCATGTGGCCATGTCGGCATGGCAATGGCTAGTGAAAACGAGTGCAGCCAACCTTGCAAATTTCCTGGAGAATAGACATGATAAATCGAAGGTAGCCGATATGAAACGCTGGCAAGGGCAGTCTGACATGACCAAAGTGGCCGATACAGTATGTCAATGAGTCCTGGCAGGTATCGCATTTTCCGCCTTTGCTGAAAGTGCCCGAGAAAATCGTTGGTCAGATCACAGTCGTTGCGAAAACTAAATCTAGTCGGGACGCTTCGTACCAGCCTGGGATCCAACGGACCATGTCTATATGGAGCACGGTTGTTTTCGATGTCGTAGAGTGATCGATCAGAAACCTCTAGGACAGCTTGATTGGCGACATCTTGATTCGACCTGGGGAAAAGAGAGAAGTGGCGCAGTCAGCAAAAACTTGGTCTTTAGGTCTGGCGTTTTCCACGGCTCGCGGCCAGAGCTCACGGTGAGGTAAGTCGCACATACTGAATGCCAAACTTGGTCCCCTTCAAACGCTTGGGTGGCTTATCAACAAGCTGCTACTTGACAGGATCCTCAGTCGACTTTATCATGTTGCTATTCGAGGGCCGAAGGCGGATGGTTGGGGAGGGAGGGGTTGTGTGTTTTTGACCAGGTCAAGATGACAAGGGTTTGGAAGCCACCAGGCGCGATCCTTGCAGGTTGACTCGAGCAACATGACCAAAGTAGATATTGTCAGCAGAGAAATTCAATTCAAAATCAAGATGCAATCCCTCAAAGGAGGGCAACGCGGCGAATGGCTCTCGAAGTGGTGGTTTGGCGGCAGAAGATTGTATTGACATGAATTTCCTCCCCAGTCAAAAGCCCCTTGCCCGCAATCTATCTATGTACTGTAAATATGTCTTCATGTTACCAAGAACTTGCTGATGACGGAATCTGTAGCTCGTGGGACTAAAGAACAAGTCATGCATTTGATCTTTTCACTTACTCAGTTTATTTTCCACCTTTGATATCATCAAACCTAGGTATCTATCGCATTTAACCTCTCTCTCACTTCATCATCCAACCTTGTCACCCAATCGAGGTCATGCTATATTCAATCATATCTGCAGATACGTTGAACCATACGTGCCCACGCCTTCATGGTGTGGTCGTCGCCTCAGACACAGTCACATAACATAAAAGTCTTCACATTGATTCTTATCGTTTCGCACCCTTTTCCTCAATCGGCTTGCTCGAAAGCATCTGCGACAACACAAAATGATTCACATCCTCATCCGCCCAATAGCTCATGTGTGACGCAATAGTGTTAAGAGGATTGAAGTCCAACGCACTTCTATTGCCATGGAGATTAGCGTGCTGAATGTTTTATTAGTACGTGCTCTCGACTGGATGACTTACTCTTGAATGCTGTAATCAACACGACCGTTCCGATTCAGCGCTCGTACCTTGGTTTCTTCCATTCGCATCTTGCGAGCCTTGCGAGATCCATCATTGAGATGCACAATCTCTTCGTTGTCATGGACCGTATCATGGCGTTTCTGGAAAGTCGAATACAGTGTTTCCAGCTCATCGTCAATGAGCGTCACTGAGTTTCCATTATCATGCACACGGCACCCCTTATCTGCTGCGAGCTGTCTTTTTCTTTCATCTGATAATTCTGCCGCCTCCTGACTTCCAGTTGCTCCTGCACCTGCATTTTTGCCCGTTGAAGACCCTTGATGACGCTCCTCGGCCGACAGCCTCGCAACTGCTTCGTTGGTAATGCCCAGGCTTCGGTTGAGAATGTTACTGGCGATTCCAGCACTCAAGCTTGACCATAGACCGCTGACGCTTTGCCCTACTTTGGCTCCGATTCCGGTCAAGCCCTGCGGTGCGACGTTGCTGAATATGCCTCTCTTTGTGTATGGCAACGCCTGAGGCTTCAGAGAAGCCATGGCTCCGGATATGAGTGGCTCCATTCTGTAGCTGATTGGATCCGAAGGGTGGAAAATATTGAAGAGTTGGCTAACTTTTGGTGATGATACCGATTTTGGTAGTCCGCTCATCGGAGAATTGCTGTCGCGTCCCGTGCCCGCTGGTGTCGCTAAGAATGGATCATCCATTTCTTCAGGATTAAGGGGACTCTCTGAAGGCAAGCCATGAAGAGAGTGCCGCGCAGCTATCGTCCTGATCCATACTGTCAGCACCGTAGGAAATGAGTTGTACATCGTATCATAACTGACCGTCCCTTTAGCATCTGAAATAGCCCCACGGGGGAACCGAGACAGAAGAAGTCGTGCACGTCGAAGTCAAATTCAAGTTCCTCGTCTTTGGGCCTAATGTCTGGTCGGCTGTGAGATGTCGGCCAAAAACGTAGGGTTTGTCTTGTCTCGTCAAAGTTTTGCATTTCCCGTTGCCGACACAAAATATCGAAAAAGATGGCAGAGCCCAGGGAATGGCCCATAAGATGTACCTTGCCCTTGAATTCTGGATTTCTCTCTCTGAAAAGCTTTAATATTCGGTTGGTCTCTGCAACTACAACTCGGGATATTTCTTCCCGGTAGGAGCTTTGATACAACAGAACATCGAGCGCGAGATCTGAAATGAGTGACCTGGCGAAAGCCACTCCCTCTACCGTTATGTCCTCGAGAGAAGGATCTGCCAAGAACATTAGTCAGTTGCTTTTTGGCAAGTTACAGTCTTGAAAGGACTCTTACACTCATCTTCTTCGCCCGTAACTTCTCCCAAATCAGACTCGCCCTTCTTCTGGCGCTGTCTAGGGAACTCAATCAAGTGTCTCCAGCAAACCGGAAGGACTTGAACCCTACAGTTTCCTGGCCCAGCACCAAGCTCCGAATTCAAGGCTTTCAAATCAGCTGAGTTGCTGTACACCGACTTGATCGTCTTACGCAGGACGTTGACATCGTGCACGAAATTCACGCTCTCCACTCTGTTGAGCAAGTTAGCCATACTCGGCCAAGGCAACTCCATACATCTCACAACGTACCGTAGGCCAAGCCGCTGACCTATACCATGGGTGACGAGAACCAAGTGCTCAATCTCACGATTCTGGGCTTCTCCAACTCGCGCATTGTAATCATCCTGTATTTCCTGTTCGTCACGCTTCCGTATTCGCTCCTCTGTCTCTTCCTCATTTCGGCCTTCACCCTCCATCAGGGAGGACAGCTGGCGCTGGAAGTTTGCCTTCCGCTGTTCCGTTTCTTTCTTGATAACCTCTTCATAACCTACATCATCGAAAGAGTCTCGCGTGTTCGGTGGGGCTGATCTCCTCTTCAAGAGTTTCTGTTGACGTTCGTCCAGACCTGGTATATTTGGAGTTTCAGGTGACATATTTATGTCCTCCTTTTCTCTAGTCCTTTTAGACTCTGAGTAACCTCGGATAAGTTTGACGCCGCTCATGTAGCCTCCGCCAGCAAACCGTTCATAAACTGAGGCGGCAACCCATGATAGCATACCGTCCGTTGTCATCCAAGCGGTCTTATTATCCTCGTACGTCGCCACATTATTCATGTAGGCACCAAACAGTCGATAAGTTGGCAGTTGAGGTTGGTTTGCAGCATTTGGCGGCCTGGAAGGTTCGGCGACAGCGTCCGAGGCTCGTTCATCCGTCGATTTAAGTTCGGCGGGGTTGGACATTCTAGATCCGTCTTTGACTTCGGACTTGCTTCGAGTTCGAACTAGTGTCGATCATTAGTGTCTCGAATCTATCTCTCCCTCGTGGTCACGAACCTGTCAGCCACGGCTTTGTTTTTAGATATCCCTTTGATTAATTAGTATTATTTGGGTCTTCCACACTCGACGCCACTAATCAACGGAAATTTACCTCTTCTAGTTGAGCAGCAAGATTCTCTTCACAAGGCCTGAGGCCAGAAGCCTCTTGAAAGAACCAGGTGCCACGACGCGCTGTCACATGAGAGAAGTGGTTAGCAGCTTTGTCATTGGTTTTGGTCGAGCACATTTCGATATACCTTCGTAAATTGGTCCCAGCCAGTAAATTGGAGCTAGCTCTCGCTCCTCAATATCAACGTCGAAAAGATAGTCTTCATTCACGACTACTCGGGTGTGGCCTTGAGCGTCCCGCAGGGAGCTTGACTTTCCAGATCTCGGCCGCTTTAATGGTCGATTCGGAGAGTTTAGCAGAGGTCCATCTTCCTCTTCGGCGGCTTCCAACAGCTTCTGATACCGAGCCTCCACTCTTCTAGAGTCTGATTCCGAAAAGGCTGAGAACTTCTTTGGTCGAGCGACCAGCTTCTCGCCCGCATATTCCTTGTTGGGTCCTTTGATCAGCTTCGGTTTTCTCTTTGGTACCTAGACACCCGTCAGCTATCAGACCAACTCCCGTGCAGAATCTGAATATCAACGTACATCTACCGCATGAAACCATTGCACATTGAGCGGAGGGCAGTCTTTGGGGTAGGTTCGGAAACTCTGGCCATAGAGTGGTGTGACGCTGTGATCGCCCAGGGCTGCTGATGACTTGTTCGTTGCGGCGGTCGGACCAGAGCTAGAAGCAGCTGACGCAGCATCCTTCTTATTGTCCGGAGTCGGAGTCGCAGTTCGACTGGTCGACCATGGATTGATCGAATCGACGGCGGAGCTTAGGTACGACTTCTCGGGCTTCTTATCATCGGTTCCTGAAGGCATCTTGGCTGACGAAGCTCCAGACGACAGCCATGCGACACCTTGCACGGCTCTTTTTGCACCAAAACGTGGAGATGGTCGGTGCTGGTACTTCGCGTACAGGAAGCACCTGGCTCCAGCTCGTAGCGCCAGCGTGATGAACTTTTGTTGCCCAGTCTCGGGCGGAAGTGTGTCAGGTCAAGTGTATCGTCAACGCGGGAGAGGAGGGGAAGGTAAGGGAGACACATTCAAATGTGGCCCGAGGTCAACCCCTTTTGACAGAGAAACTGTTCATGGTGTCGGGAATTATCGAGCACGCCGCTATGAGACGCGAGGGACGGAGCACATGCACAATGACGGTGGAAGACGCTTGGAATTTGACGCCTCGCCGGCGTACGTAGTGACCGATTGGACAACGTCATTCGTGGGTCAGTTCGATCCGGTCCTCTTGGTCGGTGGCTTCTGGAAGCTGTGGTAGTGGAGTCTGGTTGCCTCCCAGTGACGAATGGTCTGGCCTACACACAATCACGAGATAGGCTGGTTGGGTTGGGTCGGGGAATTTCGATGATGATGCTAATAATATTTATTAATTATATTTATCAATTACCAGACGTCCGTCTACATATCTCAATGTTCAATTAAGGCATCTTCCTCAGCCAGATTTACTGTTCCTGTCGCCACCACAAACATCAGTACCCATACGCCAGCCATGCATTCGTAGACTTCCCAGACGATGTGGTTATCTACATCATCTAACACCGCGATTTTGTTTTCCCCATTCAATAATCCATTCCTTCCCCGCAGTTTCAAGTCACAAGATTCTCGGACTAGATCAAGCGAGCGTGTCATCTATAAACACTTACAAAACTCAATGCCATCGAGAACTATGTTCGCTGGTCCGTCGAGCAATGTATTCACAAAAGAAGGTTCATCGTCTCAGGGTGTCAACACACCGGCATCAAGCAAGACTGAAAGTACCCCGGGATTTTGCTTGGCAACTGTCTCAGCAGTTCGCCCTTGGTAGTCCCTCAAACCTCGAATATCATCCCCTGGCTGGACATCCAGACGGCCTAGCCCAACACCTTCAGCCGTCTGACGAACTAGACCTGGGAATGACTCGGTAGGCAAGGTAGACGACAGCCACAACAAGGTCCAGACAATTTCCTCCTGGTGGCTTTCGACAGACAAATGAAGCCCGTTCTTCATCTCTGCCAAGGGATCTTGATAGCGAATGAGGCCGCCAACATCCTGACCTTCGTTGCTGATGTCACGCAGCAAATCAATGATGCCGGCAATGTCACCTTCAGAGCACATGACGTGGAAAGCTCTTGCTGGCCGAGCTTCAGGGTGGTTTTGGATATAGGCCTCCTCGGTCAGAGAATCCATAATGTTCAAATCCTTTTGGACGCCACCCTCGTTGCTGTACTGGGCAAGAATGAAAGCCTGGCCGGAACTCTCGCGGAATTGGTTGGTAGAAGATGCCCCATCCTCGTTTGTAGGCAAGTAGCTCTCACAGCTTGGACATTTCAGAGACAAGGCAACTGACGAGGCTTCTTCCATCAGACATTCCCTAATCGTCAGAGTTAGTGCTACTTCATATTTCTTCAAAACAAAGCAGATCCAGAAGCTGTGCCCTTACCAGTGGAAATGGCAACCACAACGGAGCTCCAAATCATCAGGGACTGTCTCTGGCACCTCGGTGCTTTCATCATCAGCATCGTCTTCTAAATGAATGACGAGAGGCTCCTCGCACGTCTTGCAGAGTAACATGACGAGGGTAGTTCGGGCTGACAAGGGTTGAAATTAGATGCGCGAATGCGTCACTCTCGAGACTGAATTCGAGGCGGAGTACGAAACGAATGCAAGTATAAACTTTACATAGGTAAAAAAGAGATAGTACAAAGTAGCCGCCCCATACAAATCCACATATAACTTGTACCGTGGAAAGTGTTGGACCGCGGAGCTAGGGTTCGAAATAAGGGCATGGATTTAGTTGCCCGACCCTGTAAGAGGGTGCGGACGCTCGCTTAAATACCTATGTACCTAGACTAAGGGGGGTGTAATCCTCCTATATAAAACATACTATATAACTACTAAAGGGCTAGAAAGTAACTAGTTAAGTGAATCCTAGTGTCTAAGCTATCTAAGCGGTTAAACGCTATAACTATTATATAATATATCCCCCTAGGAAGCCTTATAAAAAAGAGGTTTCCTATAATCTATCTAGTAATTTAGTAAATTAATTTATATTAATATTAATCTTATTAATCTATTAATAGGTTAGGTTAATAGTAAGGGATTTAGGGATCTCCTAATTAGTTAGATTATTTCTAAGTAAGTACTATAAAAGGTATATAAGCCCTAGGGAGTCCTTAAAGCTTAGGAAGCTCTTTCCTATAAGTAGCTTTATAAGGCTATTTATAATTATCTCTTTAGTAGCCTTCTAG
Source organism: Epichloe sibirici (assembly GCA_022702365.1). NCBI lineage: Eukaryota > Fungi > Ascomycota > Sordariomycetes > Hypocreales > Clavicipitaceae > Epichloe > Epichloe sibirici. The sequence continues at coordinate 91,544 of JALAAE010000020.1, forward strand.
GTTATATTAAAGGTTCCCTTTATAACCTCTTACTAAAGCTAGTAGTAATAAATATTAATATAGTAAAGTCTTATAGTAAGCTTAATAAATTCCTCCTTAAGAAGACAAATTATCTATATATTATTATATTTAATCTTAAGGGTATTATCTCTAAGATATAATCTAACTTCCTAATATAATTATTTAAAGGTAATTAGCTCTTTACTATAATAGGAGAGGGCTAGGAGCTTTGCTTTAGTTAATAAAGTAATTATAGTCTCTTACCTTCTTACCTTAAAGAGTATAGGTTCCCTAAAAAGCTTTATAATATAGCTTTAAGAGCTTTTTTAGGTAATTATATTATCTATAAAGGAAGTATTACTATAGGCTTTAAGCTTATAATTATTACTATTAAATTTAATTATAAGGTCTACTTATATATACCTATACTCTAAAGCCTTCTCTACTACTTTAATATGCTATAGCCCTAGGCACTAAAGGTGCTATAATAATTATAAGGTAGCAAAGGAGATATCTAGCCTTATAATAATTATAGGATATAATAAGGTACTAACTAGGGATTAATATCTCTTTAAATCCTTCTTATTAATATTACTATTATAAGGATTAAGTAAAATAGTAGTTATTAAAGCTATTAGTTTTTAAATTAGGGCCTTTAGGTTAAATTTTATTGCTACTTTATCCTAGTAGGACTTCTAATTAAGCTATAGTTACCTATTCTCGCGATCTCTAATGATTTTAATGCCTAGGAACTAATATAGCTCTCTAAGGTCTTTAATATTATATCTCTTAAAAAGCCTAGCCTAAAATTCTTTATATAGGGAGGACTTTCCCTTAGGAAATAGGGCTATAAGGTTATTAACATAAAAGAAAATAATTAATCTATCCTTAATAAATATATATAGGTCCTTAAATATCTAGGTAAAGCCTTTACTAATAAGCTAATTAATTAATTCCTTTATCTATAAAAGGGGTGCTTACTATAGCCTATATACTATATGTAAGAGCTTAAGATAAGCCTACTTATCCTTATAACCTAGAGGTATCTTATAATAGACCTCTTTATCTAGGACTAAATTTAGGAAAGTAATAATAAAGTTATACTAATATGCCTTAAGATTAAAGAAGCATAAGATAGCTATAAGGAGCCTAAAGGTAATGCTAGCTAAGGTTATAGCTTAAGTTAATAGGTAACCCTTTAGTTAATAGTTCCCTAGAATATATAGCTAAGCTTTATGCCTCTTAAGGTAGCCTTATTAATCTAATTTATAGGTAAAGACTTAAGTAAGGCCTATAGGCTTAATATAATCTAGAATCTCTAATTTCTTAACTTTAATAATAACTTTATTATTAATTACTTAATTATACTCTTTATCCCTTACTCTAATAAAAGACTTCTCTTTAGGGTGCCTAGCTAAGTAATTATAATAGGTAGGAGGTAGAGAAAGCTATAATATATATAGCTTTGCCTTACTCTTAGCTCCTAGAGTAAAGATAGCGGTAAAGGCTTTAAGGTTATTATTATTATTATAGATAGTAAGGTCCTTACCTAGATAATCTATTTCTAGTGTATTAAGCAAATTATTAATACTTAGTAGTTTATAATCTAAAAAATCTACTTATTAGCCTAGAGAAGTTAGAGGAGTAAGAAGATTTAATTCCTATAATTCCTTTTTCTTTTTATCTATATTTAGTTAATTATAACTATGTAGTATCTCTTAGTGTTAAATTAGAGGTAAAGGGTTTAATGCCTATAGGAGCCCTATATCTATATCTTTATCCTTATAGTTATTCACTAGCTCTTAAAGGAGGTATCTTTAAGGCTTTTTTTCCTTAATTAAAAGGTCCTTTTCTTATATATAGTAGATTAACTTATTAAAGGTAATATAGCTAGAAGAGAACTAATAATTCCTTTGTATTATAGGCACCTAGATTAAATATTAGGTAGAGAAGATATAGCCTGCTAGGTAGCTAATATAGGCTCTTAGAGTAAGCTTTAGACCTTTCTTTCTAAGCCTATTATATATTATTATAAAGGCCTTATAACTAAAAGCTTATAAATAATTTAATAAAGCTTTTAGCTTCTCTAGTAAATAGCTCTATTAAAGCTTATTTTCCCTTAGCTACTTATTTAGGGCCTAATATAGTAATAACTAGTTAAGAGACTTCTAAGGTATGCGATTAAGGATATAAATAGCTACTTCCGCTACTATAGGCTATAGATTCTCTAGAAAGCCTGCTTAGATTATTAGAGTTATTATAACTATTATTATTACCCCTCTAGACCGCTTAGCATGCCTATTTTAATATAGATAAGCTAGACTAGACTTTCTAATAATAATGCCTTTGCTAGTAATCTCTACCTCTTGCTTCTTAGTCTAGAAGGTAGTCTCCCTATTAGTAATAATAACCGTAATATAGATTCTAAAAGTCTTAGCGTAGTAAGCTTTTAACTAATTAAAGTAATGTATAATATCTATCTTTAATAGAATTATAAAGATATTCTAAAGTCCTATTATATAGTAAGTAAAGAGAGTAATATATTAATCTTTATTATAGGCCTATAATTAGGCAAAGAGGTTAAAGCTAATAACCTTAAGAGGTCCTAAGGGCAGTAATTCTATCTATAGGGCTTGCAATACTTACTATTATGCCTTAGCTATATAGCAAACCTTATATTTACCCTTACTTCTCTTTTTTAATAGTACTTAAAGCTTATTAAGTATTTAATCTATTACTTCCTTACCTAGATATGCTAATCTAGCATACTAAAGGTCTATAGTTATAGTTATTAGGGGCTTTAGGTCTTAGGAATTACTTCTAATAGCAAAGGCCTTACTTAGGCTATTACCCTTAATGTAAGGTTACGTACTAATAGTCCTAGTCCTAAAGACCTTATAATTTCCTCTTACTAGATCTATTATAATACCTATAAGATTATCCTATCTTATACCCTTCTTTATAAGTAATTAAAGTAATATAAGGTTAGCAAAGAAGGTTAGTTAGTATTAGGCTCTTAATAAGGTAAGCGTATAACCTATTAGTAGTATAATTTACGCTATACTAATGCCGTAAGCCTTAGTAACTCTAAATCTAGCTTAGATACTTAGTTAGTTACTATAATCTAGGTTAATAAACTAGCGTTTATTATTAAAGATATATACTAATATGCCACTATTAAGTATTACTTACGATCTTCCCTAGGCAGCAAAAGCCTTTAAAGGGACTACTATAGTGGTAAATATAGTATTTTCTTCCTTATAATCCTATGCGCTATTCTCTTTAATCTATGTGTTATAGGCCTTTTATATATTATTAGATTAATAACTTATTACCTCTTTTACCTTTTTTAATTAATCTTTATTAATATTCTAGTCTTTTAGTAGGTAAAGCGTTCTATAGGTTTTCTAAGAGTCCTTTAACTTCTTAACCTAGTGCTTCTTATAGTAGATATATAGCTTCTTCTTACTTTTATTAAGACTATCTTTAGTATTACTATTAAGAGTAGGCTCTATGCTAAATACCTCTCTAATTTTACCTTAAGACCTTCCTTATACCTTAATTAAGTGCTTAATCCTTATAATTATGCTATAGAAGTTAAGTACTTATCCCTTAATCTCTATAGTGTATATTAGAGAGTTAATTTAAGCTAAGATAGAAGGGAATTAGGCACTAATAGCGTTATTAATTATCTTAATAGGCAAGTTACCTTTAGTAATAGGGTAATCTACTTAATAGTATTGCTTATAGCTAATTAAGGCGTTAGTAAGCTACTTATTAATATTAACCTTTAAAAGGTTCCTTTTAATAGTCTTATTAAAATTAACCTCTATATAATACCTAATAGTTTTAGCTAAAGGCATTATATTCCTTATAAGCTCTTAGAGCTTCTTATAAAGTAAGATATACCTTAGAGTTATTTACTTATATTTATTTCTAAGTATTATAATAAACTAATTATAGTATTTCCTTATTAACTTTAATAAGCTCTAGAATTAGCTATTAAATATTTAATATTACCTACTAAGGATAGAATACTAGGTACTATCCTCTGTATTATCTAGTTATTAAGGGTATCTAAAGTAATTCTCTTAATCTAATTAGGTATTAATTACTATAGAGAAGGAGCTTTTATAAGATTACTACTATACGCCTAGGATCCCTAATCCTATGCTTCTTAAGCGTATTAGAGGTCCTTCTAGATTAGCTATAGAAGCTAAGCTTTATACTACTACTCTTCTCTTCGCTAGAGTTCTATTTCCTATTAAGATAAGCAGCTCTAGTAGGTAATCTAGCTATATCTTTAAATCTAGGTCTATAAAGATCTAGATCTTATCTTTAATAGCTCTTACCTTTATTATCTTAAACTATAAGTCCTAATAGTAAGGTTCTTATAGCTTAACTACTAGCTTATAGCCCTTTATAGTGCTTATTTCCTTAGATATCTTAAGAATATCCTATATTATTAAACTTTAACCTATATAGATCTTCCTTACTACTAGGATTACCTAATTATAATATTAATAAATATATAGAATTAGACCCTATTCTCTTACTAGGATATACTAAATTTAATAATTAAATAATTAGATTAATTTAATAGAAGGTATTAATTAGAAAGAAGGGTTATTTAATATAATTTATGAATACTAAGTAATTACTACTATATTAGACCGCGGAGCTAGGGTTTAAAATAAGGGCATAGATTTAGTTACCTAACCCTATAAGAGGGTGCGGATGCTTGCTTAAATACCTATGTACCTAGACTAAGGGGGGTGTAATCCTCCCATACAAAACATACTATACAACTACTAAAGGGCCGGAAAGTGACTAGTTAAGTGGATCCTAGTGTCTAAGCTGTCTGAGCGGTTGAACGCTGTAACTATCGTGTGACAGAAAGTCAGTGTATACTTTGCACCGGCTCGTGGATCAGAGCCTAATTCTGATGATTACTGCAAGTTCTAGCTAACTTTTGTACCAGCGAAAAATTTGTTGTAGGTGTGGTGGGGCGCACCTGCCCATCTCTCAGGTTTCGGCGGGGTCAGGCAGTTTGCACATAAGATGGCTTCATCACCACTCATCTAAGCTCTCCTCGTCATGGCTCATACTCGAGCACAGTCGGCCACCCAGAAGGGCCGCGCATCGTCAGCGCCAAAATATCATGGTTGGTGTTTCACGAAGCGCTCAGCATTATATTTACTAACAACGTAAAGGTACTCGACCTTGTGGCATTCGAAAATTAAGGAGCTCCCAAACCGCACGTTCTCAAAAGTGTCAAGCCCTAAAGCATATTGAGCGCGTGCAGCCGTTGTCACCTTCAAAAAGCAAGAGCCCATCTCGACAGGTATAACCATCCACTGCATGTATTGTTATGTTGATTTAGGGACTAACAAGCACAGGACCTTGAAACGACTGGCAAACGCGGTACAAAACGACGCATCGACACTCTTGATCAAGCATCAGGCTCTCCTCAGGAGTGGCCACGTCGACTGTCTCGATATCCTCTCGTGCAGCAGAGCCCAGATTGCCCCGCAGGTAGTCAGGACAACCGCGGAACATTCGATTTGATTCAGTTTTGGGCCAGAGAAGGGAAGTGGCCACGACAATACTTTGAACCCAAAATGGAGCATTTGCTTGCCCGGAAAAATACCCTGTCGTCCCTTAGTCGAAAGCGATCGTACTCAGGTACTTCCGTGACGCCCAGTGACCAGAGGCCGAGAGGCGCTCCATACAGAGATCCTCGGTACAAAACCCTGCTTGCATCCAAGGGTAGTTTTATGGATGAATCAGATCTCGGGGTCGCCAAGGAAAGCGAAAAAACGTATCTTTCATTGCTCAGCACAGAGCAAACAATCCCAAATGACACTCTCTTCCATGATGATCTGTTTAAGCAAACCTGCCGAAGCGTTGAGGACCGGAATGAGGCGAGGGTCATGCGGGACATCACGCCTCTAATTGTCCCTTCCGCTGAAATTTTGCGCATACGTGGTGCAAAACAATTAAACATCTCGATAGAAAGCGTCAATGAAGGCTGGAACAACTCGATCCCGCTAACTGGAACTCGCCCACAACCTAACTACTGTGTTGGCTTCAAGCGCGAGGCGTTCAGCGATGACCAGCTTGCCAAGCTATCGCCTTTCATTGGCGACTTTATCAGTGGAGATCAATCCTATTTCATGGCGACATACTACATGTACTTCCCGTTCCTTACATGCGAAGTAAAGTGCGGCGCCGCTGCGCTAGATATCGCCGATCGTCAGAACGCTCACAGTATGACCTTGGCAGTGAGGGCTGTTACTGAACTCTTCCGTGCGGTTAAACGCGAAGACGAGGTCCACAGGCAGATTCTAGCTTTTTCTATTTCCCATGACTATGGATCGGTGCGGATATATGGCCACTATCCAATGCTTGAGGGAAAGGACATAAAGTACTACCGTCATCCAATCCGTAATTTCAACTTTACAGAACTCAATGGCAAGGAAAAGTGGACGGCGTATCAATTTACCAAAAATTTGTATGACTTATGGATGCCGTCTCATTTCAAGAGGATATGCTCAGCTATTGACCAGCTGCCATCGGACCCGGATGTCGATGACCCATCACTGCCGGCAATGGGATTATCCCAGAGTCTACAGAGTCATTATTTGTCGCTGTCAGAAGCTGACTTGGATCCACCTTTTGTTGAGCAAGACAGTCAGGCAAGCATTGCTAAGCAGGGTTAGCGTCAATCAAGTAAAAGGCTGGAGTATTGCTATTCGTGCGGCCAGAAATTGCTATTGGTGCGGCCGCCCTACTTACTTCTGGATTTATAATTTTTTTTTTTTTACTAGACGCCCCCTACTATTTCACACTATAGTATATAGATACTCTAAATTATTAAAGTAATTAATTAAGACACTAGGATACTGTAAATTTAACCATAGCTATAAGGCCTCTTAAGCTAATTCGCTTAAAAACGCGATTTCTAGTGTTTTCTTTAAAAATATATACTTTACCTAGCCTAACTAGTTATTCTAGGGCATTAGAGGCTACTAAGGAGCTTGCTAATATAATTTAATACCTCTTACTACCTACTATATTATAGGAATAACCTCTATAATATTAAGAGATAATAAGGCTATTAAATTCCTATAACCCTAATCTTCTTATATTAACTCTACTATACTATTCCTATTATTACTTAATTAGCTAGCTATATACTATATAGATTATTAATAATATTATATTATATAGGCTATTCCTACCTTATCTTATAAGAGGGTTTATTAGATACTTAAATTAAGCCTCCTTGTACTATTATTATAAGATCTTCCTAGCTATAAGGATTAAAGCTATAAGGATTAAAGCTATAAGGATTAAAGCTACTGCCTAGGCTACTAGCTTTTATTAATTATAGAGGCTTAGTATTAAGGGTTTTTCTTATTCTTTATAGTTTAAGCCCTGCTAATAATTATAGGATTATAGATTTATTAGATTTAATTATTAAGGTCCTTATAGTAATAATTAGATTCCCTTCTCTAGTAAATATAATAGTATAGATATTAGGGACTTACTATAGGTTTATTAAGCTACTAGTAGGGATAAATAAGGTTTCTTATTAGTGGCTTCTTATATTAAAGCTTCTCTAATATTATATATATATAAGGTAGGGTAAATTACTATATAAAGGTATAAGAACTATTATATAGGGAGAGCTTTACCTTTCCTTATTTATATGCTTTAGTGTGTTAATATTAGATAACTAGTAGCTTAATAGCATAGTAAGAGATTTATATAGTAAGCTTACTAAGCTAAGCTAATCTAATATACTTATAGTATTAGATAAGCTTATTTAAAGTAGTATTATAATTATAATTATAAAGTTTCTTCTTAATTATCTATTTAATCCCCTTTATAATAGTAAGAAAATAACCTTTGCCTAATAATAAGTAAGACTTAAGATCCTTATAAATAGTCTTTATAAAGCTATTTAATCTCTTACTAAAATTCTAATAATTATTTATAAAATATTTAGCTTACTAATATTTCTATAGTATATAGGTCTCTTTAATATAGTCTAAGATAGGATTTTAGTGTAGGTTATATGTCTCTTTTATCTATAGCTAAATGCTTTTAAACTTATCTATATTAATAGCTTAGGCTAGGGACTTATAGGTAAGATATATACCTTTAAGGCTTTAGTTAAAGGCCTTAACCTTCTTACCCTTATTATTAGAGAGACCTTCTAGCTAGGCTTCCTTTATAGTATTATTCTAATTACTAAGGATATAGTTATAAATATTCTTCTATATATACTACTAATAGAGCTACTACTAGGTCTTAGGGAAAATGCTTTCTAGGGTATTCTTTAATATAAACTCTATATTAGTAATAATAACCTTTAGGGTAAGGACTTAGTGCTTATTTTAAATCTTATTTAGCGTGTTTAGTATTTAATAATAGCCTTTCTCCTTCTTAGAGCTTAAGAAGCTAAATATAATATTTATTATAGACTTCTAATTAATAATACTAATAACCTCTAATAAATAAAGACTAAAGCGGTTAGTCTTATAAGTATTATCTATACTAAGAACCTCTAGAAAAGTCTTTCACTTATCTAAGTAACTTAGGTAGGTCTAAAGCATAGCTTTAAGCTAATGCTTATTATTATACTTTACCCTATAAGGTAGACCTTTCTCTTATAAAAGCTATATAAATTATTATATAGATATTAAGCCTACTAAATCCTTTTTATAGGCTTATTAATAGGTATTATAGATATCTTTTAATATAAAGATACTTTTATAATTATTACCTTACTAATAGATAATATTACTTCCTGTTGGAATCACAGGGTTCCTGACGTTAGGATCAATTGGATAGCCTAGGGAATAGGTATGATTCTTCTATTCTAGGCATGGTATCTAATTAGAAAGAAGAGAGGAAAAGAGCGGCTTTTCTAGATTGTGAAAAGTGGCTATAAACGCAGAGCGTTTGTGGGTTACCTGACTTATAGGTCCTTGCCCTATTAAAGGGTAGGCTTATAGGCTATAAGTAAGGCTCCTTGCGTTGCGCGTGTGTGTGGCCCTATGGCCTAACGTTTTGCTAGGTAATTATGGCTATGTGCTATAATTAATATTATGCTTATTCTAATATTAGAACCTCTTTCTTTTTAATATAATTATTAATATATAATATTAATCTAAGAAAAGAAGAGATAAGGATTAAATAAATATATATATATATTTATATTATTTACGCTAGTTAGCTCTTTATGTATAGCTAGTACTAGTACTCCAGCTGCTTAGTCGAAAGGGAAAACCCTTAATTAGGAAGAAAAACCCCTTTGCATCTGTGGTCGGGCCGACGCCGACCCTAACCCGGGCCTGCGTCGCTTTGTGTGTGGCCAGTCATAGGTGTTTATTGCTAGCTTGCGCTAGCCTTATCCTATTAGAAATAAAAGAAAGAAAAAATAGGGAAAATAGGGTAAATAGGGTCCCCGGCCCTCTTTAACTCTAGTCTAACCCTACTCCGTTTCTATTCCAGACCTCCTCTCTTCGCCCTATAGCGTGGTGGACTCGGCTTCATAGTAGTGATTCACTTTTGGTTCACTTTTTAGCCAGCTCCTCCGTGGCCCCACTTTTCAGCCGTCTCCGGCCTAAATAAATATATAATATAAAGGAAGGAATAAATAAATAAAAAATAATAGGTATAAGCCTTATTCTCCCCTTCTCCTTACTTACTACTAGTTTTTAATAACTAGCTTCTTTAATTCCCTTTTCTTCTTCCTTATATAATACTACCTATAGTATTTATAGTTACCTTTCCTTTACCTTTTTATTTAACTATAATATAATATTAAATTATATTCCTAGGAAAGGGTTACCTATAATCTCTTCCCTATAGGTATAATATTAGATTATACCTTCTTATACTCCCTTATACTCTCTTTTTTTTCCCCTAGGACTATATTATCCTAAAGGCTTAGGTATTCTTTATTAAAGGGTATTATCTTACCCTCTCTCTAGGGCTATATTACTATAGAGACTTAGGGAGGTACCTTTTTTCTTCCCTTTAGGGCTATATTACCTTAAGGGCTTATAAGGGTATTATTTTATTCTCCTTCTAAGGTAATATTACCTTAGAGGCCTATAAAGGTGCTATTTTATTCTTCTTTTAGGGCTAAGTTTAGTTCTAGGACCTATATAAGTAACTTTATATGTAGGTAACCTATCCTTCTATCTAGACTATTACTATATTACCTATAATAAACCTCTCTAGGGCCTTATTAGGTATTACCTTTATAAATATATCTACTAGGTTATCTTTACTATTAATCTATCTAATCTTATAGAGCTTATAGTATTTATATAATAAGTATAAATCTATATAGACTATAATTAGGATTATAGGGAGATTTAGTTAGTCTATAATTATCTTTAGTATTATTATAATTATATAAGCTATGTTAATACTTACTACTATACTATAGACCTCTAAAGTAAGTATACTTCTTATAACTCTCTTACTCTTTATTAAGCTATAGTATATAATATTACCTAATACTATAAACTTACTATCTTTATATTCCTTATTAGCTGGGATTAATATATAGCCTAGCTATAAGGTAAAGTCTTAGTTATTAGCGAATAATTAATTAATAAATATAAAGAGCTTTACCTTTATAAGATTAAGTAGTATAAATATTAATCCTTAATCTAGATAATTTATTTACTACTTAATATAGTAATTAAGTTCTTTAATATTCTTAATAGTTAGCTTTTAGTGTTATATAGTAATAGAGAGGTTAAAGCTTGCCTTAGGTTAGTAAATTAAAGTAATATAAGCACCTTAAGCCCTTTACTTAATATACTTCTTTATTAACTTTTCTAGTAGGATTAATTAAAGCTTATTACTTTACCCTTTTTACTATATCTTAATAGTATTATTAGTTAGTTAAATAATTCCACTATTAAATATAAGGAGATTATTAGGCTTAATAAATTACTTTAGTTTTATAGCAAATTTAGTAGTAATTAATTAATCTTCTTCTAGCTATAAGAATCTCTTATCTAATAAACTAAGAGTATTATTAGTCTGTATTCCTATATATCTAAAGTAAAGGCTTTTAGCGGATATTACTAGTAAGTATAGATTATAACTTAATATTATTATCTAGAGATTCTCTCTATAGTGCTTATAGTAAGTTACTTACTAATATATACTAGCCTTTATAATACTGTCGGAATAGTCAAATCCAGCCGCGCACGGAAAGTGAAGCACAACGCAAGTGCTGTGCTGTGATTGGGTGCATCGCGCAAGTGGGTCAATCACGTGACCCACGATGCCCTTAGCACCTTCGGCCACGTAGCCCATTAGCTAGAAGATTATTAATTATTATAATCACTTTAACCCTAACTGCACTAGTGCTTAGACCCTTGCCTCTGTGAGACCTCCTAACACTAATCAGTGGTTAAAAAACCATAGATAAGCTAGGGAACTACTAAGAAGAGACAATTCTATTAGGTTTAGCTTAGGTTTTAACTGCAGAAGTATACTAAAGGAAGATCATTAATGGCTCTAGTTATTAGGCTTCTAAGGGATTAACCCCTTTTATCTTAGAGTTATTAAGGACCTCCGTATAGAAGAATTAATCTTATTATCTATTATAAGAAAACCAATTAACTAACTAGGAATTATAGCTTTAGAAGCATCCTTCCTAAACTAGAGATTAAATCAGCCCCTTACTAGCTAATAAAAAACGTAACGTAAGAAAACATAACACCTATAATGTCTAGACCTAAAAGACCTAAAAAGTCTAGCCTATTACTATAACTTTAGAAATACTTCTAGATTATTATAACTAACTAGGGGAGCTCTAAAGAGCTAGATCCTTAGATTACTAAGGATTAGCAACTTAATAACTAACTCGCTTAGCTAATTAATGTCTATAATAGCGGATAATATAGAGATCTTAAGCTCTAGGAAAACTTCTAAGATAATCTCTAAGATTAAACCCTTAAGACCTTTAAACGCGCCTTAAGATACTTAGTGCACGATTTGTAAGATATCCTTTATAAATATAGTGTCTATATTATATAAGATAAATCTAGTAAAGTTACTAACTTACTAGTACACGTTCTTAATAAAGAAATAAAAGCACTATAGCCTAAAGAAGAAGTTAAAAAGTAACTATTATTAAATAAATTTTTCTCTACCCTTAATCCTATACTTAATTCCCCCCTTGCTAAAATCCCTTATAATCTACCTTTAAGGTAACCGCTATTAGAAGTTAACACTCCTTTATAACCTTAAAAAACACTACTATTTACACTACTATTAGCTTTATAATAAGAGGATTAGATTATTAGGAAGATTACTAAGCTTATAAAGACCTATAAAGATAATAATTATTATAGTAGAAAGATATATAACTTTCTTACGCTAAAGATTAATCTCTTTTAGAATAAATATAATAAGCTTAACCTTCTATAGGAATACCTCTATAAAGCCCTTCTAATTATGCTTATAGGTAATGCTAAGCAATACTTTCTTAATCATCTAACAAATAGGAACCTCTCCTATAAGTAGATAATTAATAATATCTATTAACGCTTTAAAACAGAAAGTAACTAGTAATTCTACCGCTATAAATAGAATAATATAACGCTAAAGGTAATTATTGCCTAGAACCCTAATAAAACTAAGCTAGAATGCCTTAAGATCCTATTAACTACACTTAAAAGAGTTTATAGAGGGTTATTTCTACCCTTAATAGTTAATATAGAGCTTTATTATTAAACCTTAAGTGTAATCTCTAGTGTACTAAAGTATAGGCAAGCTAAATATAATTATTTACCTAGTTTTAAAGGGCTTATAGGGGATCTTTATAAGTTAATCTTAATTACTAAAGCTAATAAATTAGCAGTTTAATTCTATTAGTAGAATAAAGAGCATAAAGATTATAAAATAATGTTTATAGACTACTACTATAATTAACTATATAATTAAAGAGGTTACGGTAAAAGCTATAGCTATTATTATTAATACTATAATAGCGGAAGATGCTATATCTATAACAAAAGTAGCTACTGGTTAACGAATTACTTAGAAAAAGAGCGCTAATAGGCAAAAGAACATTAGTAGAAGAGTAAGAAGCATTAAACGCCTCTAATAGAAGGAAAATTCTAAGTATACCTTACAGTGTATAAAGCTTAAGAAGGTTAAGGAATTAAAGAGAATAATAAGCATAATAATAAGGCCTAGAAAACAGTAGAAATCTACGTTAAGGCTAATAAAGAAGAAAATAGTAATAATGCTAATAAACTAATAGCGTTAATATTAAAGTTTAATTAACTTAGTATTATATAATTCTTCACTATAGGGCCTTAACTAAGTAATAATAAGGTAATCGTAACCTTATGAGATTAAGCCTTTAAACATACCTATCTAAAGCATAATCCATATAAGGATTAAAGCATAACCTTTGTTTTAGAGGAATATTACTCTAACAAGGTCTTTAGAGGTATCTTGCTAGATATAGGAGCTTTAGGATTATTAATAGTTAGACTTAAATAATTATAGGCATTAATAAAGCTAATGCTATTACTAAAGATTAAGCTAAGCACTAAAGCAGAGATTAAATTTAGTTCTGGATTAGCAAAAATATAAGGCGTAATAAACATACTTACTAAATTAGGTATAATACCCTTCTATATGGTTAAGACTATAATACCTTTCCTTTTCTTAATTACTAATATGGATAGAATAGGCATTAAGTTAGATAACTTAAGGAATCTGCTAATTTAAGGCAAGAAAACCATGCTAATTATGAGAAAATAGGGATATCCTTAGTGGATTCTAGAAGCTAAAGAAACGATTACATTCTATCTATTAGAGACGGAAATTCGTTAATTACATTATTAATTTAGTTATCTATTAGTTAAATAACTTATAAGACTGCTTTAAAGAGCTAGTTATAAGGTTAAAAGAAAAGCTATTAAGAAGTTAACTAAGATTTACTATTACTATTAATTAAATAGAAGAGCTCTAGGTAGATTCAGGTTTACTATTAAAGATAACCATGAATTTAACTATAAGATCATTATTAACATCGTTTAAATTAATAATTAACTAGTGCTTTATGTAGTTAATTTAGTAACTTTATTCTAAGCTATATAATTCCTTAATCCTAATAAGCAGAAGGCTCGTGACATTTAGAACGCTCTGCGTGAATGTTAGATTAATATATACCTTAGTCCTCTAGATTAGATTGTTTATAATGCTAGAAAGAACTTTGCTTTATTAGAATTTAAACACTACATATAATTAATGTTAATTAAGATTAATAAAGTGCTAGTAAAAGCTCACAATAGTATTAGCAAAGTTAAACGCTATTACAGACTATTATAAAGAGCATATAATATTATTATAGACTTAATAGGTTAAGAGCTTACGTAAGAGTAATGCCTTTAAATAGCCGTTAAAGCCGTAAATAATTTAGCAGGACTAAATAGCCTTATTCCTACACTTCTTATCTTTAGAGCATACCCGTGGATAACTAATAAGTCTCTGCTAAGTATATCCGTTATTTAATAGGCTAAGTTAATCTAAAAAGCTACTAATAAAGTCTAATAATTCCTAGCGAAATAGCAAGTTCACAATGCTCTAAATACCTATAATAGCCTAAATACATTACTAACACACTAACTTCTGCTTTAATTAGATATACGCGTTTAGAGAGAGAAAGATAGCTAGTATAGCCCTTATAAGCTTCTTAGAATTAATTATAAAGCCTATATCCTCTAAATGCCATATAGACTAACTAGATTCTAAATAACAGTAGTTAAACCATACTATTATAATAATGCTAATCCCTAAGAACTAGCTAAAGAGCGTGAAAAAGAGCCTAAAGAAGAAGAAGAGGAAGTTATATAAGCTATTAAAAAGATTACTAAAGAAAAAGAGGCTCTATAAGCTAAGAGAAAGTAAGGGAGACTAAGAAAGAAGTTAATAGTTTAATTCTTACTTTCTAACTATAAAGAAATTCATGCTACTAGTTATAAATCTAATATAAACAATCTAGCGTTATTTACTATAAACAAAGATTAAGAAGATACCTTAATTAAGAAGCTTATAGCTATAGGAACACTATAAGAAGCGTTTCTTACTATAAAAGAAGAAGCTAACTAGAATCTAGCCCTTTAGTTACATTAAGAAGGGAAGATAATAACCCCTAGCAAGCCTTTTAAGCAGTCTAATTAAGCTAAAATTAATACCTTATAAGCGCGTAATGTTTTCAAATTCATAATATTTAATCCTATAAAGCATAGCACTAAGAGACTCTTTAAATCTTATATAGTGAGAGAAATTAAAGGCAAAGGGATAGCAGTGCCCTATAAGAAATCATAACTTATTATCTAAGGGCATAATAATAAGGGCAAAGAGCTAATCTTAACTTAATCCCTAATAATATAAAGAGCAAGCTAACAATTAATTATAGCATTAGCACTATTATTAAGATCTAGAGGAATTTTCCTATAGATATAAGATATTACGTAAGCGTATGTTTAATTAAACACGCTACTTAGCAGACTTATTATTACTGCTCTACCTGAATAAATAGCTTATTTATTCCCTAACGGCACGATAATAGAAGTTATTAAGCTATTATATAGAATTGCAGAAGTAGGAACCTATTAGTAAGTAACCTACTTCTATTATTATAAAGAGAAGCTTTAGATAATAACCTTAATGTATAACCTATGCTTACTAATAACTAACGCAAGTAATAATAACCTCTTTAGAGTAGTTATAATATAAACGGATAATACTCTAGGCCTTAGTGATTAAGATTTCTTCTAATAAGAAGAAAGAGAGCTCTAGAAAGTGAAATTCATAGCGAAGCTAAAGCAAATTCTTTTAGCTAAGAATCCCCTTATCTTTAATAGCTATATCCTTTCTTTAAATACTAATAATACTATAGATTTACGTTAAAAAGGGCAAAGCAAAAAGATTAAGAGTATTAACCTTAAATCACTAACTATAAAGTAGGATTATATTAAATAAAGAGCTCGTAAAAGCTATATTATAACCGTCTATTAACCAGAGGCTTTATATAACCTTTTAATTATAGTATAATACTAAGACCCTATAAATAATAATATAAACCGATTAAATAAAAGACTCGAATAGCAGATCTAATAATAATAATAAGGGATCTATTACATCCCTCTAGTCCTTAAGAAAGCGAAGCTATTTGTGTTTATAGATAGATCTCTTGCTAATAACAAAGATCTAAGTTCCTAGATTAGATTAATTATTATTATTAGTAATAAGGAAGAAAAAGAGAATGTTTTTATAATATAAGGCAATATTATTACGTATAGCTTAACAAAGAGTAAGCGTGTAACTTATAGCGCTCTTGCTTCTAAATTATACGCAATGGTTTAAGGTGCTAATATAGCCTATGCAATTGCTATAACCCTTAATATAATTATAGATTGGTTAAGAATCAATTGGATCCCGATGATTATCTATATAGATTCTTTTTTATTATATAAATGCCTTATAAAGCTAGGCATAATAAAAGAAAAATAACTAATAATTAACATTATAGCCCTCTAACAATCATATAAGCATTGCGAGATCTACGAAGTCTAATAGATTAATAGCAATGATAACCCCGCTAATGCGATAATAAAGGCATTGCTAAATAAAGCTCTTAAGACCTTTATTAATTTAAACAAAGCCACAATCTAGGTTAAAGGCTAGGTAAAGAGGCCTAAGACCTAATAAGCTAGATAAAAAGTCCGGGGTCTAGGAGAACTTACAGCTAGACTAATAAGAGACTTAGATTTAATTAACGGGATTCGCTTATGTTTATTTTTGCTTAACTTGATTTTATTGCGTTTTTAAAGCTTTTAGAGCTTCTAATCTCTCTTATATCTTTTTCCTTTAATCCTCTTCTAACTCTCTCTTTAAATTACAACTGACTAATAAGAGTCGTAAATCTCTTCTTTTATCCCTACTTTTATATCTACTCTCTCTTTACTTTTCCTTACTTTCCTTTAAAAGAGAAAACTGCTAATATTAGAATAGTTAAATCTAGTCGCGCACGGAAAGTGAAGCATAACGCAAGTGCTACGCTGTGATTAGGTGCATCACGCAAATGGGTCAATCACGTGACCCACGATGCCCTTAACACCTTCGGCCACGTAGCCCGTTAGCTAGAAGATCATCAATTATTATGACCACTTTGACCCTGACTGCACTAGTGCTCAGACCCTTGCCTCTGTGAGACCTCCTAACAAATACTATAGAGAGGCTTAATAACTCTTATAATTATATTCTTAGGGTATTAATTACGAATTTAGATAGGGAGTTAGGTAAGGATTGTTTAATTTAGTGGTATCTAGGATTATATATATACCTATATAATATCTTAAATCTATAGAAGAAGTCCTTTACTAAGAAAGGAGGGAGTAATTATAAGGATTAGATGCTAGCTTACTCTCTAGATTATTAGGGCCTATATAAGAATTACTTGCTTTACTTTATTACTAAAGCCTTAGATAATAAGCCTTAATTTCTTATATAGTTAGCCTATCTTTTCTTTTACCTTATTAATAATATAGGAATTAAAGATTTAAATCCCTTAGTGCTTTCTCTTATTAAAGGTAGTAAATTTAAATATACCTTAATTAATTAAAGTATTAATCTTAGCTATTATTAAGAGTTTAAAGGGTTTACTAGGGGTTATAATAGTGCCTTCTTTATGTAATTAAATTATAAGCTTAAAGTTTACCTCCTTTTTACTTAATAGGAAAATCTTAGGGTTATTTATTAATTAATCTACCTAATTAATAATTACTAAAGGGTTCTTTTAGGGTTTTCTAGGCTTTCTCTTTAGGGGAACTAGAGATACTATATTTTTAATTTATACCTCTTAGTTCTCTCCCTTAATTACCTTTAGATTAATGCCTTCTTTTAGTAATAGCTTCTCCCTATTAGGGTCTTTATTATAGGGCTTAATAGAGGTTAATCTAAAGAATTTAGGGCCTTATAAAAGGTTAAGGGTATAGCTCTTTTTATTTATTATAAGAAGCTTATATAGGCCTTACTATCCTTTTTTTCTTACTATATAAGTATAGGTAAGGTAAGTAAAAGTTTAAGAGTTAGTAAGGTATTAGGGCTATTTCTTATAGTAAGGGCTTTATTAACTTTTTATAAGGTATATAATCTTTTAATCTCTTTTATTACCTTTTATACTATAAGGGCTTATTACTTAATATTAGGTAATAGAGGGGATTTATTAACTATTTATAAATAAGTGCTAAAGACTAGGAGGGTTAGGATAATGCTATTTAGGCCTATAGTATTATTAAGGGCTTTTATAGCTATTTATAGGGCTATAGCTTTAGGCGTTATTAGATATTTATATTAGATAATATTATATGCTCTTTAGAGCAGCCTATAATACCTTTTAACCTTACTAATGCTATAGTATGCCTTAATAGGGACTTCTTTAATTAAGATTAATATTAAAGCTATAAATTAGTAGAATTCCTTACTTTTAAATATTATGCTAGTATTAGTTATAATCTAATCTAGAGGACCTTAGTAGGTGTTAATCTAGCATAGTTAAAGGGCTTCCTATATTACTTTTGCTATAATATCTTTAAGAAATCTAGCTATATTAAATAATATAGCTATATTAATAGCGTAAAGGATAGGGTAGTTGCTATTAAGATACATAATATTTATAATTACTTTATAATTAAAGTTATATTTATCCTTAAGGGTAAATTTAAAGTAATATAGGTTATCTATATCTATAAGATATAGTAAGAAGAGAGTGTTTATAGGTATTATATAAAATAGGATAATGCTAAAAGGGGTAGGTATATTAATTAATCTAATAAAGAGGATTAGTTTTCTACTTCTAAATCTAATTATTACCTCCCTAGCTCTAGATTTATTAAGCTAGATCTTAGGGATTAACTACTATAGAGTGTTACGTGATGGAATAGGATCAAATGAGTGTGTAAAGGTTGTTAAGGTTGTTGTTCAGATTCAACTAGCTAGAAGCTGAAACTATCGTCTAATATAGGGGTTCTAGGTCACGTGCTAGCCACGTTCTAGGTCATGTTATGAGTCATGCTCTAGATCGTGCCAATGTCAATTCTGGCACGTAACATAGAGTAAGAAATTAGGGGTGCCTTACTAATAAGTAGCCTATAGCCCTAGTATTAGGAATTATGCCTTAGAATATATTTAAAGAGTAGTAGTCTTTAAGAAGAAAGGCAGTTAGAGCTTCCTTTAGTTATTAGAGATTAAATAAATCCTTCTTTATAAGGGTATAGGTAGCTACTTAATTTATAAGAATCTCTATAGTTATATAACTATTAATAGTTATACCTTATATAAAGAAGCTTATAAGTATTTTACTTTCTTTACCTTCTTCCTTAAATCTAAGTTCTATTATATAGGTAGAAATCTTATTTTCTTTAGAGGGAATACTATTATTCTCTTTACCTTTATACTAGTTAAGAAAAGTATTATAGGAAGGGGTTATTAGTTCTATAAGGTAGTGGTTCTTAAAACGTTAATATACCCTTTTATATTTCTCTTTAGAGTATTTAGTTAACTAATAACCTTCTTTACTATATATATAGTATTTCTTAGTATATAAAATACTTCTAGTGCCTTAGGAGCGTGATTATCTATAATAGGCTTCCTTACTATATTTATTATACTTTTAATTAGTCTAGTATTACTCTTTTACATTAGGTATTAATAGGAATTAGTGCCTTTTATTAAACTCTTCTATAGTTATTTAGATTAATATTCTTATATATTTATAGAATTATTATAGATTAGTAGGAGGGTTAATAAGGTAAGTTCTGTATTCTATAATACTATAGTATATAGAGATTAATTAATTCTAAAGTGCTCTTTTAGATTAGGTAATATCTAGGATTACTTACTAAAGATTTATAAGCTTTATAATAAGTTCTTTAAAGTAGTTAAGTTTTAACTTCTTTAGGTTTTCTTATATAATTTATTGCCGGCCGGCACGAAGACAGAGAGACATCCTGCCTAACAAAAAGCGGACAAATAAAAGAAAACTGCATCCTATGCTCTAGCCCGCACCTAGCCTGGTCTAGGGACTGTCCTATACTAAGAAAGAAGTAAAACGCGGTAAAGGCAGGATATCTAGAATAACTATTACGTTTCGCTATTAACTCCCTAGATAGAAGCCTAACACTACCCTAAGAGAGGCCTAGCATAGCTACGGAACCTATTGTTATAATAGGAAGAAAAAGAGGCTGCCCTATAAACGCAGAATAGAGTGCTAAATAGCCTAGAGCTAGAAGCATTAGGCAATACGCGGAATAACTTAGAACCAGATTAGAACTAGCATAAGATAGCAGAGACTCACTACCCCCCTAATTAATATAATAATATTATAAGTCCTCTTCTAGAATGTAAATAAGAGGGATAGCCTAATATATATTACGCTCTGTTACTAAACTAATATAGACATAATTATAATCTAAGAGTAGGAACACATAAAGCACCCGTGGCCCCTAGCACTAGGCCTTGCCTAGTTCTAACTAGCATATTATAATAGGTAAAATATAGTATATATAAATAAGAAGCATAATATAGGATTATAGTTAACCTAGGGAGAAACTAATTAGTTACTAGTAGAAATAAAAGGAGTTAATATTTATTCCCTTTACTTAAAAGGGTATACTAATAACTAGAACACCCTTATTTATGCTATTAACATAGAAGAGCCCTATGGCTAAAGCGTATTTATAGGTAACTTTAACTAAAAACACTTCCTCTAGGATAATCTAGATAGGATAACTAGAGGAGCGGAGGAACTACTAGACTTTATAAGCTAGTAAAGGCTTAGTCTAGTAATACCCTAAGGGGAACCTATAAGATAATATAAAGATAATAGAGATAGCACTATAGACCTAGCGTAGGTAACCCTAGACATTTAAGTCTACTATAATAGCGCGGAAGACCTTATAGGATCTAACTATATTCTATAGCTAATTAGCATCTTTACTGCGTAATAAGAAAACGCCCCCCTAGTCCTTAGATATACCTAGAATATAATAAACAGACTATATATAAAGGTAGAGGTAGCGGTATAACTCTAAGCGGAAAACGCACTAAACCCCTAGGATAAGGAAGGGATTAATATATATATAATATAGCTTATTACAAACCTATAATAGATAGTAGAGAAAGCAGCCCTATAGAAGCGCTAGGGACTCCCTAGCCTAGAGGTATAGTAGTTAAGGAAAGTAAAAGAAGTAATTACTAAAGCTAGATAAGCTAAGAGATAATAGAGACACTAGAGGATAGATATAAATTAGCAAGCCTATTCTAAGGCAAATAAGGATTAAGAACGCATTATTAGAGAGGAGAAAAGGAATATATAAAGAGAGGCCCTATAGAAGGCTAATATATAGAAAAAAGATAGTAAGGTATAGAAACTAGAGAGGTAGGCTTAGCTCTATAGCTAGGCCCCCCTAGAACTCCCTAGACTTCTAGAACTAGAGAGGACTAATAATAACCCTAACCTAGCTACTACCTATAATAATAAGGCTAGTATACTAGTATAAAGATTCTTCCCTAAACCTATAGTAGACCTCTCCTATATCCTAGATCTTGCCTTCCTAGAACTTAATAATATACTATTCCTAGATAAAGAATAATTTAGAATAGAGAATATTATAAATATCCTATTAAATATAGCTAGCTAGAAGGCCTTAAGAGATAATAAACTCCTAGTAAGCCTTATTAAAGCCTATAAGGAACTAGTAAAAGAGGCTATAGCCTTACTACTAAATACTATCCTTAAAGTAAGGTACTTCCTAACCTAGTTCTAGACTATAAGAGTAGTAGTAATTAGAAAACTAGGCAAAATAACTAAAGAGATAAGAAGAGCTAATATATAGAGACTTATCTTATTACTAAATATAGTAAGAAAAATTATAGAAGTAGTAATTATAAGGTAACTTATAGCCTTTACTAAGGCAAAGGGCCTCCTTCCTAAACTATAAATAGGTAATAGGATAAATAGGTTAATAGAAACTATAATTAAAGCCCTTATAGAATATATAAGAGAGGCCTAGGGTAGAGGCAGTATTGCCTTACTAGTGTAGATAGACATTTTATTAGCGTTTAATAGAGTTAGCTACCTATACCTAATTAACCTATTAATCTAAATAGGTATACTATATTAGCTAATAGCTATAATATATAGCTTCCTTATAGATAGAATAAGCTAGCTTAGCTTTAATAGTAAACTCTTAAGACCCTTTAAGATTAAAGTAAGCACCCTATAAGGCTTACCCCTCTTACTAATCCTCTTCCTCCTTTACTTAGCAAAGCTTTATATACGCCTCTAGGCTATCCTAGGTATAGTGGCTATAGGATTTGCTAATAATATAAATATAGCAGTATTTAGTAAAAACATAGCCTAGACCTAGAAGAGGCTTAAAACTATATAGAAGGTCTATAAAGAATAGGTAAAAAAAGCAGGAGTAAAATTTAACCTAGTAAAAACTAAACTTATATACTTTAGCAAGGCCTACTAGCCCCCCTAGGCTAGGGTCTAGCTTAGAATAGAAGAGATAGCACCTATAGAGTCCTATAGGTTCCTTAGAGTCTAGGTAAATAGAAAACTTAACTAGAGTGCCTATAAGAATATCCTTAAAGGCAAGCTTACCTAGCAGTAGCTTACACTCTTTATATTAGTAGTATTAGCTTAGGGCTATAGCTTTAGAGATACCTAACTCCTATATACATAGGTAGTCTAACCTATTCTTACCTATAGGGCAAGTGCCTATTATACCCTAACTAAGAAGGGTAGAAAACTAAGAGGAATAGTTAGAAGCTTTATAGTAGACTAATTAACCTACCTCTAAATTATAGCTAGCGCGTTTAAGGCTATACCTATTGCCTAGCTAAAGGTTAAGACTTATATTCCCCCCCTAAACCTATACCTTAATAAGATAAAACAGAAGTTTAAAGAGAGAATTATAAATAGTAAAATAGTAATAAGGATTTAAACCATAGCTAACTTAGTAAAGATAGTGCTATAATATAGGAGAAAACCCCTCCCTATTAATAATAAACTAGAGGTAAAGCTATATAATAAATAGAAATAATACTAGGAGGACTAGTATAGTAAAGAATAACTAAGGTAGCATAGACACATAAGAGAACTAACTAAGGACTGCCTACCTACTTATAATCTAAAGGAAATCTAAAAATTCTATATAGGGTTAGAAAAACATATCTCTTTAATACTAGTTTAATTACATATAGGGAAGATTAGCCTTAATAAGTTCCTATTCTAAAGGGGCGTTCCTAGGGTAACTTCACCCCTATGTAGCTATAGCTAAGTAGTTAAAGACTAATATTATATAATAGTTAACTATACTAAATATAACTATAAACGCCCCTAATTACGCTAGCCTAGAGATGCATAGGAAGTAAGGCTAGCCCTAAATAATCCCCTAAAGGCAAGATCTTTAGCTAGATAGTTCCTAGGCATAAGATAACTCTAATACTATACCCTAGCGTAAGACCTAGCCTTTAATCTACATAGGTAAGCAGAGAACCTAGGGTATTTCTAAAGCGCTAGAGTTAATTAATATAGAATAAATACAGAAAATAACTAAGGGGAAACGCTAGATTAGATAGTGTAGGAATAGAGGTAGGCTAGGTATAGATTTATAATATAGAATTATAATATCTAGAATAGTCTTTAGATTAATTTTAACTACTAACTCCTAGTATTATACCTATGCTAACCTGCCTCTACCCCCCCCCTAGACTATAACCTAATAGCTATATTACTCCTTCTCTAGAACTAGAATTACATTCTCTATTATCTTAGCCTATACCTTAGCAGGTAAGGCAGCGGCTAGGAGCTCGTTTATCTCCGCTATATAAGTGTCTAAATGCTATAACTAGAAAATAATCTTATTATACTAATCCCTACTAGCACTAGCCTAGCCTAGACCTACTATAGATATACTTTATTTCTTTTTACTATAGTTCCTAGTATAAAGTTTCTTAATATAGTCCTAATAGTTATCTAGAACCTAGGGAGATATTAGACCTAGACTAAATACGCTACTAAACTAATATAGTAGTACTTACACTACCCCTAGTAACTATAGCTACTTAGATTTTAACTAACTACTAGTGCTTATTCTACTAGCTAGTTAAGTCTAGCTAAGAGCGGATTAGTATTAAATTAGACCTAGAATAGAGGCATTTACTACCTTTAAATACCTATAGTTTTAAACCTAATAGTTAAAATAAGCATTAGTAGCTAACCCTACCTAAACTAGTTAGCCTTATCTCTAAACCTAAATTAAACTAACTTACTAATAATATTATAGTATTAATACCCTAGATAATTAATTAACTAAGACTTATAAGAAACACACTAGATCCCTTATAGATTGCTTAACTACCGCGGATTAGGCTTATAATAGATATAAAATAGGGGTAAAGGGAATATACCTTTAAATCCTTTACTATAGCTTACTCTAGCTACTTCTTAGTTAAGGATTTCCTTAGGTACTGCTCTAAATCTATAGTCTCCTAGGTAGGTTAGAACTAGAATAGCATAAATACTAGAATACTTATAGCTTCTAATGCTATTATACTAGAATTATATATAGCCTATAATAAATATTAGTAATTAAACCAAAACTAGCCTAGGAGAGCCTTAAATAGCTTTAAAGAGAAAAGAACCTATAGGAAGTTTAATAAAGGAAGAGAAAAGAAGTTAAACCTCTCTAGGGAGAGGAGCCCTCTCTTATACTTATATAAGGGAGGGAGAGATAAATTAGAGATACTAACTAGAAAATAAAAATATAATATAAAAAATTAACTAGATAATACATAAGCAACCTAGGCCTAGAAATGCCTAAGGCCTAAATTAAGACTATCCTCCCCCTATAGAGGGTAAATAACACTAGGTGCTTAGGCTTTATAAGACTAATAGGCTAGAACTAGGCTAGAGATAGCTAAAAAGTAGGGCTATAGAGAAGCTAGCTAAAAAGTAAACTAAAAGTAAATTACTACTATAAAGCTAAGTTTACTATGCTATAGGGTAAAGAGAGGAGGTTTAGAATAGAAATAGAGTAGGGTTAGACTAGAGTTAAAGAGGGCTAAGGACCCTATTTTCCCTATTTTTTCTTTCTTTTATTTCTAATAGGATAAGGCTAGTATAAGCTAGCAATAAACACCTATAACTAGCTACACATAAAGCGACGCAGGCCTAGGTTAGGGTTAGCGTTAGCCTAACTATAGATGTAAAGGGGTTTTTCTTCCTAATTAAGGGTTTTCCCTTTTGACTAAGCAGCTAGAGTACTAGTACTAGCTATACATAAAGAGCTAGCTAGCGTAAATAATATATATATATAATTTATTATAGCTTTATATTTTATTACTTAAGGAGATATCTTTGCTTTATATTATTAGTCTTAAACCTTTATTTAATCTAATTAATAAGAGTCTTAAGGTCTTAGGGATTATTTAGCTTATATAGATGCTTATAATAGTATATTAAGGCTTTTCCTTTAAGCATAGCCTCTAGAGTATATCTAGCTTTATAGGGTCTAATGCCTAGTATCTTATATTTCCCCTAGAAGATTATTAACTTTAAGTTAAAAACCTTATAGTTATCTATACTATATTAAATATTACTTATATATATCTTTATAAGATTAATTATTTGCTTTAGGGTAGGTCTTAATATTCTAGGCATTAAGGGAGATATAAGCTATATTAGGTAGAAGTATGCTTATCTAAGGGGAAAAGGTGCTCTAGGAAATACAGGGGGTAGTATGTCCTATCTTAGTATAGGATACCTTTATTAAGGGCTATCCTAAGGGTTATTATTTAGTTAGCCTAATAGTATTAGGCTAGGGGAATAATATTAATAGGTTTTAGAGGTCTGTTAATTATACTACTAATAGTATTATAATCTTAACCTAATTAAAGGAATTAGCAGAAGGTTATTAAGGAAGTCTTATTCTATAGTGTGTTTTTAGAAGGGTATATACTTTCTTATAGCTTTCTATATCTCTTCTTCTTGCTAATTACGGAATCCCTTATAATTTATAACTTTCTTAAGCATAGAGGTAATCTTCTAGTAGGCTATTAGATCTATATATATACCGTAGAAGAAGAGGAAATTATAGAGGTATTTAGTAATTATTTAGTCTATAGTTATAAATGCCTTTCTTATCTATTTATTAAAGCCTTTACTAAAGTTAGTGAATAGACTCCTTATAATAAGACCTTTTAATTTATAAGTTACTGTCTTAATAAGAATATAAGCTATAATAGCTTTAGGGTTATTATTTTTATTAAGATTAAATGATTTTGCTTATTATAGTACTTCTTATATAATATAATTATGTATCTCTAGTAGGATATATCTTAGAAAGGGGTTATTAACTTATAGACCTTTATGCTTCTAGTCTTTTCTAATTTTAGTGCTTTCTTTAGCATTACTAAACTTAGAGTTAGAGAGAGAGGCTTTTAACTACTCTATTTATTAAAAAGCTTTTAATTCTCTTATCTCTATTATAAAAACTATAGAAAGGAGATATAGGATTAGGAGAATAGGGCTTTTATATAATAGGTTAAAGGATTATAGGTATAGCTATTATCTTTATCCCTTAGGGGTTCTTAGGATATTAGATCTTAGGAGGTATAAACTCCTTTCTTATTATAAGAGAATACTTAAACTTCCTTAGCATAACTATATTACTTTTAGTAGCTTTTCTATTATATAAAGCAAGTTTATAGTATAGTTATCTTTTCTAATTAACCTTACTAATTTATAGTTATAAAAAACTATATGGTTATCTATAAAGTTAACTACTAATTAGTATTAGAATTATAGGATTCCTAATATTAGGATTAATTAAATATCCTAGGGAATAGGTATAATTCTTCTATTCTAGGCATAGTATTTAATTAGAAAGAAAAGAGAAAAAGAGAGGCTTTTCTAGATTATAAAAAGTAGCTATAAACGCAGAGCGTTTATAGGTTACCTAACTTATAGGTCCTTGCCCTATCAGAGGGCAGGCTTATAGGCCATAAGTGGGGCTCCCTGCGTTGCGCGCGCGCGTGGCCCCGCGGCCCGACGTTTTGCCGGGTAATTGCGGCTGCGTGCCGCGATTGATATCATGCTTGTTCCAACACTTACCTTATAAGCTAGTAAGGCTTAAAGCTTAGAGCTCTGCTACCTATTTTCTTTACTATAGTATAAGCTAGTAGTGGATTTTATAACTTAAAGGCTACTAAGAGAGAGGGTAATTATAAAGATAGTTAACTATAGTATATATCTATACCTAGTTTAATATTTTCTTAGCTACTACTATCTTAATCTTAAAATTATACTTATATTTTAATATAGAGGCCTATTGAAGCCTAGAAGATATGCTATATTAACTAAGGCCCTAATTATAAATTAGGGAGCTAAAGTAAGGGTTTCTTTTACTATTAATAATAATATACTTACTTATAGAGCTTTTAATAAGGCTAAACCTATTATTATAGGCATAGGACTATAAAAAGCAATAGAGATTAGCAAAGGAGTTAAAATCTTAGGATAGTAAGAGGTTAGGAATTTGCCTTTACTATAGTAGCTACCCTATATTATTATATATTATACTCTTTATAAGAGGTTATATTAATAATAATAATAATAGCAGAATTAATAACTTTAGTAATAAAGAGAGTAGAATTAAGGTATATATAATAATGCTACTAATAAATTTACTTATAGGAGGGAAAAGAGAAAGAAAAGGGAAAAGAGAATATAGGCAGACTCTAGCCTAGAGTCTAGTTTCTAGGCTTTTGCTTAATGCTTCTAATAATTACACTTAACTCTATAAAGTTATATATTACTATAGTGGTAAGCTATAGCAGAGGGGGTGGATTAAAAATTTTTCGCTACTGCCTAAAAAAATATGGGTCTAAAGCGGGGTAAAAGTGGGGCGGCCGCACCGATAGCAATTTCTGGCCGCACGAATAGCAATACTCAAAGGCTGTGACTAAGCTCTTTCATGCCCGGCAGACAACCCATGTTTTGGTGGAACCTCCATAATGAAGAGGCTTGCAGTATACGTACACAGCTCCTAGATATTATTGTTGTCTCGAAGAGGGGCGGGATATATATATAATATAGGCTCGTTTCCCTTCAAATCACAAGTTGCCTCACAGATACTCGGCTTGCAGTGCTTCTTATGCAAACTAGAGACAACAGAAAGATATCACTGACAACAGTATACTATTCTTTCTTGACAATTCGCTTCATCCTTGATTCTACCACGATTTGAATGAGCACCATAAACTCTTGCAATAACGGATAGCAATATGTCTAAAGCTCCTTCTTAGGCATTTCTCCATGCCTTTGCTTTGGGCCCAACTGCCTGGCTGGTAATCGTGCCACGCCCCACATTTTTGGCAATCGGGGGACCCCAACCAAACACCTTTGGTGGTTGGGGTCCCCCGATTGCCAAGTGAGAGGCAGGTTCCGGTTCAGTGCAGTCGAGTGGACCTGGCAAGTGGACCTGGAGGTGGGGGTCTGGTGCGTTCAGTCATTAGCTTGCGCATCCGTGCCACAAACAAGCATGACAGACTTCGTCATCGCCGCCACCACACCACGGGTCGGCCTTGTCTTTGTCGTTATCTTTCCCTTTCCTTGCAAAGACGACTCCTGCAGGTCCAAGTCTCTAGATCCCTTCAAAATCCGTTTTTTTCCCGTCTTGATTCTTTACCAAATATTCTCGCTCTTCACTCCCAGCACCGCGGCGCGCAGTCAGTGGGTTGACGGTCGCAACCCCCCTCCCCTTCGACCCCACCATGAATGTCCTCAAATTGCAAAAGTGCGTTGTTTGCCAACTTTCTGTCTGCCCAGGCAGTTCGCGTGCACATGGCTAACAGCTATTATTCTGTGCCTGCAGGAAGTTCCCTCAGTTTCCGCAGAATGAGATATTCTCACTGTCCGACGCCTTCCAGCGACTCGATGTCGACGACAAGGGTTACTTAGATGAAGCTACTGCCATCAAAGCCACCCAACAGAGTGAAAATAAGCCTTACGATGTCGTGCGACAGGCTCTCAAGGAGGTTGAGCTCGACTCGTCGCGGCGAGTTGAGCTCGAGGATTACGTGGGAGTTCGTGTCCAGTTCCGGGTCCCTGGTCCCATGTTGAATACAACAACTGATGCTATCCCTATCATAGCTTATATCCAAATTACGCGATTCCTCACCGGCCCAGAAAAGGCTTTCCACGGGTCCAAAATCAGCCAGCCCCGGTGGTGTTGTAGCTCAACGTACCGGCGGACATGCTTCCAAGGGAAGTATCAGCGGCAAAATTCAAGTCCAAGGTTCCAGCGCGAATATCACCCATACCATCAACGAAGATGAACGAACCGAGTTCACCCGCCATATCAATGCCATCCTAGAAGGCGATGCCGATATTGGCAACCGCTTGCCGTTCCCCACCGACACTTTTGAAATGTTTGACGAGTGCAAGGATGGTTTGGTCTTGGCCAAGCTCATCAACGACAGTGTACCTGACACCATCGACGAGCGAGTCCTGAACATTGCTGGAAGAAAGACCAAGACACTGAACGCTTTCCACATGACTGAAAATAACAACATTGTTATTGAATCTGCCAAGGGTATCGGCTGTTCTGTTGTCAACATTGGCGCTGGTGATATTATCGAAGTTCGCGAACATCTCATCCTAGGTCTCATCTGGCAGGTCATCCGACGCGGTCTTTTGGGCAAGATTGACATCAAGCTTCATCCTGAGCTTTATCGTCTTCTAGAGGAGGACGAGACACTAGAGCAATTTCTTCGCCTGCCCCCGGAGCAGATTCTCCTTCGATGGTTCAACTATCATCTCAAGGCGGCCAACTGGTCCAGAAGGTTTGGAGCAAGTAGCTCTCCTCACATGGTAAAACCTTTACTAACAAAATCAAACAGAGTCTCCAACTTCTCAAGCGACGTCAAGGATGGTGAGAACTATGCCGTTCTCATGGCTCAGATTGGCCCTGAATACGGCTGCACACGCAAGGCCCTGCAGACTCATGACCTCCTGCAACGAGCGGAGGAAGTCCTTCAGGAAGCCGACAAACTTGGCTGCCGCAAATTCCTGACCCCGAAATCCCTCGTCGCCGGTAACCCCAAACTCAACCTCGCCTTTGTTGCCAACCTATTTAACAACCACCCTGCTCTCGACCCCATTACCGAAGAAGAGAAGCTTGAAGTTGATGACTTTGACGCTGAAGGTGAACGCGAGGCTCGTGTCTTTACGCTGTGGCTCAACAGTTTGGATGTGCAGCCCGCCGTAGTATCCTTCTTTGACGATCTGCGCGATGGCACAGTTCTCCTCCAAGCATACGACAAGGTCATCAAGGGCTCTGTCAACTGGCGTCATGTCAACAAGGCCCCAGCCCACGGAGGCGAGATGCTCAAGTTCAAGGCTGTCGAGAACACAAACTATGCCATCGAGCTGGGCAAACAGAACGGCTTCTCGCTCGTCGGTATCCAGGGCGCCGACATCACTGACGGTCAGAGAACATTGACTCTCGGTCTAGTATGGCAGCTCATGCGCAAGGACATCACCTTGACGTTGTCGTCACTTGCTCAAAAAATGGGCAAGCGCGAAATCACTGACAGCGAAATGGTCCGCTGGGCGAACGACATGTCTCGCAAGGGTGGCCGCAACTCGTCGATTCGCTCATTCAAAGACCCATCCATTGGATCTGGCATTTTCTTTTTGGATGTGCTGAACGGCATGAAGAGTAGCTACGTGGACTATGACCTCGTCACTGCAGGCCAGACTGATGAGGATGCGTATATGAATGCCAAGCTCAGTATCAGTATTGCGCGCAAGCTCGGTGCGACGATCTGGCTTGTTCCCGAAGATATTTGCCAAGTTCGCAGCCGTTTGGTGACTACTTTTATTGGTAAGCAGATTTTTTTTTATTGCCACAAGGATTTTCCCTACTAGAGCACAGCGACTAATGCATGCTTTTCACGATTAGGTTCGTTGATGGCGACGCATGAGAAAATGTAATGTTAGAAGAGTGCGTGCCTGTTGGGGGAAGTGGCAGTTCATGGATAAGCAGTAGCAGATGGTGCATTTTGCGAATGATATTTTAAGAAACAAAAAAGAAAAGCGCAGTGCAGAACAATTGAACGAATCAAAGTCCACTTGAAAACATGTAATCCAATTTTCTGGGTTTATTAACGGCTTTGAATTCGTAATGCTTGTTGTGACGCCTCGTAACGATGCCAAACGCCAAAAATGCTCCAAAAATGCTACCCAACCAGAGATGAAAAACAGGGTTTCCTCTTCAATGTCCACAAGTGACTAAAGGATGAGGTATAAACTACATAATAGGCTTGGTCCCGTAAAAATTCCAAGCCAGAAGAACAAATTCCCTAGTGTTTTGCGATCTTTAAGCCATTTCGTGCGACTCAGTCGGACGAGCTGCCAGTCACGAACAGTCAGCACATCACAATAGTATCCAAATGAGACCCAGAAAAGCATGAGGGATAAGACAAGAAGAAGCATGGACGGGAGATGAAATAGAAACGGTATAAAACAGTTTAGGACAGGGTCGCACGTACCGGTAGCTGGCACATTTGCGAAACGAGCAAATACCCACGGAGTTTATTGAACAAGCACCACATGACGAGTTCGTGAATGCACGCGGACAGAAAAAAGGTGATGAGCGCAGCGGTATGCTTGTTCACCTTCATGGAGGAGATGGAAGAATGATACACGTGGCGGAGGAGGAAGAGGTGGACGGGGCGGTTCCAATCGCGGGCGAACTGGTCCCAGGATACTAAGCCGACGACGGGGTCTTGTAAGTATAGTATACTCTTGCAGGAACAGGACAATATCCTGGAATCGGAACAGTAAGGGAGGGACATGGAGAACCGGTACGTACCGCTGTTCCACCAGGCGTCGTAGAAGCTGCGATCGGCAAAGTGGGTGAGCTCTGCGAGGACGTTGAGAATGGTTTCCCAGATGAGATACCAGACGAGCTTTGGGGAAGTTAGCTTCGACTTGATGATTCATGTGAGGATGCCCCCCCCCCCCCCCCCTGGATTTGGGTGCAACGCGTACCAGGTACTCCATCATGAAGGGGAAAATGAGATCAAGTAATAGGAGTGGAAATTGTTGGAATCGAGCACTCAGCGGTTGACCGTCTTCTTTCATCTGCACGGTTCTCATGACGACCGGGTCTGTGAGCGCCACGTTAGATTCCACGTCGAAGCTATATAGATGGCTCGGAGAATCTGAACCCGGAAGTGGAGGGGATGCTGCTTACATATAGAGTACTGCGCCACCTGGTTCATGACGAATAATACTCCCACAATGGCAACCAACTTCTCGGCAACATATGACCAGCTAATGGATTCTGTTCGAGGATACTCCAACTCGTAGACCAGAGTGGGCATGGGGATCCATTGGCAATGTCCCAAGAAGGTCAGGTTGTTGGGATACGCTTTCTTGGCATCACTGGCTGTGCCGCGCAGTTCATCTGCCAGTGCGTCAACTTCCCACTTGATGATTCTCTTGAATACACGGATCTGTTCATCGTCGAGGGGCTCGCGAGACGCAATGGCCTTGGCAATCTTGTCAATGTCCGGCTCTTCGCTGCTGGGGGCCTGGGAGAGCGAGTGTCGGCGCTGCACGGCCGACGGTGGCACTGTCAAATGCGAGGTACTCAGGCTGGATACCGTGGGTACGGATGAGGACGGGCTATCCGACGGCGGCACTTTCTCGAGCTCCCTGAGCTTGGATAGCAGGAACAAACGTTTCGCGTGGACGGTGGAGAGGTAGCCGTTGGAAAAGGCATACGAGTGCTGCTTCATGAGCATAGCGATACCGTGGAGGACGAAGAAGGCTGTGTGTGTCCAAGGCCAGTCTCGCACATGCGTCCAGAATATGACGCTGGCGATGAAAACTGTTTGCCAAACCTATAGGGACAAATATATCATGTCAACAACGTGAAGGCGCTTTCCAGGACGTTGGATGAGGGTTGCGTCCACAAACATTCTGCACAATCCATCCACTTCGGTCCCAGTCCAGGACTCGGCGATGCACCAGTCTTTGAATGACCCAGCTCACAGCTGTCAAGCCACACATGATTCCGTCGGATAGCAACAAGACAATGACTATATCAGAAGTGTTTAGCAACGCCCCGATAGCCGTAGAGCTCCTGCAAAGAGACTGGGTCAACTCACCGTCCCGACGAAACATGGTCTTCATAATCTCATTCGATCCAAACGGTGTCCCGTACATCATCCAGTTGTTCACTGAGATTTTTAACATGAACAGGGCAACAGCCAGCCAGAAGAGCGTATAGAAGCCATGAAACGGACTATTCGCCGCCGTTAAGTTGTGCGGATCAAAGGCGGAAAATTGATGCGTGAACAGGTAGTCGCGGAACTTGCGTCTTTGTTTCACTGCTTTTTCGGGGTGCTTGGCAGATTCTGAACTCCTCTCAAGAAGTTCCTGGAGGGTTTTGTTGTTTTCAGCACATACACGGATTCCGCAGCCATCGCGTACGAGAGGAGTATCGTCAAGCTGCGATAGCATCTCCTCGTTAACCTTGAATACCTTTCTGTTTCTCAGAGACTGCTCCTGTCTCTGTCCATGTTCTTGCTGTTGCTGGCTTTGATCGTTGTTTCTCTCGGATGTGCTCTGATTCTTACTTTGACCTCGGTGTGTGTGATTGTAATTTGGGCGGATATTTTCATCATAGTCTTCCTCGCTGGGCGTGTCGGATCCAGGACCAGTGGATTCCAGGGAGATTCCGGCCTCTCGAAGGGCTTCTCCAAGAGATCTGAGCTATTCGTGGGAGCGGTGGTCCGGAGCGCTGCCTGCGTCATGATCATGGTTTGATGTCATGGCGCCGCTGGACGGCGGTGCGTTGATGGGCCGCTCTTGCTCCTGGTGTGTTTCGCTGGCAGCTGTAGTAGTAATAAGAGTGCCGTTCATCGTGATGAGCAAAGGCCCCGAAATAGGCTCTGTTTGCTTTGTCTGCAGACGGTAATATGGGATGGATCGATCGCCTGCTGCACCCCAGATCGGTCGGTCTATGTACTTGCACCAAATGCCCAAAGGGGAGGGAGATGTGATATCCCAAGACATAAAGAGATGGTGATTGTTTTTATGGCGTTTTTATAGCTGGCCGCGACAGGATGCGGCTAAAACTGCAAATAAATGTACCTTCCACTAGTCCCTGGTCCGGAACAGCTGGGTTGCTCGAGCACTATGATGTCAAGACGGACGGAGATCGGCATCTTCGAAAAGCGTTGTCCGAGCTGGAGCCTCCGCAATCCGAAGATGCCGGATTGTGAATACATAAAGCCGTCCTTGATGACTCTGAAACTTACAAGGGTGTGCCGTGGTCGGGTGGTCGGGGATTTCCAACGCTCATTTTTTGTTCACCTGATCCATTACATATGTAGACGGCCTGGAGTAAGGTTTCCGTCGTCTTCCGTACCTGTTACTGTGTATGGCTCATTCCCGAATGAAGCCCTCGGCAGTTGTGTGTTCACCATCCCCTCCCCCCCAAAGTAAAAAAATAAAAAAAAACATACGGAAATACGGAGTACAACAGTCCGGATTCACGCATGCCGTCTCAAGAATGCAACGTGATGCTATCTTTATTTCCGTCCGACTCCGCGCGACGGGAGCTCTTGCAAATTGTTGATGAGTCTTGACTCTTTGACGCTCCACACAAACCACACAAAACCGGGCCCCCTTCGACATGGTTCGGCCTTCGACATGGTTCGGCTACCAGTTGCCAGTGTGCCCAGTTGTGCCGTGCCAGTCAGGCGAGACGACTCCGCTTTTTACCCATTACGTCAGCAAGAAAACTTTACGATCCGTGGCGGCCAAGTCTGCTATTAGAGTCTAGACACATGCTTCACAACTCCATCGACGACGGGTGAATATTTCAAACAGCCAGCCAGCCAGCCCTATCAGCAGCTGCATCATCGCCAATTCTTCTCACCCTTGCCCACTACCTCATCGTATTCTGCAGATCCACCTTTCTGGCGCTGTCTTTTTGCTGTCAGACATACGTGTCCACTGCTTCAACCAACATCACTAGCCATCATGTCTCGCGGCGGCACTACGCTCTACGTTACCGGCTTCAGCCACGGCACCCGCGCTCGCGATCTCGCATACGAGTTCGAACGGTATGTCAACCACGTTTAACGCTTTTCGCCTTCGTTACCGTTTTCCGCATCTCGCCTCCTCCGTCCGTCGCCCTCCCCCCGTCACGTCTCGCCGACGAGAGACTAGATCATCCCGACATCCTGTCCCTTAGCCTAGGCTCGGTGTCTCTAGATCAGCCCCCGTCGTCGTCGTCGTGCCTCCGTCGTCGTCGCCATCGCCCATCCGCCCCTCTCAATCTTGATGATTCTTCCTCCCCAAACCTCTTTCCTGCCTCCTGCCTCCTGCCACGTCGATCGTCGATTTGATAGCTCGCCTCGGGAAGCGCTTTTTATTCTGGCCGATTCTTACCTTGCGCCTCCGAGCGCCTGCAAGTGTAATGTTGATATAATATCAGGTCCCGAGGACCAAGTTCAATGATGTTATTTCTGGCTGCCCGAGCTGCCCTTGAGTAGGTTGTTCTGTTCACTGAAGTACTGACATTACTATCCTTTAGTTATGGACGCCTCGTCCGTTGCGACATCCCTGCGCCGCGGTCCTCCTCTAGCCGACTGTAAGTGTGAATACCTGGTGAGATGACCTTGAATAATCAGCTTGCTAACTTTGGTAACACCAGCTTCGCTTTCGTCGAGTACGAGGATAAAAGAGATGCTGATGATGCATATTATGAGATGCACAATAAGCGCCTCGGCCGTGATGACATCTTGAAGATTGAGGTTTGTGACAGTCAGCGATTTTTGTCAAACTCGTGGCGAACCTTCACTAACCCATATATCAGTGGGCAAGAACTCCTCCTTCTGCTTCTTGGCGCTTCGAGTCCGGTCGGGACCGTGATCGCCGCGGTGGTGGCAGCGAGGGTGGTCGCGAGGGTGGTCGCGAAGGCGGCCGTGAGGGTGGTCGCGAAGGCGGCCGTGAGGGTGGTCGCGAAGGCGGCCGTGAGGGTGGTCGCGAAGGCGGCCGTGAGGGTGGTCGCCGCTCTCCTCGGCGTGGTAGATCGCCGTCTCCTCGACGAAGCACTCGCGACTACTCTCCTCGAAAAGATGACCGCCGGGACCGTGACCGTGACTACGATCGCGACAGCCGCAGGGATCGCGATCGCTCTCGCAGCCCCGACATGCGGTAGGCTCCAGCTTCGTTCCACGAGATGATGAAAACAATGACTGACACAACAACAAAGGGATCGTGATCGTGATATCAAGGATGAGCGCGGCGACCGTGATCGCCGTGAAAACGGTACCAACGGTGACGATCGTAAAGGTAAATTTCCGGATCTATTGGCCGCATCCCTCATGTATTTCAGTAACTAAAATCATGTGCAATAGTCGATGACAGCCCCCCTCCTCCCGCTCGTGACGAGGATCTTGACGTCGCCGAGTAAACAATGGATTGGGAACATTTCCATCGTTGGACTATAGGAGCTTCAGAGACTGCGGACTCTTAAACGTTTCCATCTTCCCTGACCGTCTTGACGCTGGAACAAATTGTTGAAGTTTGACTTGTTTCTTTAATCTTAAATCACTCGTATATATGTAGAGTCTAGTTCCAGTCGTTTAATGGAAACAAAAACACAGCGACGTAGAAACTTGTCAACGCAGCTGGCATTTTGATAATGTGTCCCTCGAGGCGACTTGGAGAACCACGCTGTGGGACACACCACACCCAGGGCATGTAGGCGCACGTCTCGCGGTTTAACAAAATGGTTTGTACGGTATAGTTTCGTACTTTGGGAATTTTGAAAAAGACTCCTGAATCCTGCTTTGCATCGAAACTGTGGTTGTTCCTCTTGTTGTGCCTTGTTGCGTGCGCCTTGTTGTGCTACATTTCTTCATGAGGAGGTAATGCAACGAACAGTTAGTCAGACATGCAGAGTTTGCTGTTGCATCAGACACGTGCGGAGTACCATGATATTGCATCCAGCTGTCGCATGCGCAAGCACGCGGCTAACGATGGAATGGGGTCTTGTTGGCGACTGCTCTATTGTGACGGGTTGATCGAGCCCCAGCTCACTTGCACTCGTTAACACAAAGTTTTTCGTACAGAGAGTGGTCTCGTCGACGAATTGGCACCGAGCAGAGGCGCAAATCGTTCTTCATTTTCCACATGGTGACAAGGGGCGATCTGGCATGCTGTCTTCAATGAAGGCGCAGCCATGGAGCTCCAGCGCATTGTGATAGTGTCTTTCAGTGGTTCGAGTGAAAGCCAGCCACAACTTTCAGGGGCTGTCTGCTGCAGCTGGCCCACTGTAGGCAGAGTCCAGGTGCCCCTTATGCTGAGAGAGGGTATAAAGCTAAATAAAGCTAGGCCAGCCTGCATCGGTTGGGAGTCATTTGACCACCAACCCTCGGGCGTAAGACAAGAAGCAACAGCCACAAACTTGATAGTTGACGGGACCATGACCTGCCTTCACTGTAATTTTGCCACTATCCCTAGAAACCCGTAGTATGATTATAGATAGGAAAGAGAATCAAAAAGCAATGTACGCTAGATATTAAGAGCCGAGGAACTAGGGAGTAAAAAGAGCGCACAGGGGACCCCGGGGACCGGGGGATTAGTGAGCATAGGGGGCCTTATGCTATAAGCACAAGCAGAACAAATCTCCCTATGTGTTACGGTGCAGCCCCACAGGGGCCATCGCGGGTGTCAAGCGCGCACGGGTGGAATGCCCGATCCAGTTGCGCCATAGGCAAAAGGATACGTATTGAACAAGTCACCTTTGACTAATTGACACCTATATTGCTAGGTCTAGGCAAAGCCTAGATCATTACACTATGGATCCTGAGAAGGGAGGCCTAAGGGTCTCTAAATTTACTATATATTCTACAGAAAAGGGAAAAAAGGTTAAGGACTAGAGTGGGATACTAAGTCTTATAGCTACTATACTAATCCGTATTAAAAACCTCTAATCATAGCGCCACGTAACCCCAATGGGTTTCTAGCCGGCGCAACAACCAACCAGGTGCCTGTGACATGTCTGTGGGAAAGGTTGATTAATTCTAGCTAATGCCCATTAGGCGCAGTATTTATGGAGCTATTATGGTCACGTGCTGTGACAGTTGCCGCCAAATTTATAACGATGCCCTTATTGTTTTTTTTTTTTTTGAAATATTCCTATAGCTCTAACTTATAGCTAATGCGCGTTCTATCTAGCATTGTTTTCCTCCTGCGTAACTTCCTAAGTCTCTAGGGGTTATTGTGCCTTACCTATTACATTACGTGTTAAGATTGCTACGTTCTTATTAATTATCTCTATTCTCTATGCCTAAAATAAGATATGCCTTAATTACATATTCTATATGTTTAAGTTATTATTTATAATTCTTTAATTAAAATAATTTATTTTAATTCCTACCTTAATTACTATTATCTAGTAGTTAATAGCATTAGCTAGCTTATCCTAAACTTTAATCTATCTCTATAGAGTATCCTTTACCTTTATTATAATTTCTCTTATTTTCTCTATAGTCTAAGATTCTACTTTATTTAATTTTTATCTCTTTTATATATTTACTTTACCTAGCGTAGTTACTCCTAGTTAGGCTTTAATATAAGAAAGTATTACTCCTATTACTACCTTAGGTATCTCTAGTAACGGCATTATCTCCTGCTTATGTTATACTAGCAGTAGCATTGCTTTACGGTTATTTAATCGTGGCTTATCCACTCCCTTCTTGCTTAACTATAGAGGTATGTTTATTGCTTACTTATATACTTATAGTAGTGTATTTATTACTTATTTATTTAATTATAGTAGTACTAATGCCTATAGTAAATTTACTGCTATAAAACCTAATAGATAATTAGCTACTATTTATTATTATTTGTTAATTATTATCTATAGTTTACTAGTTACTATTCTCTTTAGCTTTTGTTTAGTTAGGGTTAGTTTCTTCTTTATTTTATTAAAGGTAATCTCTAGATATATTATCTCTAGTATCTTATCTAGTGTTTAGATAAATTCCACTATATTAACTATATAGGTTATATTATTCTTATAAGCTGCTTTACCCTAGATTAATCTAGCTAGCGCTAGCATAGCTAATATTTTCCCTAGGATATATTATATATTACCTAGTTTCTTAATAAGTCTATAGTTTAATAGCTATAGTATTTGTCGGAATAGTCAAAATCCAGCCGCGCACGGAAAGTGGAGCATAACGCGAATGCTGCGTTATGATTGGGTGCATCGCGCAAGTGGATTAACCACGTAACCTATAATGCTCTTAACACCTTTAGCTATATAGCCTATTAGCTAGATTAATCTAAATATCTATTAATAATTATTACTACTTTAACCCTAATTACACTAGTGCTTAGACCCTTGCCTCTATAAGACCTTCTAACACTAATTAGTGGTTAAAAAACCATAGATAAGCTAGGGAACTACTAAGAAGAGATAATTCTATTAGGTTTAGCTTAGGTTCTAACTATAAAAGTGTGCTAAAGGGAGATTATTAATAGCTCTAGTTATTAGGCTTCTAAGGGATTAACCCCTTCTATCTTAGAGTTATTAAGGACCTCTATATAGAAGAATTAATCTTATTATCTATTATAAGAAAACTAATTAACTAACTAAGAATTATAGCTCTAGAAGTATTCTTTCTAAACCAGAGATTAAATTAGCCCCTTACTAGCTAATAAAAAACATAATATAAGAAAACATAATACCTATAATATCTAGACCTAAAAGACCTAAAAAGTCTAGCCTACTACTATAACTTTAGAAACACTTCTAGATTATTATAACTAATTAAGAGAGCTTTAAAGAGCTAGACCCTGAGATTACTAAGGATTAGTAACTTAATAACTAACTTACTTAGCTAATTAATATCTATAATAGCGGATAATATAGAGATCTTAAACTCTAGGAAAACTTCTAAGATAATCTCTAAGATTAGACTCTTAAGACCTTTAAACGCACTTCTAAATACTTAGTGTGTAATCTATAAGATATCCTTTATAAATATAGTATCTATATTATATAAGATAAATCTAGTAAAGTTACTAATTTACTAATATATATTCTTAATAAAGAAATAAAAGTATTATAGCCTAAAGAAGAAGTTAAAAAGTAATTATTATTAAATAAATTTTTCTTTACCCTTAATCCTATACTTAATTCCTCTCTTACTAAAATCCCTTATAATTTACCTTTAAGGTAACTACTATTAGAAGTTAATACTCCTTTATAACCTTAAGAAACACTACTATTTATATTATTATTAGCTTTATAATAAGAGGATTAGATTATTAGGAAGATTACTAAGCTTATAAAGACCTATAAAGATAATAATTATTATAGTAGAAAGATATATAACTTTCTTATACTAAAGATTAATCTCTTTTAGAATAAATATAATAGGCTTAATCTTCTATAGGAATACCTTTATAAAGCCCTTCTAATTATACTTATAGGTAATACTAAGTAATACTTTCTTAATTATCTAATAAATAGGAACCTTTCTTATAAGTAAATAATTAATAATATCTATTAATACTTTAAAATAGAAAGTAACTAGTAATTCTACTGCTATAAATAGAATAATATAATACTAAAGGTAATTATTACCTAGAACCCTAATAAAACTAAGCTAGAATGCCTTAAGATTCTATTAACTATACTTAAAAGAGTTTATAAAGGGTTATTTCTACCCTTAATAGTTAATATAAAGCTCTATTATTAAACCTTAAGTATAATCTCTAGTATACTAGAATATAGGTAAGCTAAATATAATTATTTACCTAGTTTTAAAGGGCTTATAGGGGATCTTTATAAGTTAATCTTAATTACTAAAGCTAATAAATTAGTGGTTTAATTCTATTAGTAAAATAAAGAGTATAAAGATTATAAAATAATATTTATAGACTATTACTATAATTAACTATATAATTAAAGAGATTATAGTAAAAGCTATAGCTATTATTATTAATACTATAATAGTAAAAGATACTATATCTATAATAAAAGCGGCTACTAGTTAATAAATCACTTAGAAAAAGAGCGCTAATAGGTAAAAGAATATTAATAGAAAAGTAAGAAGTATTAAATGCCTCTAATAGAAGGAAAATTCTAAGTATACCTTATAGTATATAAAGCTTAAGAAGGTTAAGGAATTAAAAAGAATAATAAGTATAATAATAAGGCCTAGAAAATAGTAGAAATTTACATTAAGGCTAATAAAGAAAAAGATAGTAATAATGCTAATAAACTAATAATATTAATATTAAAGTTTAATTACCTTAGTATTATATAATTCTTTACTATAAGGCCTTAACTAAGTAATAATAAGGTAATCATAACCTTATAAGATTAAGCCTTTAAATATACCTATCTAAAGTATAATCTATATAAGGATTAAAGTATAACCTTTATTTTAGAGGAACATTACTCTAATAAGGTCTTTAGAGGTATCTTACTAAATATAGGAGCTTTAGGATTATTAATAGTTAGACTTAAATAATTATAGGTATTAATAAAGCTAATACTATTACTAAAGATTAAGCTAAGCACTAAAGTAAAGATTAAATTTATTGCTAGATTAGCAAAAATATAAGGCATAATAAACATACCTACTAAATTAGGTATAATACCCTTCTATATAGTTAAGACTATAATACCTTTCCTTTTCTTAATTACTAATATAGATAGAATAGGCATTAAGTTAGATAACTTAAGGAATTTGCTAATTTAAGGTAAGAAAACCATGCTAATTATAAGAAGATAGGGATATCCTTAGTAGATTCTAGAAGCTAAATAAATAATTATATTCTATCTATTAGAGATAGAAATTCGTTAATTATATTATTAATTCGGTTATCTATTAGTAAATAACTTATAAGACTGCTTTAAAGAGCTAGTTATAAGGTTAAAAGAAGAGCTATTAAGAAGTTAACTAAGATTTGCTACTACTATTAATTAAATAGAAGAGCTCTAGGTAGATTTAGGTTTACTATTAAAAATAACTATAAATTTAACTATAAGATTATTATAAATATTGTTTAAATTAATAATTAACTAGTGCTTTATATAGTTAATTTAGTAACTTTATTCTAAGCTATATAATTCCTTAATCCTAATAAGCAAAAGGCTTATAATATTTAGAATGCTCTATATAAATATTAGATTAATATATACCTTAGTCCTCTAGATTAGATTGTTTATAATGCTAGAAAGAACTTTACTTTATTAGAATTTAAATACTATATATAATTAATATTAATTAAGATTAATAAAGTGCTAGTAGAAGCTTATAATAGTATTAATAAAGTTAAATACTATTACAGACTATTATAAAGAGCATATAATATTATTATAGACTTAATAGGTTAAGAGCTTATATAAGAGTAATGCCTTTAAATAGCTATTAAAGCTATAAATAATTTAGTAGGACTAAATAGCCTTATTCCTATGCTTCTTATCTTTAGAGTATACCTATAGATAACTAATAAGTCTTTACTAAGTGTATCTATTATTTAATAGGCTAAGTTAATCTAAAAAGCTACTAATAAAGTCTAATAATTCCTAGCAAAATAGCAAGTTTATAATGCTTTAAACACCTATAATAACCTAGATATATTACTAACGCACTAACTTCCGCTTTAATTAGATATATATATTTAGAGAGAGAAAGATAGCTAGTATAGCCTTTATAAGCTTCTTAGAATTAACTATAAAGCCTATATTCTCTAAATACTATATAGACTAACTAGATTCTAAATAATAGTAGTTAAACTATACTATTATAATAATGCTAATCCCTAAGAACTAGCTAAAGAGCATAAAAAAAAGCCTAAAAAGGAGAAAGAGAAAGTTATATAAGCTATTAAAAAGATTACTAAAGAAAAAGAGGCTTTATAAGCTAAGAGAAAGTAAGGGAGACTAAGAAAGAAGTTAATAGTTTAATTCTTACTTTCTAACTATAAAGAAATTTATACTACTAGTTATAAATCTAATATAAATAATCTAGTGTTATTTACTATAAATAAAGATTAAGAAGATGCTTTAATTAAGAAGCTTATAGCTATAAGAACACTCTAAGAAGCGTTTCTTACTATAAAAGAAGAAGCTAACTAGAATCTAGCCCTTTAGTTATATTAAGAAGGGAAGATAATAACTCTAAGTAAGCCCTTTAAGTAGTCTAATTAAGCTAAAATTAATGCCTTATAAGCGCGTAATATTTTTAAATTTATAATATTTAATCCTATAAAGCATAGCACTAAGAGACTCTTTAAATCTTATATAGTAAGAGAAATTAAAGGTAAAGGGATAGTAGTACCTTATAAGAAATTATAGCTTATTATCTAAGGGCAT
This sequence comes from Epichloe sibirici, assembly GCA_022702365.1. Taxonomy (NCBI): domain Eukaryota; kingdom Fungi; phylum Ascomycota; class Sordariomycetes; order Hypocreales; family Clavicipitaceae; genus Epichloe; species Epichloe sibirici. The sequence goes on from JALAAE010000020.1 coordinate 135,112, forward strand.
AATAATAAGGGTAAAGAGCTAATCTTAACTTAATCCCTAATAATACAAAGAGTAAGCTAATAATTAATTATAGCGTTAGCATTATTATTAAGATCTAGAGGAATTTTCCTATAGATATAAGATATTATATAAGCATATGTTTAATTAAATATATTATTTAGCAGACTTATTATTGCTACTCTACCTAAATAAATAGCTTATTTATTCCCTAATAGCATAATAATAGAAGTTATTAAGCTATTATATAGAATTATAGAAGTAGGAACCTATTAGTAAGTAACCTACTTCTATTATTATAAAGAGAGGCTTTAGATAATAACCTTAATATATAACCTATACTTACTAATAACTAATATAAGTAATAATAACCTCTTTAGAGTGGTTAGAATATAAATAGATAATACTCTAAGCCTTAGTAATTAAGATTTCTTCTAATAAGAAGAAAAAAAGCTTTAGAAAGCGGAATTTATAGTAAAGCTAAAGCAAATTCTTTTAGCTAAGAATCCCCTTATCTTTAATAGCTATATTCTTTCTTTAAATGCTAATAATACTATAGATTTATATTAAAAAGAGTAAAGTAAAAAGATTAAGAGTATTAACCTTAAATTACTAACTATAAAGCAGGATTATATTAAATAAAAAGCTTATAGAAGCTATATTATAACTATCTATTAACTAGAAGCTTTATATAACCTTTTAATTATAGTATAATACTAAGACCCTATAAATAATAATATAAACTAATTAAATAAAAGACTTAAATAGCAGATCTAATAATAATAATAAGGGATTTATTATATCCCTCTAGTCCTTAAGAAAGTAAAGCTATTTATGTTTATAGATAGATCTCTTGCTAATAATAAAGATCTAAGTTCCTAGATTAGATTTATTATTATTATTAGTAATAAGAAAGAAAAAGAGAATGTTTTTATAATATAAGGTAATATTATTACGTATAGCTTAACAAAGAGTAAGCGTGTAACTTATAGCGCTCTTACTTCTAAATTATATATAATGGTTATGCTTGTTCTAACATTAGAACCTCTTTCTTTTTAACATGATTATTAATACATAATATCAATCCAAGAAAATAAAACACGAAAAAAGATTTCTTCCGCACTAATCTAAAGGTCCGGAATCGCCTCTAAAATACAAACCATATTAATATTCAAATTCTCCACCTCTATTTACCCCTCCCCTATAATATTACATCGCGACAGAGCTAGAGGTAGGCGTGAGGGTAAGATGCTAATAGTAATTAACATAAGAGAAAGGGGGCTAGCATAGAGCTACTACTACCTAAATATAGGAATAGGATAGTTTAATATCTAGAGAGGCAAGGATAACCTAATAATAGACTAGAACTAATTTAAATATCCTAATAAGACAAAATTCTATAATAAGATAGCTAGCCTTATCCCTAGTAATAAAGTTACCTAGGTATAGCACATTACTAAGGCTATAGCCTACTAGGCAGCAGACCGCGCCTATACTAAGATTAGGATAACGAATAGTAATAATAGTAATATCTATACTACTAAAGAAGCCCTTAAATAAGCCCTTAAGGAGGCTATTAAAGAAGAAACTAAGGATAATAATACCCTAACTTAGGCAAGCATTATAGCTAGACTAGCACTAAGAAGACTAAATAATAAACCTCCCTCTCTCTAGATCCCTAGTAGATAGTATAGGAAAGTACTTATTAAAGGAAATACTATTTAGGAATTACTCTAGTCTAGAGGCGCTAAGGACATAATAATAGTAGTAAATAAAGCTACTAGCTAAGCTATAGTAATAGTAGCTAGATAACTCCCTAGCAAGGATATAATTATTACCTTTAAAGGAAACGCTACCTAATATAGAGAGGACTAAAAATAGATTACTAAAGCTTTTAGTCTAGAGGTAACCCTTTACTACTACGTACTTAGTGTTATTATTAAAGGATTCCTAATAAAGCATACTTCTATTAAAAACCTAGTAACTAAGATTAGAAAAGTAAATAAAGTAAATGTAATTAAGGTAACTATAAGGTACCCCTAGGGAGAAGGCGCTTAAAGAACTACCCTAATTCTTAGACTAGCTAAGGTTAAAGATACTAATAAGATATACTAAGATAGAATAGTCTTTAAAGCAAAGCTATTCTAAACTAAACTATATAATAAAACCCTATAACCCTAATAGTACTATAACTACTTCTAAATAGGCTATATTATAAAGTTTTATAAGGTAACTCTAAGGTATAGTAGGTATAGCGCTAGCTAGTATAAAGATAGAGAGATATCTTACCTAATAAAAAGCAGATAAATAAAAGAAAACTATATCCTATACTCTAGCCTATACCTAGCCTAGTCTAAGGACTATCCTATACTAAGAGAGAAGTAGAATATAGTAAAGGTAGGATATCTAGAATAACTATTATATTTTACTATTAACTCCCTAGATAAAAGCCTAATACTACCTTAAGAGAGGCCTAGCATAGCTATAGAACTTATTATTATAATAGGAAGAAAAAGAGGCTACCTTATAAACGTAAAATAGAGTGCTAAATAGCTTAGAGCTAGAAGCATTAGGTAATATATAGAATAACTTAGAACTAGATTAGAACTAGCATAAGATAGTAAAGACTTACTACCCTCTTAATTAATATAATAATATTATAAGTTCTCTTCTAGAACGTAAATAAAAGGGATAGCCTAATATATATTACGCTCTATTACTAAACTAATATAGATATAATTATAATCTAAGAGTAGGAATATATAAAGCACCTATAGCCCCTAGCACTAGGCCTTACCTAGTTCTAACTAGCATACTATAATAGGCAAAATATAGTATATATAAATAAGAAGTATAATATAGGATTATAGTTAGCCTAGGGAGAAACTAATTAGTTACTAGTAGAAATAAAAGGAGTTAATATTTATTCCCTTTACTTAGAAGGGTATACTAATAACTAGAATACCCTTATCTATGCTATTAATATAAAAGAGCCCTATAGCTAAAGTATATTTATAGGTAACTTTAACTAAAAACACCCCCTCTAGGATAACCTAGATAGGATAACTAAAGGAGCAGAGGAACTACTAGACTTTATAAGCTAGTAAAGGCTTAGTCTAGTAATGCCCTAAGGGGAACCTATAAGATAACATAAAGATAATAGAGATAGCACTATAAACCTAGCGTGGGTAACCCTAGACATTTAAGTCTACTATAATAGTATAGAAGACCTTATAGGATTTAACTATATTCCGTAGCTAATTAGTATCTTTACTATATAATAAGAAAACGCCCCCCTAGTCCTTAGATATACCTAGAATATAATAAATAGACTATATATAAAGGTAAAGGTAGTAGTATAACTCTAAGCGGAAAACGCACTAAACCCCTAGGATAAGAAAGGGATTAATATATACATAACATAGCTTATTATAAACCTATAATAAATAGCAAAGAAAGTAGCCCTATAGAAGCGCTAGGGACTCCCTAGCCTAGAGGTATAGTGGTTAAGGAAAGTAAAAGAAGTAGTTACTAAAGCTAGATAAGCTAAGAGATAATAGAGACACTAGAGAATAGATATAAATTAGTAGGCCTATTCTAAGGCAGATAAGAATTAAGAACGTATTATTAGAGAGGAGAAAAGGAATATATAAAGAGAGGCCCTATAGAAGGCTAATATATAGGAAAAAGATAGTAAGGTATAGAGACTTAAGAGGTAGGCTTAGCTCTATAGCTAGGCCCCCCTAGAACTCCCTAGACTTCTAGAACTAAAGAGGACTAATAATAACCCTAACCTAGCCACTACCTATAATAATAAGGCTAGCATACTAGCATAAAGATTCTTCCTTAAACCTATAGTAAATCTCTCCTATATCCTAGATCTTACCTTCCTAGAACTTAATAATATACTATTCCTAGATAAAGAATAATTTAGAATAGAGAATATTATAAATATCCTATTAAATATAGCTAGCTAGAAGGCCCTAGGAAATAATAAACTCTTAGTAGGCCTTATTAAAGCCTATAAGGAACTAGTAAAAGAGGCTATAGCCTAACTACTAAATACTATCCTTAAAGTAAGGTACTTCCTAACCTAGTTCTAGACTATAAGAGTAGTAGTAATTAGAAAACTAGGCAAAATAACTAAAGAGATAAGAAGAGCTAATATATAAAGACCTATCTTACTACTAAATATAGTAGGAAAAATTATAGAAGTAGTGATTATAAGGTAACTTATAGCCTTTACTAAGGTAAAGGGCCTTCTCCCTAAACTATAAATAGGTAATAGGATAAATAGGTTAATAGAAACCATAATTAAAGCCCTTATAGAATATATAAGAGAGGCCTAGGGCAAAGGTAGTATTACCTTACTAGTGTAAATAGATATTTTATTAGCGTTTAATAGAGTTAGCTACCTATACCTAATTAACCTATTAATCTAAATAGGTATACTATATTAGCTAATAGCTATAATACATAGCTTCCTTATAGGTAGAATAAGCTAGCTTAGCTTTAATAGTAAACTCTTAAGACCCTTTAAGATTAAAGTAAGCACCCTATAAGGCTTACCTCTCTTACTAATCCTCTTCCTCCTTTACTTAGTAAAGCTTTATATACGCCTCTAGGCTATCCTAGGCATAGTGGCTATAGGATTTGCTAATAATATAAATATAGCAGTATTTAGTAAAAATATAGCCTAGACCTAGAAAAGGCTTAAAACTATATAGAAGGTCTATAAAGAATAGGTAAAAAAAGTAAGAGTAAAATTTAACCTAGTAAAAACTAAACTTATATACTTTAGCAAGGCCTACTAGCCCCCCTAGGCTAGGGTCTAGCTTAGAATAGAAGAGATAGCACCTATAGAGTCCTATAGGTTCCTTAGAGTCTAGGTAAATAGAAAACTTAACTAGAGTGCCTATAAGAATATCCTTAAAGGCAAGCTTACCTAGCAGTAGCTTACACTCTTTATATTAGTAGTATTAGCTTAGGGCTATAGCTTTAGAGATACCTAACTCCTATATACATAGGTAGTCTAACCTATTCTTACCTATAGGGCAAGTGCCTATTATACCCTAACTAAGAAGGGTAGAAAACTAAGAGGAATAGTTAGAAGCTTTATAGTAGACTAATTAACCTACCTCTAAATTATAGCTAGCGCGTTTAAGGCTATACCTATTGCCTAGCTAAAGGTTAAGACTTATATTCCCCCCCTAAACCTATACCTTAATAAGATAAAACAGAAGTTTAAAGAGAGAATTATAAATAGTAAAATAGTAATAAGGATTTAAACCATAGCTAACTTAGTAAAGATAGTGCTATAATATAGGAGAAAACCCCTCCCTATTAATAATAAACTAGAGGTAAAGCTATATAATAAATAGAAATAATACTAGGAGGACTAGTATAGTAAAGAATAACTAAGGTAGCATAGACACATAAGAGAACTAACTAAGGACTGCCTACCTACTTATAATCTAAAGGAAATCTAAAAATTCTATATAGGGTTAGAAAAACATATCTCTTTAATACTAGTTTAATTACATATAGGGAAGATTAGCCTTAATAAGTTCCTATTCTAAAGGGGCGTTCCTAGGGTAACTTCACCCCTATGTAGCTATAGCTAAGTAGTTAAAGACTAATATTATATAATAGTTAACTATACTAAATATAACTATAAACGCCCCTAATTACGCTAGCCTAGAGATGCATAGGAAGTAAGGCTAGCCCTAAATAATCCCCTAAAGGCAAGATCTTTAGCTAGATAGTTCCTAGGCATAAGATAACTCTAATACTATACCCTAGCGTAAGACCTAGCCTTTAATCTACATAGGTAAGCAGAGAACCTAGGGTATTTCTAAAGCGCTAGAGTTAATTAATATAGAATAAATACAGAAAATAACTAAGGGGAAACGCTAGATTAGATAGTGTAGGAATAGAGGTAGGCTAGGTATAGATTTATAATATAGAATTATAATATCTAGAATAGTCTTTAGATTAATTTTAACTACTAACTCCTAGTATTATACCTATGCTAACCTGCCTCTACCCCCCCCCTAGACTATAACCTAATAGCTATATTACTCCTTCTCTAGAACTAGAATTACATTCTCTATTATCTTAGCCTATACCTTAGCAGGTAAGGCAGCGGCTAGGAGCTCGTTTATCTCCGCTATATAAGTGTCTAAATGCTATAACTAGAAAATAATCTTATTATACTAATCCCTACTAGCACTAGCCTAGCCTAGACCTACTATAGATATACTTTATTTCTTTTTACTATAGTTCCTAGTATAAAGTTTCTTAATATAGTCCTAATAGTTATCTAGAACCTAGGGAGATATTAGACCTAGACTAAATACGCTACTAAACTAATATAGTAGTACTTACACTACCCCTAGTAACTATAGCTACTTAGATTTTAACTAACTACTAGTGCTTATTCTACTAGCTAGTTAAGTCTAGCTAAGAGCGGATTAGTATTAAATTAGACCTAGAATAGAGGCATTTACTACCTTTAAATACCTATAGTTTTAAACCTAATAGTTAAAATAAGCATTAGTAGCTAACCCTACCTAAACTAGTTAGCCTTATCTCTAAACCTAAATTAAACTAACTTACTAATAATATTATAGTATTAATACCCTAGATAATTAATTAACTAAGACTTATAAGAAATACACTAAATCCCTTATAGATTACCTAACTACTATAGATTAGGCTTATAATAGATATAAAATAGGGGCAGAGAGGATATACCTTTAAATCCTTTACTATAGCCTACTCTAGCTACTTCTTAGTTAGGGATTTCCTTAGGTACTGCTCTAAATCCATAGTCTCCTAGGTAGGTTAGAATTAGAATAGCATAGATACTAGAATACTTATAGCTTTTAATACTATTATACTAGAATTATATATAGCTTATAATAAATATTAGTAATTAAACTAAAACTAGCCTAGGAGAGCCTTAAATAGCTCTAAAGAGAAAAAGAACCTATAGGAAGTTTAATAAAGAAAGAGAAAAGAAGTTAAACCCCTCTAGGGGGAGAAGCCCTCTCTTATACTTATATAAGGAAGGGAGGGATAAATTAGAGATATTAACTAGAAAATAAAAACATAAGATAAAAAATTAACTAGATAATACATAAGTAACCTAGGCCTAGAAATGCCTAGGGCCTAAATTAGGACTATCCTCCCCTTATAGAGGGCAAATAACACTAGGTACTTAGGCTTTATAAGACTAATAGGCTAGAACTAGGCTAGAGATAGCTAAAAAGTAAGGCTATAGAGGAGCTAGCTAAAAAGTAAACTAGAAGTAAATTACTACTATAAAGCTAAGTCTACTACGCTATAGGGTAAAGAGAGGAGGTCTAGAATAGAAATAGAGTAGGGTTAGACTAGAGTTAAAGAGGGCTAGAGACCCTATTTTCCCTATTTTTTCTTTCTTTTATTTCTAATAGGATAAGGCTAGCGTAAGCTAGTAATAAACACCTATAACTAGCCACACACAAAGCGACGCAAGCCTAGGTTAGGGTTAGCGTTAGCCTAATTATAGATGTAAAGGGGTTTTTCTTCCTAATTAAGGGTTTTCCCTTTTAACTAAGCAGCTAGAGTACTAGTACTAGCTATACATAGAGCTAGCTAGCGTAAATAATATATATATAATGGTTTAAGGTGCTAATATAGCCTATATAATTGCTATAACCCTTAATATAATTATAGATTAGTTAAGAATTAATTAGATCCTAATAATTATCTATATAAATTCTTTTTATTATATAAATGCCTTATAAAGCTAGGCATAATAAAGGAAAAATGACTAATAATTAACATTATAGCCCTTTAATAATTATATAAGTATTGCGAGATCTACGAAGTCTAATGGATTAATAGTAATAATAACCCTACTAATGCGATAATAAAGGTATTACTAAATAAAGCTCTTAAGACCTTTATTAATTTAAATAAAGCTATAATCTAGGTTAAAGGCTAGGTAAAGAGGCCTAAGACCTAATAAGCTAGATAAAAAGTCTAGGGTTTAGGAGAACTTATAGCTAGACTAATAAGAGACTTAGATTTAATTAATAGGATTTACTTATATTTATTTTTGCTTAACTTAATTTTTATTATGTTTTTAAAGCTTTTAGAGCTTCTAACCTCTCTTATATCTTTTTCCTTTAATCCTTTTCTAACTCTCTTTTTAAATTATAACTAACTAATAAGAGTTATAGATCTCTTCTTTTAGGCCTACTTTATAAATTTTTATTATCCCTCTTTTATCCTTACTTTTATATCTACTCTCTTTTTACTTTTTCTTACTTTCCTTTAAAAAAGAAAACTACTAATATTAGAATAGTTAAAATCTAGCTATGCATAGAAAGTAAAGCATAACGTAAGTGCTACATTATAATAGGGTGCATTACGTAAGTGGGTTAATCACGTGACCCACGATGCCCTTAACACCTTTGGCTACGTAGCCTATTAGCTAGATTAATCCGAATATTATCATTAACTATTATCACCACTTTGACCCTGATTGCACTAGTGCTTAGACCCTTGCCTCTGTGAGACCTCCTAACAGTTAAAGTTTAATAGAAAATAAACTAAAAATAAATACATTAAATATAAAAATAAGTAAATATAAGGAAATTACTATATAAAAAGCTAAGCTTTTTAATAACTTAGTATTTTAAGGTTTTTAAAAATATTAATAAAATAAAATACTTTTCTCTTTTATATTTTTAAATAATAAGAGTAAGCTAGTAACTTAGTAAGTTAATAATAATATTAATAATACTAAGTTTATAAGATGTATTATACTAGTAAATTATAATAGGCTTGCTAAGTCTTATAATTAATTATAAGGTATAATATTAGTACTAAGTAATAGCTAATATTAATAAGTCTTTAAGTTTATAAGGGAATTTAGTATACCTTTTAAGTTCTTATAAAGCTACTTAAGTAATAGTATAAATAATACTAAGTTCTTAATAGTACTAAAGGTATTACTCTTATGATAATATAAGGGTAAAAAAGATTTAATATAATATGAATAAAGAAAAAGAGAAAAAAGGAAAGGTAATATATAAGAAAAGGAAGGTAATATAAAAGGAAAGGAAAGGTAAGTTATTAATAAAGAGAAAGGGAAAAAAGGAATAAGGGAAGGAAAGGTTATATATTAATAAAGAAAAAGGTATTATTAATTTATTATACTTTATTAAGTAAGACTAAGAGGTAATTATAAAAATATAAGGTAAAAGTAAACCTATAATATAGCTAGTATAGAATACGAGATAGAAGTAAACCTATAATATAGCTAGTATAAAATATAAGATAAAATTGGGGACCCTTAATATAGCTAGTAATAGAGTCTTTCCTTTATAAATTACTCTATTTCCCTTCCTTATTATCTTTTTTTCCTTTTTCTTTATCAAACTTGATATTCTTATATCTTTTCTCATACTACACTTTAAGATATAAATTTTATACTATTATAAAGCTTAAAATCTACTCTTTACTACCACAACCTTTAATTATCTTTAAAGTCTATTAGTCTTACTAAAATGGCTTAATTACCTACCTCTTTAGTCTTTACCCCTTCTAATGTTAATCCTTAAAGCCTATCTAATAGCTCTTTTAATAAGAGTAATTTAAATGGGAAATTTAAGAATGACATTGAAAATCAACTAAGCTATACTTTTAAAACTAAAGCTTATATTATTAATCATAACTTATTTAATTATTGTCTATTAGACATTAATTATAATAAGGAAAGATTAATAATATGTTATTATACACAAGAAAATTGCTCTTATAGCTTTTCTTGTAAAGCTAAGCGTTTTTAATTATCTAATAGCACTAGTTATTATAAAATGAAACATCCTACTATTGCTATATCTAAAAAAGAAGAGAGTAGTAAAATTACTAGTAAGTTATCCTTTATTATTTAAGCTACCCTATTTACTAATATATTTAATTCTAATTTAGTACCTCCTATAACCCAAATTTCACCATCTTTATAATCAAGTATTTCTACTTTTTTTACAAAGAAAAGGCCTAGGCCTCCCTTAAGTGAATTCTTACTAGATACTGTTATTAATCTAGCTATAAAATTTATGCTAGAAAATAACTTATCTTTTTCTACTTTAACTAGTAATTCTTTTAGAGAATTACGAAGTTACTTTAAGTAAGTAAATTTATACTATCTTCTTTTTCCTTATTATCTTATTATCTAACTAATAACTATAGTTCAAATATAACATCTTCTTTAAATTATTGGAATATTTCTATTAATATCCATAATTTATATAAGAAACCCTTCTAAGAGCTTATTATTAAGCTTAATAAACACTTTCTAAATTTTGGCTATATATCTTTTTAACTAGATATATGGATATCCTTCAATTCAAAGTCTTATTTAGGAGTTATTGTAAATTGGATAACTTCAGATTTTAAATTAGAATATAAGCTTCTTGGTATGTTTTTTATATTATTATTAATTATTATCTAACTTTTATAATACTAATATTATTAAATAGGATTTGAAAACTTAAAAGAGTATACATACTGGAGTATATATCAATGATATATTTACTTAGCTTATGACTTTATATAAGATACAATTATAATCTATTATAAGGTAAGTTATTGTTAGAACAAGCATGATATCAATCGCGGCACGCAGCCGCAATTACCCGGCAAAACGTCAGGCCGCGGGGCTACGCGCGCACGCAACGCAGAGAGCTCCACTTATGGCCTATAAGCCTGCCCTCTAATAGGGCAAGGACCTATAAGTTAGGTAACCTATAAACGCTCTATATTTATAGCCACTTTTTATAATCTAGAAAAGCCTCTCTTTTTTCTCTCTTCTTTCTAATTAGATACTATACCTAGAATAGAAGAATTATACCTATTCCCTAGGCTATTTAATTAATCCTAATATTAAAAACCCTATAATTCTAACACTAATTAGTAATTAACTTTATAGATAACTATATAGTTTTTTATAACTATAGATTAGTAAGGTTAATTAGAAGAGATAACTATACTATAAACTCGCTTTATATAATAAGAGAGCTACTAAAAGTAATATAGTTATACTAAGGAAGTTTAAGTATTTTCTTATAATAAGAAAGGAGTTTATACCTCCTAAGATCTAATATCCTAAGACCTTATAAAGACTTTAAAGCTATTAAAAGATTAAGGCATAGTTAGTAACTAATCTAACCTATCCTTAACTATTTAATTAGCATGTTTTACTATATACCTAACCCTTAGAAGACACTCTCTTATAATAAGAAAGGAACTTACTACTCCTAAGATCTAATATCCTAAGAACCCCTAAGAGATAAAGATAATAGCTATACCTATAATCCTTTAACCTATTATATAAAAGCCCTATTCCCCTAATCCTATATCTCCCTTCTATAGTTTCTATAATAAAAATAAGAGAATTAAAAGCTTTTTAATAAATAAAGTAGTTAAAAGCCTCTCTCTTTAACTCTAAGTTTAGTAATACTAAAGAAAGTACTAAAGTTAGAAGAGACTAGAAAGGTAAAGGTTTATAAGTTAATAACCCCTTTCTAAGATATATCCCACTAGAGATACATAATTATATTACATAAGAAGCACTATAATAAGCGAAATTATTTAATCTTAATAAAAATAATAACCCTAAAGCTATTATAGCTTATATTCTTATTAAAATAGTAACTTATAAATTAGAAGGTCTTATTATAAGGAATCTATTTACTAACTTTAGTAAAGACTTTAATAGATAGATAAGAGAGGCATTTATAACTATAGACTAAATAGTTACTAAATACCTCTATAATTTCCTCTTCCTTTATAGCATATATATGGATTTAATAGCCTACTAGAAGATTACCTTAATACTTAAGAAAGTTATAAATTATAAGGGATTCTATAATTAGTAAGAAGAAGAGATATAGGAAGCTATAAGGAAGTATATACCCTTCTAAAAATACACTATAGAATAAGACTTCCTTAATAACCTTCTACTAATTCCTCTAATTAGGTTAAGATTATAATACTATTAGTAGCATAATTAATAGACCTCTAAAACCTATTAATATTATTCCCCTAGCCTAATACTATTAGGCTAACTAAATAATAACCCTTAGGATAGCCCTTAATAAAGGTATTCTACACTAAGATAGGATATACTACCTCCTATATCTCCTAGAGTACCTTTTCCTTTTAGATAAATATACTTTTACCTAATATAGCTTATATCTCCCTTAATGCCTAGAATATTAAGACTTACCCTAAAGTAAATAATTAATCTTATAAAGCTATATATAAGTAATATTTAATATAGTATAAATAACTATAAGGTCTTTAACTTAAAGTTAATAATCTTCTAAGGGAAATATAAGATACTAGGCATTAGACCCTATAAAGCTAGATATACTCTAGAGACTATGCTTAAAGGAAAGGCCCTAATATACTATTATAAGTATTTATATAAGCTAAATAATCCCTAAGACCTTAAGACTCTTATTAATTAGATTAAATAAAGGTTTAAGACTAATAATATAAAGTAAAGATATCTCCTTAAGTAGTAAAACATAAAGCTATAATAAATTATATAAGAGAACCTAGAGAAGTTAAAACTTAACTACTTTAAAGAACTTATTATAAAGCTTATAAATCTTTAGTAAGTAGTCCTAGATATTACCTAATCTAAAAGAGCGCTTTAGAATTAATTAATCTCTATATGCTATAGTATTATAGAATATAGAACTTACCTTATTTACCCTCTTACTAATCTATAATAATTCTATAAATATATAAGGATATTAATCTAAATAACTATAGAAGAGTTAAATAAAAAGCACTAATTCCTATTAATACCTAATGTAAAAGAGTAGTACTAGACTAATTAAAAGTATAATAGATATAGTAAGGAAGCCTATTATAGATAATTACGCTTCTAAGGCACTAGAAGTGTTTTATATACTAAGAAATGCTATATATATAGTAAAGAAGGTTATTAGTTAACTAAACACTCTAAAGAGAAATATAAAAAGGTATATTAATACTTTAAGAACTACTACCTTATAGAACTAATAATCCCTTTCTATAATACTTTCCTTAACTAGTATAAAGGTAAAGAGAATATTAGTATTCCCTCTAAAGAAGATAAGATTTCTACCTATATAATAAAACTTAGATTTAAGGAAGAAGGTAAAGAAAGTAAAATACCTATAAGCTTCTTTATATAAGGTATAACTATTAATAGTTATATAACTATAGAGATTCTTATAAATTAAGTAGCTACCTATACCCTTATAAAGAAGGATTTATTTAATCTCTAATTGTGATGATCTAGGCTTTGCCTAGACCTAGCAATATAGGTGTCAATTGAACAAGTATATGTTGACTTGTTCAATACGTATCCTTTTGCCTTTGGCGCAACTGGATCGGGCAATCCACCCGTACGTGCGCGCAGACACCTGCGATGGCCCCTGTGGGGCTGCACCGTAACACTAATAACTAAAGGAAGCTCTAACTACCTTTCTTCTTAAAGACTACTATTCTTTAGGTATATTCTAAGGCATAATTCCTAATACTAGGGCTATAGGCTACTTATTAGTAAGGTATCCCTAATTTCTTACCCTATAGCAGTTAATCCCTAAGATCTAGCTTAATAAATCTAGAGCTAGGGAGGTAATAATTAGATTTAGAAGTAGAAAACTAATCCCCTTTATTAGATTAATTAATATACTTACCCCTTTTAGTATTATCCTATTTTATATAATACCTATAAACACTCCTTTCTTACTATATCTTATAGATATAGATTACTTTAAGATTAACTTCTATATCTCTTAGAACATCCTCTAATAAGGTAATATTAGAGTCCTTATTATATATAAATAGGGATATTTATAAATACTTTTGTAAAAGGAGAGATTAATTACTTAGAGCTATCTAACTAAGGTTAAATTATAGCGTTTATATTACTAATTTAGTTATCTTTCTATTTACTAACTTTATAATATACTTTCTAAATTAGGCTATAAGTTAAATTACAAAACTATTAGATAATTAATAAGGATTTACTACTAATATTAAATAAATGTAAATAACCTATATTACTTTAAATTCACCCTTAAGGATAAATATAACTTTAATTATAAAGTAATTATAGATATTATATATCTTAATAGTAACCGCCCTATCCTTTACGCTATTAATATAGCTATATTATTTAACGTAGCTAGATTTCTTAGGGATATTATAGCAAAAGCAATATAGAAAGCCCTTTAACTATACTAGATTAATACCTACTAAGGTCCTCTAGATTAGATTATAACTAATGCTAGCATAATATTTAGAAGTAAGGAATTCCGCTAATTTATAGCTTTAATATTAATCTTAATTAAAGAAGTCCCTATTAAGGCATACTATAGCATTAGTAAGGTTAAAAGGTATTATAGGCCGCTCTAAAGAGCCTATAATATTATCTAATATAAATATCTAATAACGCCTAAAGCTATAGCCTTATAAATAGCTATAAAAGCCCTTAATAATACTATAGGCCTAAATAGCATTATCCTAACCTTTCTAGTCTTTAGCGCTTATCTGCAAATAGTTAATAAATCCTCTTTATTACCTAATATTAAGTAATAAGCCCTTATAGTATAGAAGGTAATAAAAGAGATTAAAAGATTATATACCCTATAAAAAGTTAATAAAGCCCTTACTATAAGAAATAGCCCTAATACCTTACTAACTCTTAAACTCCTGCTTATCTTACCTATACTTATATAGTAAGAAAAAGTAGGATAGTAAGGCCTATATAAGCTCCTTATAATAGATAGAGAGAGCTATACCCTTAACCTTTTATAAGGCCCTAAAGTCTTTAGATTAACCTTTATTAAGCCTTATAATAAAGACCCTAATAGGAAGAAGCTATTACTAGAAGGAGGTATTAACCTAGAGGTAATTAAGGGGGAGAACTAAGAGGTATAAATTAAAAATATAGTGCCTCTAGTTCCCCTAAAGAGAAGGCCTAGAAGACCCTAAAAGAACCCTCTAGTAATTATTAATTAGGCAGATTAATTAGCAAATAACCCTAAGACTTTCTTATAAAGTAAAGAGAAGGCAGACTTTAAGCTTATAATTTAATTACATAGAGAAGGCACTATTATAACCCCTAGTAAACCCTTTAAACTCTTAATAAAAGCTAAGATTAATACTTTAATTAATTAAGGTATGTTTAAATTTACTACCTTTAATAAGAGAAAGCACTAAGGGATTTAAATCTTTAATTCCTATATTATTAATAAGGTAAAAGGAAAGATAGGCTAACTATATAAGAAATTAAGGCTTATTATCTAAGGCTTTAGTAATAAAGTAAAGCAAGTAATTCTTATATAAGCCCTAATAATCTAGAGAGTAAGCTAGTGTCTAATCCTTATAATTACTCCCTCCCTTCTTAGTAAAGGACTTCTTCTATGGATTTAAGATATTATATAGGCATATATATAATCCTAGACGCCGCTAAATTAAACAATCCTTGCCTAACTCCCTATCTAAATTTATGATTAATACCCTAAGAATATAATTATAAGAGTTATTAAGCCTCTTTATAGCATTACAGAGGCTAGTATGTATTAGTAGGTAACTTACTATAAGTATTATAGAGAGAATCTCTAGATAATAATATTAAGTTATAATCTATGCTTACTAGTAATATCCGCTAAAAGCCTTTACTTTAGATATATAGGAATATAAACTAATAATACTCTTAGTCTATTAGATAAGAGATTCTTATAGCTAGAAAAAGATTAATTAATTACTGCTAAATTTGCTATAAAACTAAAGTAATTTATTAAGCCTAATAATCCCCTTGTATTTAATAGTGGAATTATTTAACTAACTAATAATACTATTAAGATATAGTAGAAAGGGTAAAGTAATAAGCTTTAATTAATCCTGCTAGAAGAGTTAATAAAGAAGTATATTAAGTAAAGGGCTTAAGATGCCTATATTGCTTTAATCTGCTAACCTAAGGCAAGCTTTAACCTCTCTATTACTATATAACACTAAGAGCTAACTATTAAGAATATTAAAGAACTTAATTACTATATTAAGTAGTAAATAGATTATCTAGATTAAGGATTAATATTTATACCACTTAATCTTATAAAGGTAAAGCTCTTTATGTTTATTAATAGATTATTTGCTAATAACTAAGACTTTACCTTATAGCTAGGCTATGTATTAATCCTAGCTAATAAGGAATATAAAGATAGTAAGTTTATAGTATAAGGTAATATTATACACTATAGCTTAATAAAGAGTAAGAGAGTTATAAGAAGTATACTTGCTTTAGAGGTCTATGGTATAGTAGTAGGCGTTAATATAGCTTACGTAATTATAATAATACTAAAGATAATTATAGACTAATTAAATCTCCCTATAATCCTAATTATAGTCTATACTAATTTATACTTATTATATAAATACCTTATTAAGCTTAGGACTATAAAGAAGAAGTAGCTAATAATTAATATTATAGCCCTTTAATAATTATATAAATACTATAAGCTTTATAAGATTAGATAGATTAATAGCAAAGATAACCTAGTGGATATATTTATAAAGGCCATGCCTAATAAGGCCCTAGAGAGATTTATTATAGGTAATATAGCAATAGTCTAAATAGAAGAATAGGTTACCTACGCGTAAGGTTACTTATATAAGTCCTAGAACTAAACTTAGCCCTAAAAGGAGAATAAAATAGCACCTTTATAGGCCTCTAGGGTAATATTACCCTAGAAGGAGAATAAAATAGCGCCCTTATAGGCCCCTAGGGTAATATAGCCCTAGAGGGAGGAAAAAGAGCGCTTTCCTAAGTCTCTATAGCAATATAGCCCTAGAGAGAGGGTAAGATAATACCCTCTAATAAAGGGTGCCCTAAGCTTTTAGGATAGTATAGTCCTAAGGGAAAAGAGAAGGAAGCATAAGGGGATTAGAGAAGCTAGTTATTAAAAACTAGTAGTAAGTAGGGAGAAGGGGAGGATAGGGCTTATGCTTATTGTTTTTATTTGTTTATTCCTTTCTTTATATTATATATTTATTTAATCCTTATCTCTTCTCTTCTTAGATTAATATTATATATTAATAATTATATTAAAAAGAAAGAGATTCTAATATTAGAATAAGTATAATATTAATTACAGCACATAGCCGTAATTACCTGGCAAAACATTAGGCCACAGGGCTACGCGCGCGCGTAATAAAGGGAGCCTTACTTATAGCCTATAAGCCTACCCTCTAATAGGGTAAGGACCTATAAGTTAGGTAACTCACAAAAGCTCTGCGTTTGTGGCCACTTTTCACGATCCGGAAAAGCCTCTCTTTTCCTCTCTTCTTTCGAATTAGATACTAAGCCTAGAATAGAAGAATCATACCTATTCCCTAGGCTATCCAATTGATCCTAACGTCAGGAACCCTGTGATTCCAACAATAGCCTATAGTAGTTATTATAGTAAAATTACTAGCTTATTTAGTAGCTTTGCTATATTACTAAAGGGAATTACCCTATTTATAACTAGCCTATTATACCTTAGGTTCTAATTAGCATATAGCTACTATTAATTACTATAGTATAGTTAATTACTAAACTATCTTTTATAGGCATTATAGTATAGTCTTTATTATCTATACTACTATTGCTAATTTCTATTATAGTATAGGTATAGCTATTCGCTATAGTAATTATTCCTAATACTATTCTAGTAATTATTCTAGTATACTCTAAATTATAGCTTATTATATCCTCTACGTTAATTCCTATTATTAAATCCTCTATATATATTTAGTCCCTAGTAATTATCTCTAAACTATTAATTTATAATTATTTATATTTATCCTATACTTAACTTATAATTATAAACTCTCTCTCTCTAATTTATATTAGAAACTAATTAATAATTATATTTACTAATAGTAGCATAATAATTATCTAGATCTCTAAGTTAAATACTTAATATACTATTCTTAACTATATAATATTATCCTAATAACACGCTTATATATCTTAGAGTAGATTATATATAAAAATAGTAATATCTTCTTTATTATAGTGCTTTTATAGCATATACTAAGCGTTTTTAATCCTATTTAATACTATAGATTATAGCTCTTAAAACCTTTTAATTAATTATATATAAATTATTCTTAATAATACTTCCTAAAGTAACTCTTACTCTAAGGGTATAAGTAAGTAACTATGCTAAGCTAATACTTATCTATATAAATATAATATCTATATATCTTTAACTAATTTCTCTAATTAGCTAGCTACTATATCCTCTAGTTATTATATAAATACTAAGTTATATTTATAGATTATTATAGTTAATTTTATATCTATAATAATACCTTATTCTTTATTATCCTTAATACTTAGATTAAAGAATCCTATATCTACTGCCTATAATAGTAATTATATTACTATAGTAACTTCCCTAGTTACCTACACTAGTAATTATTATCTATGCCCTTATTAGATATATTCTAATAATGTTTTATTAGTTCTAGCATTCTCCTGTAACAGATGATATATTATGCGTTGTATATCTAGCATCCCCTGCGATTATGCTTAGGGCACTGATGACAATAGTACTTAGGGCGCTGATAATGGTACTTAGGGCGCTAATAATAACTAGCCTGTCTCCTCCTAAGCTATTATGTAATAATCTATCTAATCCTAGAATAGTGTTTCTAGTAATAATATTTACTAACGCTAATTACTGAATTCCTAAGAAAGTTAATATAGTTAGGGTAAGCAAGGGGTAACTAGATAGGGTGCAAGAGGGGTAATAGGAAGTAAGGTAACTAGTGGTAATTAATATATAATTATAGGGCTATTCCTTCTTACTTTAGGTAATAACTATAATAACTACTATATTCTATCTAAATCTAGTAATTTTACGTAAGGGACCTTGCTAGGCTTAAGGCTTAGCCTTCCTAATTATTAAGTTATTAGGCTAACATCTAGATTAGTATATCTCTCTACTACCTACTAAATTATATTAGGCTAAATCATAGCCTCTAAAAATTAGTCTCTTTAGCCTTAGCTTAGGTTAGAGTAATTAGTATTATCTATTCCTATTATTCTCTATAGTTAACCTTAAAAGGCTAAGCCTTTTTTAACTATTTATTAAGAAATTATTAGAATCTTTATTAGCTCTCTACCTACTCTATAGGATAGTTAAATAATTCTTAAAATAGTAAAAAATCCGTTACTAAATAATTAATTAAGTCCTTCTAGTCTAGTTAGATATCTGCGCTTAATAAATTAATAAATCTTTATAATTACTATGCTTCTATAATTAAGAGTTTATTTAGTGTATTCTTTAATATTTACTTAAAATAAAGGGATAAAATATTTCTCTGGTGCTGATTCTAGTTATATAATTGCTACTAACTGTGATATATCTGTGGGAAAGGTTGATTGATTCTAGCTAATGCCTATTAGGCGTAGTATTTATGGAGCTATTGTGGTCACGTGCTGTGACAGTGCCCCTCGACCGCCGAGCAGGCCCAGGTCATCCGCCGAGCCTCTATGCGCACCCGCCAACCAATCCAGTCCTGAAAGTCTCTCCCTCAGGAGCGTTTGACATTTGCGTCTGACTCTTTTGTCCGCTTCCAATTCCCTCCGAGCGATGACCATTTATCCTCACCGAACGTCCTGCTTGTGAAACCCCGAACGAAACTCTCTCCCTCCGAGTAGTTTCAAACAGAGTTCATATCCCAAATTTTTGCTCTTTTAGTTCAGCATCGTCAACCGGGAAGCAGGACTTAACCCTCCGATTCGCCCCTCGCACGGGAACTCTTTACCCACTTTAAACTTTCCCAAACCAACAAACTCGACGATAGACTTCATTTCTGGCACTCTCGAATGTACCGCCAAAACTGAAATACACGCATGTTTCTATGCTCCTGAGCATGTTTTCAATGATATCCACCTTTCTCTCATAGCGATTCGCTCACCCTGCCCTTCTCGCCGTCGTTCGCTATCTGCTCATTCTCTCGACGACCCGGGTTGTACCCAAACAAACAAAAGATAGAATTTCCCGAAACGCGAGATCGAGGTTCCTGTTCGCAAGCGACTAGAATTGTCCCAACGCTCCTGGACTTTTACCCCAATATCCATACCAATAGATGGTAGCTGGTTCGACGACACCAAAACACCAGGTTGAGCAATTCGGGGAAGGGTCGGTGACACGCGATTGGGGGTATTCGCAAATCGATTACGGTATTGCCTGCAATTTCGAGGCAAAGGCAGCATTCTTTTGGTTTTCCCATTTTAAAAATCCTCCGATCACATAGAAATCGGCATGTCTGCGATGAGAGGTTCCCATTTGCAATCGCCATCAGCGGCTACACCGAACGTTCAGATGCAGACCTCCGGGCCGGAAAGCACGCAAACGCCCCAGCGATTTTCCGATCTCCACGAATGGTTATCTCAGCCTGTTGTGGCCGCCTTTTGGGGCGGTGGTGTTGCCGGGGCTGTTTCCAGAACGGTAGTTTCGCCCCTCGAACGGTTGAAAATCTTGCTGCAGGTGCAGAGTGTCGGCCGGGAAGCGTATAAACTGTCTGTCGGTCAGGCATTGGGCAAAATGTGGAAGGAGGAGGGCTGGAGAGGTTTCATGCGCGGAAATGGAACCAACTGTGTTCGGATTGTGCCCTATTCTGCCGTACAATTCAGCAGTTACAATTTTTATAAAAGAGTAAGTTTTTTTTTTTTTTTTGGTGTCGACATGTCTGACACTGCGGAAGCTGTCAAGGCTCCTTGTTTTAGGTGTTGCATGAACTTTTGCATAGCTTATGCTAACTCTTTTCTTTTTCTTTCAAACCTAGAACATTTTTGAACCGTATCCTGGAGCAGATCTCGCGCCGCTGACACGACTCGTTTGCGGAGGTATTGCTGGAATCACATCCGTCTTCTTTACATATCCCCTCGACATTGTCCGAACGAGACTTTCCATTCAGACTGCTAGTTTTTCTGAATTAGGACAAAGACCTGCGAAGATGCCGGGAATGTGGGCTACCATGGTTCAGATGTATAAAACAGAAGGTGGCATAGCAGCGTTATACCGCGGTATCATTCCCACTGTTGCTGGTGTCGCGCCATATGTAAGTCGTTGCGAACACCATGGCTTGTTCCTCGTTCAAAACTAAGGCCATCCACCTGCAGGTCGGTCTTAACTTCATGGTGTACGAATCTGTCAGAAAATATCTTACCTACGAAGGCGAACAGAGTCCCGGTGCCGCGCGGAAGCTGTTGGCCGGTGCCGTATCTGGTGCTGTCGCACAAACCTTTACCTATCCTTTGTATGTCATGCTTTGCCCCTTCAACGCTCTTGCGACTGGCTCTGACCTCTTCTAGTGACGTTCTTCGACGGCGGTTCCAAATAAACACCATGTCTGGCATGGGATACCGATACAAAGGCGTCTTCGATGCCATCCGCGTAATCGTCGGCCAAGAAGGCGTCCGCGGTCTATACAAGGGCATCGTCCCAAACCTTTTGAAAGTCGCTCCCAGCATGGCATCCAGCTGGTTGAGTTTCGAGATGACCCGCGATTTCTTGGTCGGCTTAAAACCGGAAGTGAACCAAGCAGCCCTGTGACAAAGATGGATCAAGTAGAACTTTTGAAACAATGAAAGCGCGGCGGCAATGCATCGGCATGGTGTGGTTCATCTCATTTAATCTTCCTTTTTACTCTATCCCCCTATTCTAGCCAGACTTGCCGAATTCTGCTTGGTTGGGTATTTTCCATCTTCGTTTCCTTTGTTCGCTATATTTATTCGTCAACAATTTTTTGACTCAGCATTTTTGGGCGGTTGGTTATCGCTAGCAAAGAAAAGAAAGTGATGACTAGAGGCAGTATATTACTTGGGGACACGGACTCTTGCACTCATTGTGGGAGACATATCTAGACGGCGAAGAGAACTTGTTGTGAAATGACAGAACAGGATAGTAGGAGTAAGCCGGCATTACGATGATAGATTCGTAGCTTGACTAGACGAGCGATATGCTCATGTGATTGAATTGGAGTACTCAGTAACACGAGTGTGATTGTTATGCGCAGAGTTGGACATGGAATAGTGTTAGTTTGTTTGAAAAGCAATTGGGTTCGATGTCACGCTCGAACAAACACTTTCTTTTGCCAGCAGGTTCTACAATGCCTCGAGTACGAAACCGCAATGATTGATATTATACGGAGTACACGAAAGACTTCCCTAGCCAAGGTGCGGCGACTATTATTATGGACTCATGGAGTGCCATGCATCAGCTCACGTGAGAGACATTATCACCGGGTGATCCGTCTTTACCCACAAGCCCTAACTGCCAGCTCTTACCGCCAAGTGCGTAATGACCACTCAGCCAATCATAGCTCTGCACCAAGCAGAAGCCCTGGATTTTTTTCGCAATACCTACTACGCGCAGTTGCACCTCTATCCCGAAGGAAAGGAAAGTTTCTCATCGCCAACTGACCGACTGTCCAGCGACAACCGCCGCCATGGGTACGTGAAAAATCAATTCGATTATCATCAGCCTGCGTATGCGAGTGAGATGGGAATACAGCATCAATGCCGTGCCGATACTTCGAATCGCTGTCTCTGGGTTGTATGACCAACGAGGCATCTCGAAGTGGTACCTCTGTTGCATGACCTATTCTTGCGGACGAAAAGCGCCCCAAGGATGACCGAACCTTTTTTTTTTTTTTTTCCCTCCCCAAATCGACCCTTCTCGCAGGTCTTGGCTCTCTCTTTCAAGATTTACTTTTGACCGTGGACGGCGGTTTCCTGAAATACGGGAACATGCCTGAATTGGCGGATGGAAAAGAAATTTTCCCGAGTATCACGATGAGAGACCATGACGAGAAGGCGACATGAGGAAGAAGGGTTTCTGGGATTCCATTGGAGAGGCTGGCTTTCAAATTTGAGCATGCTTGAATATCTGGCTGACGATGGAACTTTTTTTTTTCTTCTCGCCTTCAGGTATCGATCTTAACCGCCACCACGTCAAGGGCACTCACCGCCAAAACCCCAAGAGTGACAATGTCTACCTCAAGCTCTTGGTGAAGCTGTACCGCTTCCTGTCTCGTATGTTCCATTTCGCCCTCGTTCTGTCGTGGATATTCGCTCGGCCGTTTCTTTGTCCCTTGATCTGCGAATGAGACTGGGTGAAAATATGACAAGAATTTTTCTGATTTCTGCTAGAGGAGTATTCGACTCTCTGCTGACAGTTCCACAGGCCGCACGGATGCCAGCTTCAACAAGGTCGTCCTCCGACGCCTGTTCATGTCCAAGATCAACCGCCCCCCGGTCTCCTTGTCCCGCATCGTCGCCAACATCAACAAGGAGGGCGAGAAGCGTACCGTTGTCGTTGTCGGCACCGTCACCGATGACAACCGCCTGCTGACCTTCCCCAAGGTCAACGTTGCCGCTCTGCGATTCACCGCTACTGCTCGTGCTCGCATCGTCAAGGCCGGCGGCGAGGCCATCACTCTGGATCAGCTTGCTCTGCGTGCCCCCACTGGCAGCAACACTCTGATCCTGCGTGGACCCAAGAACGCCCGTGAGGCCGTCAAGCACTTCGGCATGGGTCCCCACAAGCACAAGGCTAGTAGAAACTATGTGACGATATCGACTTGTGCTCAAGCCGGAGTCGCGTCAAGACAAATTGGTAAATATGACTCGGTCACTAACAACCCGTGCAGAAACCCCTCGTTGTCTCCAAGGGCCGCAAGTTCGAGCGTGCTCGTGGCCGAAGACGCTCTCGCGGTTTCAAGGTTTAAAATGTCGGTATTGGGGTCAAGGAGCAGTACAATCAAGTGGTGGTCTGGGCCGTGTGACGAATGGTCAACGGCGGCGGCGATTGGGTGTGAAATTGATGCTGGTGTTGTGCTTAGTATTGAGGGACACTTGCATGGAACAGGCGTGGCTCGGTATCTCACGACAAGAATCCAACATGACTCTTTTTGCGCTATGATCTTTATGGAAACAAAAATTGAGATCCATCTGTGACCTGACTTGGACGAATGTCTTAACGTGATCCGTATGAACACCGTGATCCCGTACGCAACGCCCTCTGCATTCCACTTGAAGTTTTTGCATACGACGTCCATGAACGCTGCTAGATACAGATATGATACAAAGGCTGAATCTCCTCGTAGACGTACTCAACGGGTATCTTCCGATTCCAACAAAACACCCTGCTTCCTCCGCAACGCAATAAAATACGCCTCCTTGCTCTCCTAGCAACTAGTCAGAATGGAAACTTCGCCCGCCCATACAGCGCCCATACAGCACACCAACTTCACGAAAAAAAGAGAGGAAGGGGAGGGGGGGATGGTCAGCAAAGACAAGTAAAAGTAAGTAGTACTCACTCTCCTCGACGACTCGGGCTTCTCCCTAGAGACCTTGCCAAACATCCTCTTCAGCTTACTCTCGAACGTCTTATCCTCGGCCCCCTGGTAGAACTTGCATACGAAATGCCCGCCCGGTTTCAACGTATCGCTTGCGAACTGGAGGGCGGCCGTGCACAGATCCTACCATGCCGAAATTCAGTCAGTTGCATTCTCGATTTTTTTTGTTTTTTTTCTTCTGTGATAGTTGGTAGCGCATTGAACCACCGTTACTCCGGGACAAGGAAACGTAAAGGCTGTAAAAAATCATGGGTTTCGAAGAACGCACCATACTCCCTGCATGATCACGAAACGCCACGCCACTCGTGTTCATCAACCTACGGTAAGGGTTGGTCAACGTATTCGACATATAACCGGAGGTCTGGTCCCAGGGTGCTGACATGTCACTTAAAACGACCTATTCGCAGTCAGTATTCCCATCAACAACAAAAGAGAGGTAAACCAAGGAGAACCGTAAAAGGCCCCCAAAACGTGGGCGAACCAAAAAAAGAAAAGAAAAGGCCCGCCAAAGGAAAAACTTACATCTACCGACGATGCCGCCGAATCACCCGCATCCTTCTTCACCTCGACCTCCTCACTCGCATGTCTCTCCCTATCAATATAACTAGGCTGGTCCAGCGCCGGCTCCTCGCTCCCCGCCTCCACGCCCACGCCCACGTCTTTCTTCAAAGAAGCTTTCTGACTTGCCGTCCTGGCAATGAAATCTTTGACAAGCCTCTGCACCATGGGCGACAGGAAATCTCCCTGGAACGTAGCCACCCCACGGGGTGGTTGGGCAGGAATGAGATCTATCCCAATCACACGGCCGTGCGGCCTTGTCCGTTCTTGCGCGACCTAGAAGGAAGTCGTCAATACCCCCTTTTTTTCGTATTTTACAAGTCGGATAGATCTGGTGAAAAAAAAAAGTACCTGTGACCAACTTCCAGGGGCGTATCCCTACGCGCGCAAGATTAGCCTTGGGCAGACGAAGAAAGTTCAAATGAGGGTATTCATACCAAATCAACTACTGTCTGTCCGGATCTGAAAATTTTGAATTTCGAATCCATCTTGGCCATCATTAGCTATCCTGCTTGGATGGGATGCAGCTTTTTTTTTTTTTTTTTTTCTGAAACGAAACAATGGCGGATTGAACACACCTCTAGTAATTTAAAGGCTGCTCTGCTCTTCAAACCCTGGACTTTGGCCTCCCGCGCAAACATGTCCCTGCCTTGGCGCTGCTTCCATCGTGAATTGGATGACGACCAGCGCGGAGAACAGCTTGTGCGAAGAGCTATGCTTGCGAGAGGGCGAGGGCTACGACAGGAGCATAGCTTCGCGGCTAGCATGAGGAGCGGGTTGGCGGTCGCCATTGAGGCGGGCTGGGCGCCTCGGAGCAGGTTGCTTGTCAGTGGGTATTGGCTTATCAATGATTACAATAGATTGTAGAAGGTGTGAAGTGAGTTTACATTGTAAAAAGAATCCGTTGCTTCTCTCTCCTTCATTGAGTCTGGTGCGGATCCCCCAAATCCCGTAGGATCTGCCTGTCTGTGTCCACTGTCGGCCAAACTTCTTTCGGCAAGGCATTGCCTGCTACCCTACACAACAATTCGAACGACGAAAATCTATGCTCCGGGGATTACCAAAAATTACATATGCTACGTGAGTAATCTTCCTACTGTAAGTACAACAATTGGACGTTGGATAAACAAAGAGCAATCGACCATCACCCTAGATAATTTATACATACTCTGGCAAAACAATCAACCGGTTGCGCCAGATCACTTAAAGCCAACCGACATTTAGTAGCCACCGTCCCAAGCCCAAACAAAAACTCCATCGATGCGAAATAAGAATACGAAAATATTGCAACAGTCCGGAGCCAGCTCGCTGTCATACTCATAGCCAATCATGATGCCGTGATGCCGTTATAGAAAAGACGCTGTTACCCCAAGAAACTCGCATTCACACCTCTCCTATCCCTCTTAAGAGGCGAGAACGAAGAACCGGCCGCAAACGCATTTTTCACACCACCACCGAGACGAGCCTTTGTTCTCTTGGCGACCGCGGGCAGCGGCTTAGGCTGTACTACTGTTTCGCCATCGTCGTCATCAAAGGATGTCGTTTTGGCTGCGCCGAGCAACTTGCGCTTCTTCTTCTTGACGTCCCCTTCTGGCGCCTTAGGCTGCAGAACAAAGGCAGTCTTCTTAGGAGCCGCAACCGGCACATTCTCCTGCTCAGTCACGCTTGAGTCCTCGCTTGACTTGTCCACTGAAACCTCTGGTATAGACTTGATTTTTGGTGTTCCGCGTGACTTGACGACCCTATTTGTCTTGGCAGGGGAAGATTCACCCAAGGGGGTTGCCTTCGCTTGTCGAACTCGTGGCTTGGCAGCCTTGGCGGGTGATTTGGATGAGACTGCGGACTTGAACGACACCTTGGGCTTAGGCGCTTCCGCCTCGGATTCCGAAAGCGGTTCGAAAGCTGCTGGGCCATCGGACTTGGGCTCTGGGTCAGGGGCCTCAGCCAAAGCATTGTTGGACGACTCATTTGCTGATTCGTCGGTCAGGGACTTGTTTCGATTGAGGAACGGTGTAACTGAGAACACCGACTTCTCTCCAACAGTTGCCTTGACCTTTTCAGTGCCACGCTTCTTAGTTGGCCTCTCTCGGGCAACAATGCCATTCCCCGGCGTCTGGATAGTAATCTCCTCAAAGCTCATGACTGGGGCACCACGCTTTTTGCCAGCATCTTTCATCAACGAGACTGCTTTCTTAGGCTTGTCCTCATCGCTGCGGGAGACTGGTCGTGATTTGATTGTAGCGAGCTTAGGCTGGGCTTCGTCTAGTAACTTTTCTTTGGCTTCTTTCAGCTCGCCTTGCAGTCCTTTGGTCTTGTCTTTGAGAGCAGAGATTCGTTCCTCCAGTCGCTCATTCTCGGCCTTAGTAGCTGTCACTTGTCTCTCAAGCTCCTTCTTGATCCTTTCGCGTTCTTTTCTTTCAGCTGCGAGCTTCTTCTCGGCATCCTCCAGCCGAGAGACTAACTCTGCGATCGCGGC
The DNA here is from genome assembly GCA_022702365.1 of Epichloe sibirici. Taxonomy (NCBI): domain Eukaryota; kingdom Fungi; phylum Ascomycota; class Sordariomycetes; order Hypocreales; family Clavicipitaceae; genus Epichloe; species Epichloe sibirici. Next base: position 162,620 of record JALAAE010000020.1, read on the forward strand.
GTCGTTATTCTTAGACTGCAAGCGCAACCTTGACCGCTTCTCGTTCTCCAGCTCCACCTCCAGAGAGTCGAGTTGTCGCCGAAGTTCATTTTTCTCCGCTACCGTTGCCTGGTAGATCTTAAGTTGTGATTGAAGATGCTCCAGTTCTGGTTTGATGCGTTCCAATTCCCTTGTCAAGGCATATTTCTCCTTTAGTGTTTTCCCTGAATCATGCACGGATCCATTCAATGCTTCAATCTCGGCCTATAAAAAGCATTAGATATAGAGAAGAGAAAGACGATGACTTGATACACCCCGTACCTTCAGACTGGTCATATCCATGTCCTGCTTCTTGAGTCGCGCATCTTGCCCACGGATAGTCTGTTTACTATCATCCAAGTCGAGTCGCAGCTGATCGGTGTCTCTCATCATGGTGCTGATCTTGAAATCTCGCTGGCCGATTGTTTCTCGCAGGTCAGCGTTTTCGTCCCGCATCGTCAGCAACCGCAAATGCAATAGTCGGGCCTCTTCATCGCGAGTGATGGATTCTGTTTTGTGCAAAGCGTCTTGACGCAGCATTTCGAGCTCGTGGATGCGCGCCATACGCTATAGTAATTATCAGTGATTTCGATACAGATAAGAGAACATGAGGAGCAGTTGGAATCAAAGTTACCTCATCGGAACTGGCGCCCATGATCACAATTCTTGCCGCCTGACAAGGCGCTTCCGGAAGACGAGAGTGAGAGCCGAGGATAGATGGAAGATAGGAATTGAAGAATTCAAAAAAAGCGCCTCCTGCTGTAGTAGATGCTGCAATTCCCTTTCTGTGTAGGGTCAATTCAGCTGATGCGTCTTGTATAATTGTTTGTCGACCTTAGATGCCGTTGCGAAACTGGTCGGGCTTGGTTGACTGTTGGCGGGTCATGTTTTGCTTGGAGCATCCCGCATCGGCAAGTAAACATTCTGCCGCTTTGGGCTTAGCCTGGATCAGATGGCCCGTGAGTTCAGCGTTGCACGTGATGTATCATCAGCGACGAGGTACTCCGTAATGATGACTAACACGCTGCGCCACACTGAGGCTGCAACCACATGGCGCGGCCACGGACTATGTAAGACTCCCACAGTAGGGTAGGTGCACACCTGGTGGTGCAGGTTGGGACATTTACAGTGAGGCCACCTCTCAGCTTCAAAGTGATGTGGTAAAACGGAGCTCCACCAGCTAAGCTCTTCCAACTCCCTTCCGTCCGCCATTCCGCCATTCCCGTCTAGCAACTCGCCAATTCGCAACCAGGACAGTTGCACTGCCATCCAAGATGCGTCTTCTAGCAACTCTCGCATCGGCCTGTGCGCTAGCCGCCAGTGCCTTTGCCGCCGAGCAATCAAGCCAGGAGCGATTCGCCGAGTTCACCCGTCTTTCTCGGCTCAGCACTCCGATCCAGCTCAACGACGCCTCGTACAAGAGATTGACAACCAACCCGAGAGACTACTCCGTTGCCGTAGTATTGACTGCCGAGGACTCACGGTTCGGGTGCGCACTATGCCGGGAGTTCAAGCCTGAGTGGGAGTTGATTGCGTCGAGTTGGACCAAGGGCGATCGAAAGCAGGAGTCGAGGCTGCTCTTCGGTGTCCTGGATTTCACCGACGGCAGAGATACATTCTTGTCGGTATGGCTTTGAATCGCTATCAAGTGGATGCTCTGTTGACACTAATTTTCACATTGGTATAGCTCGGTCTTCAAACGGCCCCTGTTCTGTTGCTTTTCCGTCCCACTACTGGTCCTCACGCCGTTGCATCCGTCGAACCTCTTCGATATGATTTCACCACGGGGTGAGTTGCGGTTCTTCAGTAACGCCATCATCGATGACAGAATAAGGGTCATGTCTAACAATAGTCAATTCTAGGCCGAGTCCTGCCGAGGTCGTCCATGCCTGGCTTGTTCGTAACCTTCCCGACCGCCCTCACCCCGAGCTCAAGCGTCCCGTCAATTACCTGAAGTGGGCTTCTGTCATCACTTTCCTTGCCGGTGCCGTCACCGTCCTGGTCACTGCTGTGCCGTATATTCTTCCAATCATTCAGAGCCGCAACCTCTGGGCTGCGGGAAGCATGGTTGCCATCCTCCTCTTCATTAGCGGCCACATGTTCAACCATATTCGCAAGGTTCCCTACGTTTCTGGAGATGGAAAGGGAGGCATCACTTACTTCACTGGTGGTTTCCAAAGTCAACTTGGGCTCGAAACCCAGATCATTGCCGCCATGTGTACGTGCAAGCTCGGCTTCCCTCACCACCAGTCTGAGTTCGAATGACTAACTGACCACCGCATTAGATGGCCTCCTGAGTTTCTGCACCATTGCACTTGCCACCAAGGTTCCTCGCATGACCAACCCCAAGTCACAGTCTGTGGCTGTGCTAATCTGGGGAGCTGCCATGTTCTTCATATATAGCTTCTTGTTGAGTGTTTTCCGCATCAAGAACTCTAGCTACCCGTTCTCCCTGCCTCCATTCATGTGAACGGGGGAGGCATGAAGTAGATTGCCACTTTGCTCTGGCAGCGATTGCAAGAGAGGAGGATTGACCACTGTGTTGTTAATCGAGAGGCCAGCAGCTCTGAGGGACGAAATGAAGGGTATGTTGCGTATAGAACCAGGGTCGAGGGAAGCACGCGTTGTATTATTGACGTGGCGGAAAAGGAGAACCAAGACCAAAATGGAGGCCAATGGTCGTCATACAATGAATAGAATTGAAGACCAAAGTCGAACGTCAATTCAAGTGTTTTCGACCTTGCTCCCTCATTTAATGCCAGCCGGTTCAAAAGATGAACTGAAAATGTTAACTGAATGTGTTTACTCCCCGCAATTCAAACAATGCGAATGGGACACTGGTAAGTTCATAGCCCGTTTGGCTAATTTTTTAGTGATCATAGCTTGCAGCAGCCAGCCAGCCTACTTCTTGCATCTCACATGAAGAACTTTATGGAGTACAATCACGCTCCGTATCACACATCATCAAGACTATCACACACTCGACTATTGAAAAAAGAAAAAAAGACCCAAGTCATGAAAGTCGAGTTCTTTATTGGAAGAACAAAGTACGCATGCCTAATCCTGTCTTCAGAGGCTGCCTAACCAGCTATGCGTCATGCCTCGTCAGGTACAGTCAAGTTTTTTTGTTCCCTAGTTTCCTTCACATCAATAAAGAAGACCAAAACGAGGAGGAAGCCAACCATATATGACGCCCCACCATGATCTTACCCTACCATTTTACCACGAACTCAACCCCAAGAAAAAAAAGAACTTGGCTGAATTTCTTGCTACTCCTGTGCACTTCATCTCTCCTTCTCCAAATATCTACTTTGCCTTGCGTTCCCAGTGATTCCTTAAAAACTATGCCTCTTCGCCGCATTACATTTTGATTTGTGAAAAAGGGACATGTATTTATGCCCTCGACATGACACCCCAAGCACGGATGATGTTGTCAGTGTAGCCAGCGAAGAGGGTCTGGCCATCGGCAGACCAGGCCAAGGAAACACACTCGGGCTCTCGGCTCTTCTTGCCGACAGCGGTGAACTCGGGCTTGAGCTCATCGACCTTGCTCTTCTTTTCGAGGTCGAAGATGATGATGCTGCTGGCGGTGGCAGCGCAGAGCCAGTATCGGTTGGGGGAGAAGACGAGAGCGTGGATCTCGTCGTTGGCGTTGAGGGAGTACAGGTGCTTGGACTCGTTAAGATCCCAGAGCATGGTGGTGCCATCCTTGCCACCGGAGGCGCAGAGGGAACCGTCGGGGGAGATGGTGACGGTGTTGATGTAGCCAGTGTGGCCGATGTGATCGGTCTGCAGCTTGCAGCTGGAGAGCTCCCAGACCTGGGTTTTGCGGAAGAATCACAACTTTGTCAGTCGTTTTTGGAACTCATGTGCCAACAATATGACCCACCAAAGCGCAACATGTGTATTCATGGGGAAAAGGAATCAGGCAAAGGTGAATAGTTTGTCTCATGGCCTTTGTAAGAGGCTCTGAAGTAGCAAATACTTAAGAGTTATGCAAAACATCATGTAGAAATTTCAAAGCATGAGAAGAGACATGTTGCGTTTTGGTCCCAGCCATATCGAAAATGGGGAAAATGAGGCGATATATCCAACATACCTTGACGAGCTTGTCCCAGCCGGAGGAGACAATGACGGGGTTCTGGGGGTTGGGGCTGAATCGCACGCAGGAAACCCACTCAGTGTGGCCCTTTTCGCTAATGGTGAACTTGCAGTCACCGAGCGTGTTCCACAGCTTGATGGTGCGGTCGCGGGATCCAGAGACGATCTGACGGTTGTCGGCGGAGAAAGAGACGGACAGGACGTCGTTGGTGTGGCCGACGAATCGTCGAGTGGTGGTACCGGTGGCAAGCTCCCACAGGCGGAGGGTTTTATCCCAAGAAGCAGACAAAGCGTAGGCACCATCGGAGGAGATAACCTGTTCATTCCACATCGCATCAGCCAGATTTGTTCCTATTGATCGCTACCTGTCTCTTCTTCTCGACAGAACAAGAGTCATGCACATCGGGAGTACGACATACGCAGTCCGAGACGATGTGGGAGTGGCCGGTCAGGGATCGCTTGGGGTAACCGTATTGGGTCTCATCGCGGGTTAGGTTCCAGATGATCAGGGTCTTGTCGCGGGAAGCAGACAAAAGCATGTTGGGGCTGTAGAGTAGAAATATATTAGCATGAATATTCGTCATCCTTCGCCGTTCCGTGCCCTCGGAAACAAATTCGGGGTTCAATTCGTTCGCATTGCCGATAATGGGAGCTGTTGGGATTCGACGTACTTCTCCATGGAGGTGGCCAAAGAGGTGACCCAGCCATTCTGTTCAGAGTCAGCATTGAAGTCCCATATAGAGTTGATGATTTATGCCTCTCCGTCCACATCAATCTCGTGTCCATTCAGAAAGTCGTCATCACCAGTCCGACGCCCGGTAATGGCCAGAGCACTATGCAGGGAGAATGGGACAAAAAACGTACGTGGCCCTCCAGGGTGCCCTTGAGAATCAATTGTTCAGCCATGGCGACGTTGACAAAGGCGATGCAACGAAAGTCGAGAGATGCAGTGGGAGGGAATGAAGGAAACTCAGAAGGGTTTCGCGAGGGCTTCTGGCTCTTCTGCAAAACCGACTGGGTCGCTTGGTGTCAAACCTGGTTCGGCAGAAATTGGGATATTTTTTTTTTGTGTGGGTGAAAAATTAGGGCCGCCTCACCTTGGCGTGCAAGCGTGTGGTCCTGGTGGTTACCATGAGCTTCCCGGGCTTGTCTCTCTGTGGCTGACCCTGTGGCTGAGTCCATACATCCAAACATACGGAGTACTCTGCTCACAGCCCAACGAATCAACGCGGCTCTAATATTAGACGTCAATTGTTTCGATCGATCTACTCCGTACTTGGACTTGCTAACAGATGACAGTGGATCTCATCAAAGACGGGAAGGGGTTAACAGACTTGCGTCCAGTAGATCTTCTTCGTCACAAAGACATATACTGTATCTCCTTGTCCTCAGGTAGACGCGTGAAGTAGCAGGTTTAGATAAAGTGACGTCTGCTTCCTCTGTTGAAAGATATTGTCCTGACACAAGCACAAAAGTCTTTGAAGTTCATAAGAGAGTCATGCTCTCGAACGGCATGTCACCAGTGCTCTAGCGACTTGATGGGCGCAATTGTTTATAATTCCAGCGTCGCAGCTGGCTTTCCGAAAATGACCGCTCCATCACAAATGCAAAACGCCGTGTCAATTAACCGTCCTTTCCAGACGTCAGCTCTTATTCATGTCCCATTCAACTCCATGCGCCGATCCCAATAACTTATTACTGGCTGAAGAACAGTTGCTCCAATTCCATGTCTTCAATGCTCATAGGGTATCACAACCAGTGAGAAAGTGAGTCAAATCCAGAAACGCGGGCGAAGAGAAAGAATACTCCAGCACACAAATTGATCGTACAATGACGTAGGCACCAGTTTTGCACTGCTTCTACGCCGGGTCATGTAGGCGGGATCGAAGTCGATTACTTGCTTGTTGGCGAGGTCAGCGGCCCCAAGCGCTTGCCGAGGCGTGACACCTCTTTGCGTGCGAATGCAGCGTCCCCATTCACAATCATGCTGTGATCGGCGATCTCGACTTGCTCCGTGTTTTCGCCTCGTTGATCGGCTCCCATGAAGCGTCTCATGGTAGCTTCCCACAGACGAAAGCGCTCTTTCCCATGGTTGTCCTTTTCAACCAATGACTTGGCTTCCTTTTGCTTTCTCATTTTAGATGCTCGAACCAGACGTCGAAGGGCATCCTCCCCATTTTGTGCAGTTCTGGCAGCTTCCTCCCGTATCTTTTTGGAATCTCGTGTACTCGTATCTTCCTGCAAGGTGAACTTGTACGTATGGCGACTCGGGAAATCGGGGAAAGATGGGGGGATGTATTTCTTTGCGTCCTTATCCTCCTGACCACTGAGCTCTGGGCCAAGAAGTGGCAGGGTTGCATATGCTTCCCCGTCTGCCTTGTAAACGTATTGATACGCTGGCGCAAGTGAGTCAGCCGGTAATGGGGTTTTCAGGTGTGGTTTCAATGATGAAATAGGTAGGTTGAACTGTCGAAGAACTGCCTCAAAGTCCATAGGGATCGGATGATCACGGCGAGAGGAGAGAGCAAATCTTTTGGTTTCTTCAATCAACGACTCGAGGTCTAAGAGGATGCATTAGTCCTCGGGCAAAAACCTGGCGACCGTGGGGAACGGCGCAACGAACATGTCTCAACGATGCCGGTGAAGCTTTCCATGGCTTCCGGAGTAGAAGAATCAAAGCCATCGTGTTTCAAAACCATGGCAATAGAGCGTTGAATTCCCACTCTTGCGTTGGCGTGATGCGACGGGGCCAGCGACTGGACTGCAGTAACCTCGTCTTCGACCTGAAAGGAAACATCGATCGGCGTCTCGTCGAGCACTCCTTCGCTTCGTGGAGAATCAAGCTTGAGGCGTTTGGCAGTTCCATCAGGCGACCCTCTTGAGACGACGGATAGGCTTCGCTTCGATGACATGTTTGCGCTGATGGTTGATTAGGTGGGAAGCGTGACAATTTGGTCAGGGTAGCAAGACTGCTGCAGTCGCCAAACTAGATCATAGAAAAACGTTTAGGGTCATGGAAGCATGGAGAAGTATGGAGCAAAGACTTGCGCAGCACAAACAAATATGTCGTGTAGTTCGCTTCCAACCCAGAAAATAGTGTTTTAGCGATCATGGAGAGGTTCGTCAGCGGAAGCTGGAGATCCGGCAAATGCTCGGCGAACAGAAAATTGCAGCTTCAGCAGCGGCTCCACCGCGGCATCGAACAGGGCCACGCTTGGCGAGCGAAGTTATTGAATTGAATTTTTTTTATAATTTTTTTCCTTCTTCATTGGCAGTGGCCAATGCATCTGAATTTAATGGAACATCAGGATTACTGGCAATACCTAGCTATCTAGCTAGTGTAACAATTAAAATCCAAGTAATAAAGACCGCAGTGATAGATTATGTGACCCGATGTGGGAACAAGCTTCGAGGTTACGAATACGGCTGCGAGGTAAGAGAAATTGTTGGATTCACAGGGCTCCTGACATCAGGACTCCTATCTTGCATAGGGACGGAGCGCAAGAACAGATAGCATGCTTTTATTATTACTATTCTATTTAGGTCTAACTAGCAAGAGGAAAGAAGAGGCTAGAAGAGAAGGTAGCCTTAATACGCGATTCCACGCTTGCCGCGGCGCGATCGCGATCGCGGCCGAGCCGGCTAACCTACAAGCAAATCGCGCATAATAAATTAACAATAAATTGATATTATGCTTCTGACACTGAAAATTCTGAATTCTTTCTCTTTTTAGCATGATGTTAAATTAACAAGAAGGGGAAAAACAGGAGTAAGAAAAAACCACACATCCGTACGAGCCTCTCGTACGAGCGTATGGGGTAACGAAGAGAAAAAGGAAGGAATGGCAGCAATAGGCCTAGCTAATTGATCAAAGGATCGATCTAATGACTTTGATTAATTGGTTAAGAGGTCGCTTGTGACGGTTGTGATTAATTAGTCTGACTAGTCTGATGACAATTGATCCGATGGAACAGTTCGATCAGGCTGACTCGGATCGAGAAGAGGGTTGTAATAGTCGGGATCAATTAATCTGATCGAATCCGATGATTTTGATGATATCGGATCGACCTGTTGGCTTAGATCAATTGATCTGATTGGTCGGATTGATCGTGCTAACCCGGATCAAGGGGAAGGTTGTGACGGTTGGGATCAATCAATCTGATCGAATCCGATAATTTTGATGATATTGGATCGATTTGATGACTTAGATCGATTAATCTGATTGATCAGGCTGTTGGATTAGAGGGTCTGTGGGTGCCTAATAAAAGGAACAGAAATTGCCATAAATTCGTGTTCCCTAGGGGAACACGAATTATCGGATTAATTAATCGATCGATCTGATGACTTTGATGACGTTGGATCGAGTAGATGACTTGGATCAATTGATCCGATTGATTGGGCGAGGGGATCAGAGGGGGGGGGTCTGTAGGTGCCTATTGAAAGGAACAGAGCTTGTTGGTCGTAGGTCGATTGATTGGATCGGGCGGCATTGTCGGCAGCGGCCCTGATGATAGATTTGACGATTGACCTGATGGGCGATCTGGCTGATGGATCAGGGGTTAAAGGATTGTAATAAGCGTCAATTTATGCTGCGAGCAAAACTCGAACGGATTTGAGCTTAACTGCGGTCGCGAACTATGACTATATCTTATGCTAACACAGCCACAAAGTTTATTATTAACTTTGCCCTAACCTCGCAGCCCCCTGTATTCATGCCCTTGAAGCTTATTCCCATATTAGGCTGCTTTTTTATCACTATAGTACTATTAATTAGTTATTAATTATTACACTGGCTGGGTGTTGCTAGTAATTCTTATGTTGTGTGTGAATTTTAGATGCATTGGCCACTGCCGATACACAAAAAAATCATAAAAATCATAAAAATCATAAATTGACGATAAATTGATATCATGCTTGTTCCGACAGAAATTATTATTATATTATGTATTACGTTGTACTCAAAGGGGAAGCTCCTAAAGGAGCAGCCAACCGTGAAGAGCGCCTGCAACACGCTGATCATGGCGGGTGATTACATAGATCAAAGTGTGCTGCTTGGTGGCCGATTGAACACATCCACCAGCTTCTCATCCAACTCCTGGGAAGGTGCAAGTGGGTGTAAATGCAGACGCATTGCCAGACGCATTGCCGGTCCATTGCCAGTCAGTCCTGCCAGCTGCACCGGCCCGTTCAATATTAAATGGAACAGGAACCAGACTGAGAGTGACTAATATCTCTCCGCACACATCATCTCAACCCCTTCGCCCTTCGCCCTTCGTCCTTCGAAGAACAAACAGGCCATTGTGCCAGCACCCGCAATGATGTCGCACCAAATTGCCGGAGCATTGGTTACGGAGTACTCCGTACACGATAGGGGTACATGTAATACACGATGCACGGCTGAAGTCTTCCGTAACCGCTCGTCAATCATCATCCCCTGTCGTAATCGTCTAGTCCCGGTAATATACCGACGCCGCCAATGATTTTGCTCTCAATTTCCCGACCACGGAGTAGCCGACGTTGCCGAGTCACCTCAACGTTCAGCCCACCTGCTAGGTTCGGCTGAGCAAAGAGTTGTCTGGCCCAAGTGTCTCCACTTGATGGCGTTTCAAGGCGTCCGGGTTCATGACATATTATGAGTTGGTCCGTTGCTTTACAATTACGAACAGCTCTCTCAGTTTCCTGACCAAAAAGCTACTCGGTGCGCGAAAATCGGTATGTTCTTCATCGTGTGCCACGAGCAACCGTACTTTTGTTGAATCATTCATCACCTCTGGGCCACAAGTTCGCACACTGAGCTCGTTTCTTCGACTTTGCCCCAAGCTTATTCGGTAACCCCACATATCTCTGCTCGTCATCGTACATGTTCGTCCCTGCATATTGAAACGGTTCGTTTCGGTGCTAGCATCGCTAGGGAAGATCATTATAGGGACAAGCGAAACCGAGTGACCAGGTATATGAACAAGAGAGGACCTGATCGTCATGTTTGCCTTTGATCAGGCACTTCTACCGCAACTCACTACCCGCAAAGCTTTGATTCTTGTTGATTTTCAAAACGACTTCGTCGACAGGGATGGGGCTTTACCAGCATCGGATCCGGAAGGGTTCGTCAACCGCACGGTACGGTTGGTAAACGAATTTCGTGGCAAAGGCGATGTCGTTTGGCTACAATCACAGTTTGACAAACCTGTGCCAGTTGAAACGGAGGCCATCATAGTTTCTAACACCCTTCCAGTGACCAGACACAAGAACAGCCGAGGGCTAAGTATGGCAGCCGTTGATCCAGATGAGCCGGCAGACGAAGAAGCCTTCTTGAGTCAGCCGGAAGCAAAAAGCGCCAAGATAGGTTCTTGGGGAGCAAAGATGATCTCTGCGATGGAAGAGGCTTTGTGGAATAGAGATACGATCCTTACGAAAAGTCATTACTCTGGCTTCAATGGCACAACACTTCTCAGGGCCCTAAGGGCAAAGATGGTCATGGAAGTATTCATTTGTGGCTCCATGGCGAATGTTGGAGTCTACGCTACGGCCCTAGACGCCGCTGGTCATGGCATGTCGATAACGATCGTTGAAGACTGCTGTGGCTATCGCAGTGAACAGCGACAACTCGCGGCGGTGAGAAATCTTATTGAACTCACAGGCTGCGAAATAGCATCTTCGGAGGAGGTTATGGAGAATCTCCATTCAAACCCAGCTATTACCTCTCCACAACCGCCTAGATCTGCTGCCTCGACGCCATTTCCATCTGCCATGCCGACTGGAAATACACAGCGTCGCGACAAATTTAGCAACCCGTCCGATATTTTGACTTCTCTGACAGGTCTACGGCTGGAAGCAAGGCGCCCTGACGAGGTGGCTGGCGATGGCGCAACAAATCACCAGGCTTCCCAGGCTGACTCAGAGGAAAATCCACAACCGAAGCGACAAGAAGCAAATCGAAAAAACACCACTTCAGCAGTCATGGCAGATCAGAAGCCAAGATCAAGTGAACTAATTGTTGAAAAGGATGACAAGTCCATTGTGCTCACTAAAGATGGCAATCTTCAAGGGGACGGTGACAGCCCTAACACCTTTAAACCATCACAGCACAGCCACACCTCAAGTGAATCATCAACAATGAGCCAGCAGGCGGTGCCTGAGAACAGCATCTCGGAAGACAAGATTCTACAAAAGGGACTCGGTGAAGGGGACACTGATATCATTCAGGACGTTTTACCACGTGAGTTGGAGAAGATGGCTTTTGAGGAGCTACGGAAAGAAGTACAGTGGCAGCGTATGTTGCACCAAGGCGGCGACGTTCCACGTCTAGTTGCTGTCCAAGGTGAAGTAGCGCAGGATGGGAGCATGCCTGTCTACCGCCATCCATCTGATGAATCACCGCCGCTGCTGCCATTTTCGCCAACGGTGTTAACAATTAAGGCAAAGATTGAGGAGCACCTAGGCCATGCGTTGAACCACGTGTTGATACAGTTCTACCGTAATGGCAAGGACTACATATCTGAGCACAGCGACAAGACCATCGATGTTGTCAAGAGATCATATATTGCAAATTTTAGTTTGGGAGCTGAGCGAACTATGGTATTCAGGACCAAGAGACAGGGTAAGGATCGGTCTTGTAGTGATGCCTCGCCGCCCGAGAATGCAAAGCGCCAAGCACAACGAGCACAACTGCCGCATAATTCGCTGTGCCGCATGGGCCTGAAGACCAATATGAAGTGGCTACACTCTATAAGACAAGACAAAAGGGCTGAACGGGAAAAGACGCCTTCGGAGCTGGCCTACGAGGGACAGCGAATTTCCCTGACATTTCGACACATAGGAACCTTCTTGGACAAAGATGAGAAAATGATCTGGGGCCAAGGCGCCACTAGTAAAACGCGTGATGCCGCGAAATCCGTCATCAATGGACAAGGTCCCGAAGCGATTGAGATGTTGAAAGCCTTTGGAGCCGAGAACAACTCGTCCGTCTTTGACTGGGAAGCTCGATATGGCAAGGGCTTCGATGTTCTACACATAAGAAACTCTCCTCGATTCTTTGCATCTGCCGACGCGGTAGCCAACGTGCGCATTTGGCTTATGCTTAGCGAATTCGGCGTTAGATACGCCAAGGGCAGCATTGCGCCATCAGATATCAAAGCTGCGACTGATGCCTCCGTCGCCGATACCCCAATTCGCTTTGTTGACAACGATGAGAACAAGTCTGCTGTCGACGGAGATGTCGCCATCATGCTGTACCTTGACGCCGTGTACGGCCAAAGCGACGCCGCACAACTTAGCAAAGCCGACCTTGCCAAGCGATTCAGCCGCTTTCAGCAGGCACACAAATTAACAGAGATGTGGAAACGTCGAGACCAGTCTACAGGTCTGACAAGAGCGTTTTTATCGGAGTTGGCTATTTGGGACGGGTATGTGACTAACGCAGCATTTATGTGCAATACGAGCACACCGTGCATTGTCGATTTCACCGTCTGGCCTGTCCTACATGCTCTCGTGGAAAAATATGGTTATGAAAGCATGGCCGAGTTGATGAACCTGAAAAAATACTATGAGAGTGTAGCAGAGAGAGACACGACGAAGAAGGTTATTGGAAAGACGGAATGAGGGTAGAAAATACTTGTCGAATACTTGAGCGGAGAGAATCTAATGCAATTTTTTTCTCTTTCCTTTCAAAAGCTAATTCCATTCTTTGCGGGAACACCGGGGGAACTATGCAATGCCGCGAACACGCCAAATTGCAAGGAATGCGCACATTATGTACATGTCGACTAAGACACTCGTCATGGCCACGCTGAGACCAGTCCCAACTCGAAATATCTATGCACGCACATCATCACGAACACTGCAAGTACATAGGTTTCCACGTTTGACCAGGGGAGTTGATCCCCATCTTTCTAAATGACCGGCTAGCTCAGCTTGTAGCCCAAAGCTACCGACTGGAACAGTAACGGGGTACCGCTTCATTTATCCATCCATCCATCCTATCCTCAGTAGGATAAATTACAAGCGCCTGACTCCCAAACATGACGAAGTCAGTCGGAGAGCAAGCCCCCAACAGAAAAGCAATAATGAAATAGGATCTAGGTTTTACAACATTGGACCTTGTTGATGATTTGAAATTTCGCCCATGTCCCCCCTCATTCAATTTTTTTTTTTCGTGGCTAAAAGAATCAGACTTAAAGAGCGAACAAGATTTATTAATTCGTCTCCCACGGAAGAGGGAATGTGCCCGCCCAATCCTCCACTTCACTGCGCAACTGGATGATTTCAGGCTCCGAGTTGCCGTCGCCGACGTGCTCGAGGAACAACTTGAGTTTGCCGGGGGACTTCTCGCCGCGCTCCTTGGCGGCAGTCTTAACAGACTTGTCGATGCGGGCGGCGATGGTGACGGCGCGGTCGACAATGTCAGCGACGCGGACAAAGTCATTTTCGCCGAAGCCGCGGGTTGTCATGGCGGGTGTGCCCATGCGCAGACCACCTGGAACGAGGGCAGAGCGGTCTCCGGGGACGGTGTTCTTGTTGGCGGCTACGCCGACGAGTTCGAGGATGCGCTCGACGCGGCCGCCGTCGATGCCGTGGGGCTTCAGGTCCGCAAGGACGAGGTGGTTATCTGTGCCGCCGCTGACGAGGCTGTAGCCTAGGCCACCCTTGGTTTTTTCGTCGCCGAGGCGCTTGGCAAAGGCTTTGGCGTTGGCAAGCACCTGGGATTGGTAGGCGTGGAAGTCGGGGGTCCGGGTCTGCTTGAGGGCGACGGCGAGGGCCGTGATGGTGTGGTTGTGCGGACCACCCTGGTGGCCCGGGAAGACGGAGGAGTTGATGGGCCCCTCGAGGTTGTACATCTCGTCGACCTTGGTCTTGGGGTTCTGGCGACGCACGCCCTTGCGGAAGAAGATGAGGGCACCGCGTGGCCCTCGCAAGCTCTTGTGGCTGGTGGTGGTGACGACGTCGGCGTAAGGGAATGGGCTCGGGAGCACCTTGGCGGCCACAAGGCCGGAGATGTGAGCTATGTCGGCCAGCAGGTAGGCATTGACCTTGTCGCAGATTTCGCGCATGCGCTTGTAGTCGATCAGCCGGCTGTAGGCGCTGGCTCCAGCCACGATAATCTTGGGCCGGTAGATGGTCGCGAGCTCCTCGAGCTTGTCGTAGTCGATCAGACCCGTGGACTCGTCCAGGCGGTAGGGCACCGTCTCGAAGTACTTGGAGATGAAGGAGATCTTCTTGGTTGGCGTCTGGTAACCGTGTGACAAGTGGCCGCCGTGAGGCAGGTCGAGACCCATCAAGCGGTCATGGACGTTCATCAGCGCAGAGTAGACATATAAGTTGGCAGGCGCACCAGATAGAGCTGTGAAATCAAGAGATTGTCAGTTGTTACGTCATTTGGTTTTCTGGGCTGGAGGTAAAGTTCCTGAAAGAGAAACGCGGCAGGGGAGCCGTGTGCGAGTCTCACTCACCCTGCACATTCACACCCCAGTTCTGAGCGTCGAGGTCGAATGACTCCAGAGCGCGTTGCTGGCAGAGACGTTCTGCTTGATCAATATATTGGTTGCCGCCGTAGTATCGAGCACCGGGATAGCCCTCGGAGTACTTGTCTAGGCGTGAAACTGTGGTAAGGAATCTGATTTGTCTAATATTGTATCTGCAGCGGCTAATAGTAAGATTCGGCTGGCTTACTCTGCATGGGACTGCCAAGGGCGTCCAAAACAGCCTGAGAGGTGAAATTTTCGGAAGGAATGAGGTTGATGAAGTGCCTCTGGCGTTTTTTCTCCTGCGAAATCACAACGTTAGCACCGTATTCTACGTTTGATTCCCCTGGTTAGGACAGTGACGATGCCAATGAGACATGTGTTGATAACAAGTTGTCATGGGTTTTGCGTCGCGGTGATTTGAAAAGGTGGTTCAGACGTACGTTCTCGACGATGTCAAAGACAGTAGGATCGGCCTGCTGCAAATGGGCAGCGAGGAGCTATGTAAATACAACAAGTCAGCATGTTGCCTTTGATGTAGACGGAACAAATCGATCGAGAGCTCGTCAGATTGCGCAAGGGAAAGAGGCAGCTGCTACGAACCTGCTGCTGTCCGTCCATGGCCATGGAGGACTTGGCCCGTCGAGCGGCTACAACAGGCCGGGCAAAGCCACGCAGGGCTCGCGAGGTGCCTCGCAGACCGGGCAGAGACATGGCGAATCAAGGGATGACGCAGCACGTAGTGACGTCCAGGTTGGCGTCGCCAAATTGGGAGGGGGAGAAGGCGGAACGGTGAGAAGCTTGAAGAATCGGAGGAAGGAAGTAAAGGAAGACAACGTGGGGATTGCGGGGGCCGAGGAACGGGGGACCGAGGAACAGGGACCAGGAGCTTATGTATTATCTTTGGTTTGGTCTGGCCCGGACGACTATCAAAACAACTAGTAGGCTAGTCTGGTCGTCGTCGTCAACGTCGACATACGCCGATGGTCAATTGAATTGTTGTTCAGGAATCCATCCACCGAGTGGCCCGATAAAGCTCCGATCGCCGGTACGTACCCGCCCATCCCCGCACTGCCCCTCGAGCCCCTCGAGTGAGCTCGATGACTCGATGACCGCGGCTGGAGCCACGGCGTTCCTGTTCAAGTGTGGTTGTCGTTACGTATGTGAAGGACGCTGGTCGGAGAGGATTCTTTTTGCAGTTGGGTAATGGTCATCGACGGCTTGGGAGAGAAACTAGAATTGAAATGGGATACTTATTCTTCAGGTATCGCCTGGTAAACCAGAGCTTACTTAGTTAGGTCTGGGAATGATGGCAACGAGAAGGGGAAAGAGGCCTGCATCTTGAACGGCTTCATGGATCGCGTACAACATTGAATGAGCCCATTATCCTTGCTTATCGTAGCCGCGCCGAGAGCGTCAGCCTGGTTGTATGGAAATTTGCTTCTATTGCCCTGGGGTGGCTTGTTCTTGTGCTGCTGCTATTGTTACATGTCAACTACCAGAAGAGTCTAAACTCTTGTCTGACTGCAGTTCGTTCGACCCAGCGTCACAGAGGTCATCGAATTCGTCACGGCACTGTTCACGGCAGTACCAGTATCGGATATTGTTCTGTATGCATCGTGATTCCATTTTTCTTTTCAATGCTACATGCCAAAGCCCCGCCGGTACGACTGTAGAAAACCAGAAGGGCGTAAAAAAAGACCCAACCCGCAGACTCCGGATGCAGCAGCATCCTCTCAAACCGAAACAATAGCATCATCATCGCAGCCTATTCGGTTTACTCCTCCGCCAAAAGGGCATTTCGCTTGGCAGCGACTCTCTCCAACTTGCGCTCACGGGCGGCCTTGTTCTTGGAACGCTTGGCATCCATTTCATCCTTGATGGCCTGCTCGCGGGCCTTCTCGGCCTTGGCACGGTGAATCTGAACATGGAGAATTAGTATATTGAGGGACAAAGTAGTCTCTTGATTTTGATGCAACACAAACGGGATAACAGAAGCCATCTTCTCATTCTCTTGGGTGGGGGCCTTGGCCATCAGAGAGAGAGAGAAAATATCACTTCTTCCTCCAAATTGAATCGCATCCAATCTCGGACAGAAGAGAACCTGAGGACAAAAGGGTTATGGATAAACGTACGTGTTCAACCAGGGCGCGCTTGTGCTTGAAGGTGTTACCCTTGCTCAGGTGGTACAGCTCATGGTAAAGGTGCTTGTCGATCTTGCCAGAGGCACGGTACTTGACGAGGAGGCGGCGGAGAACACGCATGCGGCGCATCCAGAGGACCTGGCTGGGCATACGGGCATCGGCAGTACCCTTTCTCTTACCGTAGCCACGGTGTCGGCCTTCTCTTCGAGCAAGGTTTAGCTCGCGGGCGCGGCTTCGGGAGTGCATGGTGACGGGCTTTCGGATGATGAGGCCATCCTTGACCAGCTTTCGGACGGTCTGGCGAGAGTTCGCGTTGGCAATCTCACTTTGCTCATTTGGATCCAGCCAGATCTTGCGCTTACCGCAGCCGATGACGGAGGCGGCGAGGCGCTTTTGAGTGCGCAGATTGACCCTGTTGGGAAAAGAGTAACGTCATGTTAGCCCATTGGTTTTCTCTCAGAAGGACATAATGTGTATGGAAAAAAACGTTTCAGAGATTCCCAAGGCTTTCCAAGCGTATATGCTGAAGATGAAATGGTTTGGATTGCTCAGCGTGCTTGCATGTTTCCTCCTCTTCTGTTGCGAACATTTCTCAACCTTTTTTTGCCCTATGGGAATGGGTAAAACCATCGTGCACCCTTCCATCAACCTTCGCCGTGCAAGCCGCCTTCTTATCCCAAAAAACACATTTATTTCAATCGGTAATCGCTTCGTCTCTTGATGCAATCCATGCTCTCGGCTCCTAATTTGTCTGGGTCACTTACATCTTGATTGTCCGTGGGTGTGATGGCCGGTCCTCGATGGGTATGAGGGTTGGATAAAGAGGTCCGAGAAGGGGGTTTCGGTGGCCAGAATTTCTTGGGCACGCACAATCCTGCTGGTTCAGAGTTTGTGGGTTCACGTGCACGAGACCCAGACGTTCGGCGCTAAGCGAGGGCTGGGATGAGTCAGACAGAACGGTTGATTCAAGACCAGTCACGTGATGGAAGTAAGGTCCTGTCTACAGACACGGAGTCTGGTGTAAGTCGGGTATTTCATTTCTTGTAGATATTTTGCAACGGCAGCTAAGTAGATGTGACAGATAGTGCTGCAAAAGAGTAGAGATTCTGAGCTCAGGAATAATAGGCGCAATCGGTTCGGTTTATTGCCAACAGACCGTACAAGTAGTTTGTATATTGGCCATTCAGTTTTAATTTGGTCTACATGCATCTCGCTTCTCATGCAAATGTCTCGGAAGCTAACTCCAGTTTGCCGACGCTCCAAATCTCCCTTTCATCCTCTTGCTCGTCGTTGGAAAGACCCAGGCCTCCTTGGCCTCCTTCCGCCTCTCTTCTTTCTCTAGCCTGCGCTCCCAACCTCGTCGCCACTCTCTTGAAGTAGTCTGTCATACTTCTCTTCGTGTTCGCTGGTAGGTCAGCTCCAGGCCCAGCCATGAAATTATCAAATACCCTACTCTCCTCGTCTACAACACTGAAGAGCTCGACGAATGCAGCTTCGGCGGCGAGCTTCACAGGGATAACGAGATCCCTGACACTTGCGAAAATGGGAGCCGCTAGAAGGGGAACATGGGGTCGAACAAGCTCCATATTGGTTCGGCTCAAAGTTCGTACGACTACCAGTGCGAGTCGTCGTGAGTCGGTGGGCTTTCCTGGTTGAATCATCTCCGCAAGTGATTCAAAAACCTTCTTTACACTATCAAAGCTCTTAGGAGGGGACGACAATAAAACCTTGCCCGTTGCCAGAATAAAGTTATCGGCTACAAAAGTCTAGGAACTAAGTTAGCATATTTTTGAAAAAGAATGCACCAACAGGCATATTGAAGTCGGGTAGACTTACACTCTTGTTAGTGATGCCTTGGCACAGCAGATCGGGAAGATCGTCTGCTGCGGCACTCTGTAGTAACATATCTGGTGATTCGACAAGGACCGCATTCAATGCTAGGACAGATGATTTACTAAAGTGGGGGGTAAGGATACGGTTTTTGAGCAAAGGAGTAGCAGCTTCCTCTGACACATTCTTGATCAAGGCACCCAGTAGCTTGGCGTTGGTGACAGTCATGGTTTCGTCCCGCTCGTCAGTGTCCATGTCAATAAGAGACAGAACAGCAGTTCTCGAAGATTCACCCATATTGGCGCCAGCTCGACTGATAACTTCGTAGAGAGCTTTCAACATCGCGGTCTTCACACCAGCATCTGCAGTCTTGGATCCAGTTACCAATTCGGCGATCAATGGATCGATACGAGGGGTATATTTGATCAGAGTACCCAAGGCCTTGGCAGCTCTGGATCTAAGCACATCGCTCGAAGTGTCTGCCAAGGATTTGGCAAAGGTTCGCTGGAGTTGGGGAAGGAACGGCTTCAGTGCTGCGGGCATCTTGTCCAAAAGGTTATTCAGGGTTAACAGAATAGCCGACTTCACCTCCGTAGCACGCTCTGATACAACACGAATGAGAGGACCTGTGATTTGGGTGACGAAAGGCTTCAATGATGCCTCGCTTGTTCTGTCGACGATATCTGAGATGCCTAGGGCAGCCTGTACCCTCTGATCTGCAGTGCCATTCATCAAGCCCTGGAGGAAAATAGGGAGAATTGCATTGATTCCCTTTGGTAGTTCGAAGCCACGCAGATTGGCTCCGGCAACTCCCACTCGAAGAAGAGTTTGCCTGGTCGACACAACAAGGGACTCCATTTCTTCCTTCTTGAGCTTCTTGGTGAATTCACTGAGCGCCGCCCAACTGGCTTTGACCACGTCCATGTCGCTATCATCGAACGAGTTGAGCATCGATCGAACGATGTCCTGGTTGTATCGGGAGTAATCTACAGCAGAGGAAGCGAAGAAGTTGCCCATGTGACGAGCAGTAGCTGCTCGGCGGCGGTGATCTTCGTGTTTGAGCAGACCTAGGAGCACGTTCATCACGGTATTTAGGCCATCGTACTCATCGATAGATTGAATAACGGTGTCGAATGAGCTCTCCAAATCTGCTCGGAGACCTTCGTCCTTGCAATTGATCTCATTGTCCATGAGTGAATTGATGATTCCTGGCAGGCGACGGTTCATGGCAGCGCCCGCAACCTTTGACAGAGAAGCCAGTGCCTTGGCGTTGAAGGCAGAAATAGGAGGCTTGGTGAGAGTTGGAATCAGGTTGGGCAAGATAATGTTGGAGCGTGTGGTCTCGGTAAGCAGTGTCAACAGAGCAGACAGGGCATTCTCAGCCTCATCCTCGGAGCGAAGAAGATTGAGAAGGAATGGTAGAACTTGATCGACTGCTCTCTTGCCAAGAATCTGCTGGAGCGAGTCGAACGCCTCGGCGGCGGCTTCTCGGACTTCTTCATCCGAGTCCGTTAATGCGGTACGAACGACGGAAATAAGAGTCTTTTCATGGTCCTCCATGGCTTCAGGAGAGGCAGAGGAGATGAGCTCTCGAAGAGCCAAGCATATGCCTTGCTTGGCATCCGAATCCGTGGAAGTCTGCAATCCCTCCTCCAAAGTGGGGAGCAGACTTGAAAGAACTCCATCTCCTGCCTTGCGGATAAGCTCTCCAAGAGCATTGCTGGCGATGACCTTGTGTTCCATATTGGAACTTCCGAGGCGCCGGATCAGGAGTTGAGTGAGAGTGGGAACCAATTCCTTGAGGATTCGAGGACTGTGTACAAGTACCTTCCAAACAGCGATAGCAGCAGCACGTACAGCTCCTGCAGTATCGCAGCGACAGACATACAGTGCCGAGAGAATCTTGTTCCGTTTCTCCTCTCCAAGGACTTCTTTGAGGGAAGCACCAGCCTCCTTGGCAGCCTCTTCGTCTTCTTCTTCCTCCTCGCCCTCGGCATTGGCCTTGACGCCTGTAAGGTTGAACAACAGGTCTCCGACAAGTTCCACAGAGCTGAGACGAATCCTATAGCTGTCATCCGCCAAGCCGCGCTCAAGCTCAGGCAACAGTAGGTCGACGGCCCGCACGGCAAAGTTCTTGACAAGTAATCTTCCGGCCCGGAGTGCTGTTTCACGAATTGACTCGACGTCGTCAGCCAATCCTGCCAATATGGGAGGAACGATGCGGCCCAGGTAGTTGGAAAAGCTGTTCCCAAAACAGACTGGAAGGAAGATAAAGAGCGACATGAAACCTTCCCGAACAGCTGGTTTGGATGACTCGACATTCTGCAGAATAGTCGGTAGAGTTTCCTCCAATCTGGATGTTCCCAGTCCAGCGAGAACTTCACTGAGAGCTTGGGCAGATCCCAGACGATCTCCGGCACCTGTATCCGATTTGAGCGTTTGCATGAGGCCAGGGATAAGATCGGGCATGGCATCCTCGCCCAGTTTCTCTACGAGGGACCCTAGGGCTCTTGATGCAGTAGCGCGAGTTGTAGGGACGGGATCCACGGCAGCCATCTTAAGACCAGCAATGAGAATCGGAAGATGGGTGATGATATCCTTCTTTTCTGTCAAATGTGCCAAACTGCCAATAACTTGAGCGGCCTTACGTTTGGTGTTGGAACGGTCATCCAGTCCACGCTGAAGAATCCGTGTAACGAGAGCCAGAGACGGTGCATCGAGGTAGTGAACGAATTGTACCTTGATTAAGGAGTCTAACGCCTCATCCGTGTACTTGGTTGGGTCACTGAGGGCCTTGAGAAGAACGTCCACCAGGCTCTTTATTTCAGGATTATTGATGACCTCGCCGAAACGCTTTAGACTCCGGTTTGCTGCAGCGCGGACTTCCTTGTGACTGTCGTTTAGGACTCCAGTCAATGGTGGAATGATGTCAGGCAAGCTGTCAGCCAGCTGATTGGGATCCAAGTATGCCATTGCACCGAGCAAGTCGCAGGCACCACGCTTACTGCGCCACTGCTGGTCATCCAGCCCATGTAGAAGGGTCGGCATGATTTGCTTCACACCGTAAGAACTCAATTTACCAAAGCAAGCCTTTGCAGCTGCGAGACAAGCATCTCGAACATCGCCATTGCTGTCGCCAAAACCACTCAACAACTGGGGGACAATCTGGAGCACATATGGTTCGAAAAGGCGGCCGAGCACAGTGGAAAGAAGTTCAAATGCTAGTAAAGCGGCTTCACGCTGGTGGGCCTCTTTCTTGTTGTCCATGGCGCTCTTGAGAGTGGACATGACACGATATTCCCGAAGTGACGCAATACCTCTGCCGAGAACCAAGCCTGCCAAGCCGTAGGCTGCCCCGCGCTGGCTAGCATACTTTTTCGAATTGAGCAATTCGTCCAACACCTGGTCGAAGTACTTGGAAGACTTGTCTGAACAAACCCTGACAAGAGGGGGCAGACACTCCGCAATGGCAAATTGCACGGTTTCGGACGGGGTGCTGAGGGTGACAAGGAGTCTTTCAATGACAACAGGGATCTTGGAGTCCCCTGGTGCAAGATGTCGGGCCAGGGCACCATACATGATGATGACGGCCTCGTTGATACGATCTGCAGCAGTGCTGTTCTTGTCCGGCTGCTCCAGAGTTTTTTCAAACTTCTTCATCAGTGTGTCGATCATGCTCTTGCCATGAGTTTCAGTAGCTGCGATTGCGGCGTCCAGCATCTCTCTTCTGACATTGTCACTCTTGTCTCCCAGAGGTCCTGATTCGATGAGGAAGTTGAAAAGCTCATCAATCTGCTTACTATTCAACGTTGAGGCGAGTTCTTTGAACGCTAAAGCGATGCCCTGGCGTGCTTCCCAAGGATCGGATAAGTCCATCTTCTTGGGCATTCCAAACTCGTCCAATTGTTGGATCTTTGGCTTCGCCAGCTCAATATACATTGATTGCAACTTGGGAATGACATCGGTCAGAGTACTCTTGTGCTTCTGGGCAGCTTCGGCCAAAGAGCGAGCCGCTGCTCTTCGAAGCTGGGGGTCTTTGCTCTCCAAGTATGGTAGCATCTTTAAAGGAACGTCAGAGCCCACAGTAAACGCGCTTTCTTCCCAAATTTCTGCCCCAAGCTCTCGATTCTCTTGTTCATCATCGTGGCAGGCCAGCCAGATCTCATCAGAATAGCCCAGCTCGGTCATGTCAACCTCGGAGCTTATCGACTGAAGAACGCTCGTTCTGACACTAGACTGAGATACTGTGGCGCCCTGTGCAAGCACAATCATCTCAGCTTGGCTCATGTTAGGAGCAATGCAGCGGCACATATCAGAGAAGCAGTCCTTGATAAGCTTGTAGTGCTGAGTGTATTGTTGCAAAGACTGAATGAGAATGGTGAGAAGCTCTTCCCGTGGTACGGCTTCGTCAGAGCAAACGTCGGTGTGGAAAGAGAGGACTTCGGCCGCCAGAACCAATTGCGCATCTCTATCATCATTCTCTTCTCCAACGCCACCCTTTCGTAGCACATCCAACAAGAGGGGCATGATGTAAATGAGTGAAACAGCATCAAAAGGACGTTGTTCGCCCGCGAAGCGCAAACGGTAGAGAACACGGGTAATGAGATCTTCTAGCCTTTCCTCATCAAAGTTTTCCGCTAGCGTGATATCTCGAAGTCGCAAGGTGGCTATACCGATGAATTGACGAATTGGGCCCAGCCGTGTTGACACCTTCTCCGAGCAAACAATGTATGCCAACGGAGCGACGTCGCCGACAACAAGTCCAGCACCGGCATCAATTACGGCCAGAATGAAGCCCACGGCAGAACCTAGCCACAAAGTGGCATCAGTTGGTGGCCCGGTGGCTAGAGACTTGATGATATCAATTCCGCGAAGCAATTTGGCCTCAATTTCGCGGATGGAACTCCTGATACCTGATTCCTTCTTGAGTTGTGCATTAACCTTGGAGGTTTCCTCTGCGGTTAGCTTGCGCTGCTGGCCTTTCTTTTGCTCAAGCTGACTCCTCAGCTCCTCCTCCCATTTCAAAATATCATAATCCTTGGTGTTCTTGTTTGGCGCACCATTTTGACCCTTTTTGGCCAAAACGTCTACGAAACACGTTCCTTCCGGAGTTCTGTAGATAGCGGCTTCCATGGGACCGATATTCTGCAGCTGTTTGGGATCAAGATCGCGACCAATAAGCTCCATCAGTCGTGGAATGACGACCTCGGGGGCAACAAATGCAAGTTCAGCTGCAGCATTATAAGCAGCGTGTTGAATAATGTCGACCTTGAAGGTCAGATTAGCATGGTTCGGCGTTTAGGGGGCCGAATGTGGGCAAAACTTGCCTTTTGGTCAATAGATGTCCTAGAACCAATTTCTTGGAAAAGTTCGTTCAAATGCTTTTTTGCGAGTGTGCCGGGATCAACAGCCATTCGTAGACACATGTCTATCCAGCTTGAACGAGGAATAAGCTCCGGCCTTGAAAGAACCAGTATAGAACATGCTTGGGATTCCAACGCGTCAGAAGAAATGCTTCCGCCAAGGCTTGAAACCTCGTGCGGGTCCAAGCATATTGAGCGTAAAACATGAACGAGGTTTGACTTTTCAATCTTGACATCCTTTTCCTTGGCGTCATCGAGGCTGAAATTGTTCCAGAGGCCATTGATAATATACTCGGATATCAGCTCTGGCCGGTCTACGTACAGCGATGACACAGATTTGACTGCTTCTTGCTGAGTCTTTGGCGGAACAGAGGGAGCTGTCATAAGATAAATGTATGCCTCTGCCCATGCCAGAGTTATATCTGCATCCGAATCCTCATTCAAGTTCTGCGCTGCTGACGACAATGCCCGGGAGAGCCATCGCAAATCCTCCTCAGCTGTGACTTTGCTGTACACACGATGGTTCAACAAGAATGATTGCTTTGCTATCAAAGACAGTGCATGACGGGAAATGGACGCTTTGGCCAAAGCTGCACCAACAGAGGCGTTGGGAAACTGACGCGTCATGACTGGACTTAACGCCGTCAGAATATAAGCACCAACGACGAGACCATTTTGCGCAGCTGATGCAGAATTCGAAGTGACTTCCTGAAAGTTTGCAATTAATTTCGGCGTGACAGAGTCAGCAAAAGCCGTTAGACCATTTGTTGCAGCAAGGTCTTCGCAAGCTTGCAGGATGGCACCCGTACGAAGCAACCAAAGTCTTCTCGAAGCGGGCTTTTTATCCGCAAGACCCTTTGTTACCGCATCAATCACAGGTTTGGGGAGGTCTCCCCCTTCCCTAAGTGACATGATCGCGGCATGTGCTAGCGCTGACGTCTCTGCAGCGAGGGCCGCTTCGTTGCCCTCCTTTGCGGAGATTGCTGACAGAGAAGTCAGAACCTTTCTGGCGCTCTGGTTCGAGAACGGAATTACTTGTAGCATTTCTGAATGCAGGATCTTTTGCTCCGCAGCTGGGAGTTTGCCCGTTGCTAGGGGCGTGGCAATCTCGTCCACAACGTGCTCCAGTATTCGCATATCAGTGCATCTGGCAACAATGGCACGGAACGCTGAAGTGGCGCCGCTGCGGATCGTTTGGTTGCTAGATTCGATGTTGAATAAAAGGGGCTTCAAAAGCTTGCCATCCAGAGTTTTTGATAGATCGAAGTCAGCTGGGAGTGAAGACACTAACGGCTTCAAGACACCAGCCAGGACAACCTCCGGGGCTCGCAAGAGGGCCTTCTCAATGGCAGGAACGAGATTTTTGTCCACGTCCTCAACGGTAGCAAAGTTGTTGAAGAAATCAGCCAGCCCCGAAGATACATGTTCCGGCAGTGCGCTCCGTGATCCGACAATTTCTCGAGAATAAAACTCATAATATCTTGGCTTCAAAGTTGCCAGCACTGGTTTCAAGGGCGTTTGACGAGTGGAAACCCCAGCAATAATTCCGAGAACAACGGCGTATTTGGCTGTCGACTGACTGCCGATGGTCGTCAAGGTCGTCACTGCTGTCTCGAGGCGTTTTTCTTGAGTGTCTGGTGATGAGAGTAGCTTTCGTAATCCCCGTCTTGTTAAACCAATGGCCGAGCGCTTAACTCCCCTTCTGACACCAGATTGTAAGGTCTTTTCTACGGCATCTGCATTGGTAAGAAGGATGTCGTTGCCAAGCTGGTCCCAGATCTCGTTTCCTACGTGCTGCATGAGCAGACTGCACCACTCAGTCAAGACGAAAGCATTCGACTTTGCAATTCCTGGTTTCTGTATCTCCATTCGCATAGCCTTGACCAATGGCAGCAGGGTCTGCGAGCTGGCACCGGCTTTAATAGTACTCGTTATGCATTTCTGAACCGCCAGTCTTGATTCTCGGTCTCTGTAAAACACGTGGGTAGCGAAAAGGAGGTTAAGGATCTCAGAGATGGTCGATTCATCAACGACTGGAAATGTATGTATTCAGTTTCAGTTTCAGTTTCAGTTTCAGTTTCAGTTTCAGTTTCAGGTGCTGGAAAAGTATTTACGACTGGCTAGAGAAGAGAAGCTAGCTACCTTTGCGTCGGATAGCATCATCGACGTGATGCAGCTGTGCTATCCGGACAGAAGTGGAAGATAAGCTCAGCGCCTGCCCAATGGCAACAAGGTCGAACCCTGTTGAGGTAGTTGCTGGGCCATCGGCGCCAGACAACCCTTCAGACATTTCGAGAATTGGAAAGGGATTGATATGGCGGCGAAACCATCGGGGGCTACCAAGCGCCGTTAATCTTCCGCTCCGCCTGTTGCTGGCGAAGTTGAGGAGACGGAAATGAAGAAATTTAGAACAAGTCGATCAATGGATGTAGAGGGAGCCTGGTGTTCTAGGCTTCGAGGCGTCGAGGATTCGAGGGGCCGACGATGTAGATAATATGTTTCAATGTACAGTTGGTAAAAAGCTTTGGCTGATATACATGGGGTGGCCATGCACCTGGATTGCCGACTGGATGGATGCCAGGTCTTAAAATCCACCCCACGTTGAAATCAATGAAATGTACATAGTTGCAGCCCCGCCTGGGAGAGCACTTTGGTGAATGGCTTTTCCCCCTTCACCGCCCGCTTCTCTTTCTTTACTTGAGTATCAATTGAACAATTGAATAGTTGAGGATGTAATAATTCGGCAGAATCACCATAGAAATCGAAAATCCAAGTTTTAATCCAAATACATCTTGGAATCAACTTTTAAGGGCTGAATGTCGTATTGATGTCACTGGAGCTTATTACCCTGCTTCTGAAGAAGTCTGGTCAGTCATTTTGGTATTTCTTGAGCAACGACCTACGGTGCTTCATGCCCGCAGGCACTGGATATCAGGCACCCCAGATAGTCAGACAACTCTGTATCGCCATGAGACAAAATATCACTCTCCTGTGATGACGCCAAAAAGACTCTTAGCCGGACCGAAGAAAAAAGTTTGGCTCCTAGATTTCTAAACCAAAGGAGTGAAGGTCGCTGGAGACTCGTGAGACTCATTCGATGCGACGCCGGGTGCATACGAGTGTGGCTTTGAGCAGTGCGATGGCGAAGGCCCAGCTAATTAGTAACCTCTGATAGTCCAGTCCATGTCTGGCGCTAGCACGTGTCACTGGGCCACCGGTCACTGCAAAGGCAGATGCAGGTGCAAATATAGTGGCACTATTAGGCCCAGAAGCTTGCCCGGACCACATTGTAGTTCTTCCCGCTCAGGTGGTACAGGTGCCTCACTCAGTCCAGTCGGTACTTGATGCTCCAGTGCTGTCTGAGACACATTAGATGTCCCCCGTTTGATTGATCTACCTGACCAGACGGTTTCTACCCGAGCACCAAACATCATCGCACAACATCACCGACACTCGCTTACTTTGCTTTGCTAACCCCCCCCCCCCCCAATACAGCCCTCGGCCCGTGGGAATGGCAAAGAAGAAGAAGACCGCCGCCAATCCGGCTCGCGGCTTTGCTACCACCTCAATTGCCTCGAAACCCCGGCCTGAAGTCCCGGAGTCGGCGTCGAAGCCGTCGCCCCGAGGCTCCAAGACGGCTGATGGTGCCCCTCCATCGCCAGAAGATGCCCCGCCATCCACCAATTCCGCATCTGGTGATGCTGCTGGCCAGCAGAATCAGCACGAAAAGCCCCTGAGCCCCGAAGAATTTGAGAGACAGCTTGAGGAATCCGAACTTCAGCTTCTCGTCGAGAAACATTCCCAGAAAACAAAACGTGATGCGCAGAGACAACGAACGCGGTTAGACACCGATCGTCGACTCCTTCGGGGCCAGGCTGACTTGGTCAATGCCCCGAAATGGCTGCCCTCCGATATGGTCGGCTACATTCTCGATCTCATAAAGGCAGAAAGTCGGTTCTCGGCTTCTAACGTGTCATCTGAACATGTTGGTACCGGTAAATTGCCCTCCGAGGAGGACATGATTGTACGTCTATGGACACTTCGCCAGACCTTGGCTGCTGGATTTCCAGAGGCGAGGGTCGAGGCTGCTTTGAAACACATAGTGGATATTGCACCCAATGTATCGTCTGCCTTCAAAGACTCCATTTGGGGTTTGGATGAAGCTCTAGACTGGTTAGCTCGAGAATGCTCTGCCGACGAACTCCCCTCCTATGAATCCAAGGGCAAACCTCTCCCAAAAGGTAACAAGCGTCAAAACAATCACAATACCATCGTATCTTGAGCATATGTGCTAAATAATTTTTTTCTTTTTTTTTAGATACTCCTACAGATACTCCCATCATTTCCCGATCCGGTACCCCCAAACCTTCATCAAATTCCGTCAAAAACAAAGCGTCCGCACGCGGGAACAAGTCTGCACCGTCCCCGAAGAAATTGGTTGTGACATACGATCTCGACATAGAGCCGGATGATTTAGAACCTGAATACGTGTCAGCAAAAGTGCAGCTTTTGGAGCTCAGTCGTGGCAAAAAGGCGAGCAATGCAGAAAGCGAGGTGCCAATGGAAATCGCCAAGCTCGAAGCCAAGATCCGAAAGATTGAAACCGACGTTTTGTTTGATAGGTTTAGTGCTGAACAGAAATGGAAGTCTGAGAGGATAATTATTGAAAAGCAGTTAGCTGCCGCAAAGAAGGAAGCCCAGGCTATGGCCCAGGAAGAGAAGGATGCTGCAGAGGCAGAGACTCACCGTAAGCCTAAGGAAGAAGATGTAAATGAAGAGGCTGAGCGCATTGCGGCAGAAATACTTGGTCAACAGTATGACGATGACGATGACGATGACGATGACGATGATATCAGCGGGCTGTTTGCATCGCTGCCTCAAAACGAGGTTGATCCAGACACTGGCAGAACCCGGACTGTCATCAACTCTGCCAATGGAACTAAGTTAGTTCTTCGCGATTTTGGAAAATGGACGGGAGTCAGTCCTAGGAGGGTACTAGAAGAGGCTTGCCGTTCGAGGTATACATTTCTTTTCTTATAATTACTTGCATTCACGAGCTTTGGGGCTAACAACTTTTACCAAGGGACGCTTTGGCCAAATTTAAATACACAACTGTATCGGAGGCTACGTTTGCAAGTCGTCACTCTCTCGAAATTGAGTGGAAGAAAGCACAGGAGCCGCCTCAAGCTTTAGCATCTTCGGAAGTTCAAATCTTGGCTGATGCCACGTACTTTAATTTTACCATGATAGGCATAGCAACGTCAGATTTAAAGCAATCTGAAGCTTATATCAGTACAGTCGCGCTGTTTCATATATTCAGTAATAGCCCGAAAGAAGAAAGAGTCAACCTTCGTTTGCCGCCAGTCTGGAAAGATCTCTGGGCTGAAATGGCGGAAGCAAAGAAGAATTACCTGGACTCCCAAGATAGAGAGTCTGTTCGCTCACTGAGGACTTTGGTCCGACAAAGGCAAGATCAAGAACTCGAAGACGGTGTTCTTGCATTCCGAGGCCGTGGAGGAAACAAAATTTTGTCAGATTCGGCCGACATTGCATTACTGGATCGTTCAAAGTTGAACGCTGCCAACGCCGAGGCACTAAAGAGGATATGGGCTGAGAAAGCTGGCACCAACAAATTTCAGTTCATGCTTCAGTCCCGTATGCAGCTTCCCATGTGGCAGTTTCGACCGCAGGTCTTGAAAACTGTGGATGACAACCAAGTGGTGATCGTGTGCGGAGAGACTGGGTGCGGCAAGAGTACCCAAGTGCCCGCTTTCTTGTTGGAGCATGAACTTTCGCAGGGGAAACATTGCAAGATCTACTGCACAGAACCTCGGCGGATTTCGGCCATATCTCTGGCAAAACGTGTAAGCGAGGAGCTTGGTGAGAATAAGGGCGAATTAGGAACAAACAGATCGCTTGTGGGCTACTCTATTCGACTTGA
The DNA here is from genome assembly GCA_022702365.1 of Epichloe sibirici. Classification (NCBI taxonomy): domain Eukaryota; kingdom Fungi; phylum Ascomycota; class Sordariomycetes; order Hypocreales; family Clavicipitaceae; genus Epichloe; species Epichloe sibirici. The sequence goes on from JALAAE010000020.1 coordinate 192,474, forward strand.
GGCCAACACATCAAGAGAAACCCGACTAGTCTATGCTACAACTGGTATTGTCATGCGTATGTTGGAGGGATCTAATGACTTGCGTGAGGTCACTCATTTGGTGCTTGACGAGGTACACGAGCGGTCTATAGACAGCGACTTCCTTCTCATTGTTTTGAAAAAGCTCTTGATAAGAAGAAAAGACCTCAAGGTTGTTCTCATGTCTGCTACCGTGGATGCTGAGCGATTCTCCAACTACCTCGGCGGGGCTCCAATTCTCAACGTCCCAGGACGAACGTTTCCCGTTGAAGTACGGTATCTGGAAGACGCCGTTGAATTGACGGGTTACCGACCAAGTGATTCTGTTGAGGAGAAAATGGTCGACCTTGACGATGACGCGGCGGAAGGGGAAAGTAGCAATGGCCCGAAGAGTGAGATTTCCTCGAGCCTTTCTGCCTATTCTGCTCAGACCAGAAATACCTTGGCCCAACTGGACGAGTACCGGATTGATTTCGATCTTATCCTGCAATTGATGGTGCGGATAGCATCAGAGGAATCTCTCCAGTTGTACAGCAAGGCGATCCTCGTTTTCCTGCCAGGCATAGCAGAAATCCGAACCCTCAATGACATGCTCCTCGGGGATCCTCGTTTCGCCAAAGACTGGCTCGTGTACCCTTTGCACTCATCGATCGCAACTGACGACCAAGAATCAGCCTTTCTCGTTCCTCCTCCGGGGATGCGAAAGATCGTCTTGGCCACCAATATCGCCGAAACAGGTATCACTATTCCGGACGTTACCTGCGTGATAGACACCGGAAAACATCGTGAAATGCGCTTTGATGAGAAGAAACAACTGTCTCGCCTAATCGACACCTTTATTTCGCGCGCCAATGCAAAACAAAGACGCGGCCGTGCTGGTCGTGTTCAAAACGGTCTCTGCTTCCACATGTTTACGAAAGACCGACACGACAACATCATGAGCGACCAACAGACGCCTGAGATGCTACGACTCTCCCTGCAGGATTTGGCTATCCGTGTCAAAATTTGCAAAATCGGCGGCATCGAAGAGACTCTTGGCGACGCTCTCGATGCACCATCTGCCAAGAACATCCGTCGTGCCATTGACGCACTGGTGGATGTTCGTGCTTTGACATCAACTGAGGAACTCACACCCTTGGGACATCAACTGGCGAGGCTACCACTGGACGTATTCCTGGGCAAGCTTATCCTCTTGGGCACTATCTTCAAGTGTCTGGACATGGCCATCACCGTAGCAGCAATCCTATCGTCCAAGTCCCCCTTTTCCGCTCCCTTTGGTCATCGTGCTCAAGCAGACAATGCAAGGATGGCATTTCGCCGCGGCGACTCCGATCTCCTCACCATCTATAACGCCTATTCTGCGTGGAAACGGGTCTGCCAAGCCAACAGTGGCATGGGCAAAGAGCTCCAGTTCTGCCGCAAGAACTTCCTCAGTCAACAGACTTTGGCCAACATTGAAGACCTCAAGGGCCAGCTTCTTGTTTCCCTCGCAGATTCTGGATTCCTCTCTCTGACAGAGGAAGAACGCCGAGCCCTATCCCGTCTCCGATTCGCCCCAGGTCGTCGACGACAACAAAGCTTCTACGAAGTTCCACGACGAGTCAACATCAATTCTGACAACGACCTTGTTTCGTCATCAGTAATTGCATGGAGTTTCTACCCAAAATTGCTTGTGAGAGATACCCCCGGAACAAAGGGCCTTCGAAACATTGGCAACAACCAATCCATCAGCTTGCACCCTACATCTGTGAATAGAGGATTTCTAGATATCAAGTGGCTGTCATACTACCACATCATGCAGTCAAAAACGTATGAACACCCTCCCTTCCAAGTAGTAAAATTCAATGCACGCACTAACATCCGACACAGAGTCTACCATGCCCACGAAACTACGGCCGTGGAACCCTTCGCCATCGCCCTTCTCTGCGGGGATGTTCGCTGTGATGTAACTCATGTCCTCCCACTGAGCTTCTCGTACCCAGCATCGCTAACTTGTCATAAGATGTTCTCCGGTGTCATTGTTCTAGACGGCAACAGAGGCCGCTTCGCCCTTCCAGACTGGAAGACGATGCTCGTCGTCAAAGTCTTGCGTACGCGTCTTCGCGAGCTTCTCACGCGTTCATTTAAACAGCCTGGAAAGCTACCTACTGCTCAACAGGAGAAATGGCTGGAGATATGGCAGAAGCTATTTACGCCCGACCAGGGGAGTGATGGCAAGCTGGGCATGTCGATTGCTGTGGGCAAGGCATAGGTTGCCAGGCGCGCAGTATCAATGGGGTGAGGAGTCTCATGGAGTTCACATGGCAAGATCCAGATTTGCATACGGGCATGGCATCGGCGATGTGTTACAGAAAAAAAAAAATTTGCGCAATAAACCAAGACGTTGCAAGTCATGAGGAATGTACTACAAATTATATTGGTTCCAATCCTAACTGTGTGCATGGCAGCTGTGATTGACTTATGCCATCATCCATTCTGTTAAAGCTTCATCTACATCATGTGTTCCAGCCATCATCCTCGAGCAACTTATTACACAATGGGCATATATTTTGCCTCTCACCGTTCATAAACGCACATGATTATCAGCCCCGCGAGATCAAAACTATTCATTCTGTGCCCGAGGTCCATCCTCCTTCTTACCCGCCAGAAACATTGCCTTGAAATCAGCATTGCTCTTCTGCGCACCAGAAGTGCCACTCTCGGTCGCCATTGCAGTCGGGTTAGTTCCCTCAAAGGAAGCAGCCTTCCTTGGCGCAAAGCCCAACACTCTCTTTGGGCCAGTCGTCCCCTGTGCAGAACGACTAACAGCCCGTGGGGGGGGCATAAGGCCACCTTTTGGCTTCTCATCCTTCTGGGCCTTTTCATTCTCATTCGTTCTCTTGCCCTTGTTGCCAGGTCGGTTTCGGCGAAGCTCGTCGGGGGACCCTGTGCGAAGCTTGTGGCCCTCGTACTCCATACTATTTAGTTGAAGGGCTGCTTGCCCAGCGGTGCGTACGTCTGCGAATTCAATAATGGCACCGCCATGGCCAGGCTGATGGATGAGCTTGATGATGGGACCTAGCGGTTCGACGAGAGCCCTGACGCGAGCGTCATTGACGATGTCGGGGAGGCCCATGAGAGCAATCGTCCTGGCTGTGATCTCTGACGACGAGGGTTTGTCGTTGCTGTGCGTTGCATCCTTCAATACCTCGTCGCCTTCGTCGTCGTGAATTGAGTCGGGGGCCGGGGAGGCGGAAAAGCGCTGGAGATCTGATGACTTGGCGGTAGGCTTCACTTTGTTCTCCGTCGAGACTTCGGCTTTGATGATCTGGGAGCGGATTTTGGTATTGTTCAGCTCTTCAACAGCCTTGGAAGCTTGCTCTTTGGTCTCAAAGTCCAAAAAGGCAAAGCCGCGATTTCGACCGGCCATGTTTTGGGGAATATTGACTCTCTGCACCGTTCCAAACTTGCCAAACACGTCACGGATCTCGGCCTCCGAGGCGGCTTGGTCCAGGTTGCTGATGTGGACTTCACGCCCTTCGGCGACGGCACCTTCGCGGCTCTTCTTTCGATTCGGGTTCGAGTATTTCGCAAGGAGCTTGTATTTCCCATCCAAAAGTTTGCCATCTTTGGCGACGGCTTTGGCAGATGCCTCTCTGTCGAGAAAAGAAAGGTAGCAAAAGCGGCGGTGTGCATTGACCTTCAAGCTGGGCCAACGAATGCTCAAGATCTGGCCGCAGTCTTGGAACAAATTTCGGATGTACTTCTCGTCGGCGGCAGGAGGGTAGTTTGCGATGTATACCGTTAGATCGTGGCCCGGCTGGACGCTGATTTGTGACTCTCCAAAGTATTTGGCGTCCCTGAGTAGAGCGGATTGTGCTTCTTCGGTTGAGCGATATTCGATCAATGCCGTCGTAGTCTGCTCTTTTTCATTCTTGTAAAAGGCGGTTATGTTGTTGATGTGGCCATATGGCCTGAAATACTTTCGCGTTTCGGTTTGTGTTGCCTCATACGGCAGGTTCGTGACGAGAATGGTCGAATTCTCTCTGTCACGCTTCGCAGGCTGGCTGGTAGATTCGCCGTCGACAGCCTCGTGACTGTTTCTCTGACGCTTGTTGGCACTTACCTCATCATCTTGTGGTGTGTCCACAAGAGATTGTCGTTTCCTTTTGGAGCCACTTGGCGAGGACGCTGTTTCGGCACCAGGCTGCTCCTGAGGCTGGACCTCTGCCTGGGCCTGGCCTTGGGTTTCATAGTAAGCGGCATATTGCGCAGCCCGAGCCTCTTCCTCCCGCTTTCGACGATATCTGAGGACCTTCTGGGTCTGATGAACAAAGTCATTGGCCTGTCGTAATACTTCTGGCGTTTCGTAGAGGCTGCAATGCTGTAAGTAGACCTCGAGAATCTTCTCCGGCCAGTCGATCGATTCGTGTGTCGCAGCAGAATGTAGGGTTACAGTGGCCATCGACGGGGTACCATAGTCGGACCCGCGAGGGTGATTGGACGCAAAAACGAACATCTCCCATGTGTATCGGTTGAACCAGAAATCGTAGCTGTTGGCATGGATGGCGTTTTGTTCAAGCTTGTTCCATACAGCCCTTGCCTCATCGTGTGCGACTTTTGTCTCTGTCAAATACTGGATATAGATTCTTTCCAGTCGATATTTTGGATCTCCCTGGAAATTTTTACCGTAGAGCTTCTTGCCCTTTTTCATGACCAAATCCATGGAATCTTTGAGTCCAGCCTCTAAAGCGCGAAGTCTATCGTCCTCTGTCTCTTTGATCGCGGTTCTTCTCAGATATGAGCACCACGCACTATACATCACAATCATGCTCTCCATCCCATCTTTGCATAGCTGGGCATCAACAGTCGCCGCGTCTTTGATGGATTCGACTTCATCAAACGGTAGACCCGCCTCTTCAGCGCATTGTATGTATCTGCCCCAAAGCTGTCCAGATCTTGGGCAATGTTGTACTGCTCTCCGAGATGCGTCGAGACCCCGGGCCGGGAAGGACGAAGCATCAGAAGTCGAAGACAGAAAGACTATGTACTCCTGCCATGCGTCCTCATCGGTCGCGAATAAGCCTGTAAGGGCCCTGTCAAACAAGCCAGAGCAGAGGCAGATCGAAAGTTTGGTGTCTTTCTGGTTTCTCTTGGTTCCGCGCACTTCCCAATCCAGGTAATCTCGAAGTAAAGTCTTTTGTGCCTCGACATCGCCATTACGCTCGGCCTGCTTCAGCTTCAGCTCAAATGGATCACGCGCTTCAGCGGCTCTCTTCGGCTCTTGGGCGTTGGTAGTGATGTCTTTCATGGTGTCTTCCCATGCAGTTTGATTGTACTCGGACAGGAAGCTTGAAAAGGATTGAGAGGTTTCTTCCCAGGTGAGGTGAGGTGTCGCCAACCGGTCACGATAAAGTCGGGTTACTCTGTTCAGAAGTTCGGGTGTCGGGCTGTTGCGAAACTGTTCGATTTCGAACGAAATCCAGCGGTTCCAGAGTTCATGGCTATCGCTCAGACGATATTGAATAGCTTCGTATCCTTGCTGCCACAGGTCCAGTGTTGAACCCAAGGAGAAGAGCTCCTGGCCCATCAACTGCTCGTCTTCCGACCACCCAGCATCGCTAGAGTTGCTACGTTCCCAGAGACTCTGGAAGAATTCGCAGTACGACAGCCACAGGCGCAAGCTGCCAGGCTCCGCGCTCACGGCACGTTTGTAAAGCTCGATGAGGTTGACGCGATGCTCGAGGTCGGATGCATTGCGCGCAGATTCTTCGATGTAGGCCACCCAGCTGCTTTCACCTACAGGATTGGCCATTGTATTGGATGTGATCGCGGTCTGACGCAATGTGAACCGGCGGCATGCCTTGCGATGGATGACTTATGTTGGAAAAGTGTTAGGCAGGCAGCGACCCTTGCTCAAGATAGCGGCGGCACAGCTGACTGGCATGGGTTGACTTGACAGCTGTGGGTCAAAAATGTAGCTTCTGCCGGCCAGCTGCCCGCTGTTGAACTCACGTGCCCCACTAAGTAAATTTCTCTAATGATCCACAAATATTGAAAGAATCAGATGTCCGGCTCTTGGCCAAATCCTATCCTCGAGGAACCATTGTCGACCCCCTTCGTATGGGGCGCTCTCAGCCAGCTAGCTATCTTGCAATCAGTCCGGGAACGTCAGAGACAAAACAGGAGATTTCAAAATGCGTACTACCACCATTGTCGTCAATCAATCTTCGTTCCGGACAACTGAAGGAATCTCTTTCATTGCAAAATAGCCACGTCTAACTTGCATATGGACCTGCCCGATATATTCAACACTCATGGATGCTAAGAAATGGCAGCTGTCAACATGGCGATGCCACCCTAGATGAGAGAGGATGTTTTTTTTTTTATCCGCCTGCCGCCATACCTACCTTATTGCCAAGTTTTTCAGAGGGCTGAGTGAATTGCAGTTAATTAAGCAACACCCGAACGGAAAATCGAATCCACGACAAAAATTGTTTCCGTAATTAGACGACAACTAAGCCCTCGAGGTGCGGTAATTATGTGAAAAAGTCCGGGTCTCCATCTTGGATTCGTGGAGCGGAATCGAAACAGATTTTTGGTGGACCACACCCCACAGACTCTTTTGTGATACCATCCCCAGACAACCCGACTATCAGATGGAGAAGATCTGAACGTGGAAAGATGAGAGGTGGGGACGGTATATTCGAACATAGTCATCCCGAAACTCACCTCGAAACTCATATCGCGGCCAAAAGGGGGAAGGGTTTCAGCTAACTCCAGTGTCGACTTCTACATTACATGTAGAAGACCACTGGCGGCTTGGTCCACATTGTTTGGCGGCGCCACGGGCACGGACTGCACATGTAATAAGCAGAAGAAGCCAGAAGAAGCCAGTGCGCTGCCGCAGCGCGGAGGATTTGCGTTGCGATTCGAAAAGTCGGCCAAACCGTCGTTGATGACCTCGTTGAGTTCAGGAGCACCCATGCTGTGGTTATACGCCTGCCCAGTGCCTACTGCCGTGACGCCAGTTCAACACAGCTGCGATGGCTGGTGTTCGAGAGATGTTCATCATCAGCTATACATATATAATATACCTAGCCCATTCGGAGCTGCATTGACCTTGTCGCTACATACGCTTTTCTACATTGTATACGTCAGGTGGATCCGACTGGCCTTCATCAACGCCGACCCAACCACCCAGAACAAACTCGACAACGATTTACCTTTTTTTAGCGTCTCCAATATTAATTGGTACTTGCATATTATTACTGCGCAACCCTGTTTCCGCATCAGTGGACCCTGACATAAAGATCTACATACACAGCCATCAAACTCGGAAAAGAGGCCAGACTCCAGAGTACCGAAGTGCTAGCAAGCCACCACCAATGTCAAGAATAGAGAAGAAGTGTTCTATGCATACATTGCATACAATGGGTTCTGGTTTCGCATCGCAACTCTGAGGCCTCTGAGCGAACGAGTCAGTCATGGTGTGTCCCTGCAAAAATACCCATGACAACACCAAAGCGGATGTAATCCTCCGTATTACATGTAATACCGATCCGCTCGTCGTGCGCTTTCCGTTTCCGCGCTGATGTACATAGTCCGTACCACTTTTGGAAATGGGCCACGTGAATAATAACAGCAGGTTACTCCGTACTGTAACGTCGAACGCCACCACTACGACTTTGTCGAGTCACTGTGTGTTGTTGTTATGTCCCCTGATAAACAGTGGTAAGGGAGCAAACTGGTCACTCGCTCGTAGTAGGGATGTGAGCTGATCAAAATCAAAGATGGATGAGGGGTACTTACTTCTTGGTGGGTGTAAAGTTTACTACATTGTATAGTACTTGTAAGTCGCAGTGCGATCTATGCTTACAAGGAAGTACCTCGCTAAGAGCTGGTTTCTGTGCTGAAATGCAGGTACCCAGCTTGTACACACCCCAGAATATTGGGACCCCGGGTCTAGGGGATGTGGCAGCATGTGGCAGCATGAACTGACTAACACACTATGTACTCCGTAATCTACATATCCAATCTGAAATTGAGTTCATAGCGCACAGAGGCACGGTCTAAGCCAGGAACCCATGTGTTTCAAGCCGACGTCTCCATTTTCCCAAATAGCCTGATAATGCTGGCGAAGCCATTCAGCTAATACTCCGTATGTGCTCCGTATGTGCTCCGTATTACATACATACAGCAGGCTGTCATGGCAGGCCATCTTTGGACTAGGGGAGATGAGGAAGCAAGCCGCATTGCATTACAACTCTCATTTCATCCACTCCTTCTTTCTCGCTTTCTCGTCTCGCTCTCAGCTTTTCTCACCACCCCTCGAGACTAGTCTTTATTTTCACATTCATCTAATTTCCCTGGCATTTGCCCATCAAAAAACTATTGAAAATCCTTCCCCCCCTCCCAAAACCAAAAAAAAAAAGATGGGCTACCAGCATAGCGAGTCTGACTGGTCATCATCCAGGGACCGATTTGCTAGAGGTGATTACGCCAGACACGCTCCCGTACTCCCCCCAAAAGACTCTTATGCCGACCTAAAAGAAGCCCTTGACCTTCTTCCACCACCGTCCACTCCAAGCTCGGCTTGTGCTTCAGCTGTTTCTGCTCCATCCTCAAGCAGACATCTAGACGGCGGGCCTCCTTCGTTGAGCAATAGGGCCCTTCCCTTTTTCCAACAACAACAACAACAACAACAACAACAACAACAACAACAACAACAACAACAACAACAACAACAACAACAACAACAACAACAACAACAACAACAACAACAACAACAACAACAACCACAACAACAACAACAACAACCACAACAACAACAACCACAACCACCACCACCACCGCTACCGCATCAACAGCTACTATCGTCTGCGAGCCTATCTCGTGTTCTGTCTCACCGGGGCTTCAGCATGGCGTCTGTGAGCAAGGCCCAATCGCAATGCCTTCAACTCTGTACTGTAGTTGCGGCGGCGTGCGACCGAGTTGCCGAACAGATGTCCGAGTACACTGCTTTGGTCAAGCACCTACCACACGGGTTTGGCCCTTTGGCGAACGATGTGCTCGATACATGTCAAGTTCTTTTCTACATTGAAGCTGGCCTTGGCGAAGCCGCTCGTCACAACGAATCTCTTCCTCTCGACATGATCACCGTGCTGGAGAAGAAGTTCCGAGTTGCGCAGATTGACTTCCGCGGCCTTGACCAGCTCATAGGCAAGCAGCTGGAATATGAGCGCAAGGGCACCATGGGCCGCATGAGACGCGGCTTCGGCAAGATGTTTGGCGACAGCAGTCTCGAGAAGATGACCCATGCACTGGCAAAGACACGCGAGGAACTGAAAATCAGCGCCCTCATGTTCCAGTGGAAACTCGGTGCTGATCGCATGGAGAGCGAACTCGGCATTGGATATATTGGCCTTGCTGCCGCTCTGGGTGCAACGGATCACCGACGCCAACGGGCAGGATCACGGGCATCCGAGGACAGGGTATCCAGCTACCGTTCGCCGTCGCACCATCTCAGTGCCGAGGACCATCATCATCTGGCCATGGCTGAGCAGCATTCCCACCTGCCCGTTCTCCCTCCAATTCCCAAGATTGACAGGGCAACCGCTTACGGACACGAGTCCGTGAGTGAAGACAGCAACGGGTATGCTGCTCATGGACTCGATTACTCTCACCTCAGTTCCAACACAAGATATACTAACAGCTCCAATGGAAGCTCCTATGAAGGACAAGTGTCCAAGAGATTACTGTTGCCAGATCGCATGAGCACCTATGAGCAAGAGAACGAGGCAAGCTCATCATTGGACGAAATAGTAGCCGATATCAAGGCCCTCGAGTTGGATAGCTCCAAAGCAATTCATATGAAGAGCGAGCCGTTGAGCATGCCGCGCCGAACGCCACACAGCAGCGCCGACGCAGACCGCTCGAATGTCAAGCAGATTCTTGCGTCCGCAGTCCGCGCTGGGGATCATAAGCTCGTTATGCAGCTGCTTGATCGCGGCGTCTCACCAGACACAGGGCCGGACTCCCACGCGCTCAACGGAGCTATTCTGAACCACGATGCTGAGAGCATCCGCCTGCTGCTCCTCTACGGGGCCGATCCCAACGCAACAGACAAGCACGGTGTCAGCCCTCTTGTCGCAGCCGCTGAGAAATCGTACCTCGACGGTGCCATTGCACTGCTCAAGTACGGCGCAGACCCCAACATGTCTCTTGACCCCGACATGGACTCGCCTCTTTCCGTCGCAGCAATAGCCAACAACGTCAGACTCACCCATCTGCTTCTGATGTACGGAGCAAATGCGAACCAGAGCACGGCCGATGGCAACACTGTCCTTGTTGGATCCATCAACAAGAAGACGCCGAAGCACTTCATCGACATGCTGCTCAACTACGGTGCCGGCCCCAACGAAAAGAACGGCGAGGGCAAGACGGCCTTGTTTGAGGCCATCACCAGCGCCCGTGTCGATATTGTCAGCAGCCTCATCGAGCACGGAGCCAACACAAATCTCCCTGGTCCCAAGCACATGCTGTGGCCAGCAACATACCAGGCGCCCTGTCTGCAAGTTCTTCTTGCCAACGGCGCCGACCACAAGAAGTGCCCCGGCATCATGGAACTTGCCGCCAGCGTCAACAACATCGAGTCAATCCGCCTCCTGCTCAAGGCTGGCGTGGACCCCAACGCCAAGAAAGATGGAACATACACACCCCTGTGCACATCCATCCGCGATAACCGCAAGGACATCTTCGACCTCCTCCTCCGCAGCGGCGCGGACCCCAACGCCCCAGCCGCCGAGTACCCTTGCTTCAAGTGCGTCACTCACCACAGAGAACACTTCCTGCCTGCTCTCGTGGCAGCCGGCGGCAACTTGGGCTCACCTAAAGGCATCCTCGAAACGGCCGTCACGTCCAAGAACGGCCCGGCGCTGAAATGGCTGCTGGACCAAGGCATCGACCCGAATGAAAAGACGCCCAAGGGCTACACGCCGCTGACGAGCGCCATTCGCGACAACCATATCGGGTTCGTCGACACCCTCCTCGCGCGTGGAGCCAACCCCAACGTCCGCGGCCAAGACTGGCCCGTTTGCATGGCCGTCCACAACCCCGATATCCTGGCACGCATCTTGGCCGTGCTCCCCGAGCCACGCGCTTTCAAGGGTGTCATGGAAATGGCCGTCGTAGCCAACAAGCTCGAATCCGTCAAGCTCCTCCTCGCAGCGGGCGTCTCCGTCGAAGACAAGAACGGCGGCGTCTTCTCCCCCCTGACATCTGCCATCCGCGAGTACCGCAAAGACATCGTCGTCTTCCTCCTCAACGACGGCCGCGCCGACGTCAACGCGCCCGGCGAACATCTCCCCATCGTCAAGGCCCTCCGACGATGCGCCACCGAGCACACGGACATGATCGATTTGCTGCTCGAAAAGGGCGCCGACCCCAACAAGGTCTACAGAGGATGGAACGGCATCATGCAGGCCATCGAGAACGGCGACATAGACATGCTCAAGAAGCTGGCGCAAAAGTCGGGCGTGGATATGGAAGTCAAGGACGAGCTCGGTCGCACTGTCACAGAGATTGCCATCTCAAGAAGATGGGAGGAGGCCGTGGATGTTCTGCTTGCACATTCTCGCAAATAGATACCAGCGCATTTTGCTTTTGCTCTTTTTTTTTTTTCCCCGTCCTTGTTCCGTTTCCCAACTCTTTTCCGGCGATCCTTGTTGGCACTTGCCTATGCGGGCGGCACTTGTCCCTCGGTTTACCGCCATCGATACCGGCCGGACCTGATACCACTTTTCATCCTTGTCATCCATGTCATTTGTATATTTTTATTGCATCCACCATCTACTATCATCTATAAATTTAATTAGTACAATAAAGAAACGGGACTGCACGAGAGGAAGCATAATGAATATTTGTTCTTGAACGATATCACAAGTCTGTCCTACGCCAAGTATGTAGGCTCCCTCGCTTGTTGGGTTTCCGCCATGCCGTCAGCGCTGAAATGAAACTGCAGCGTGCAGTAGTAATAGAATATCAAAGCAACTTGATTTGCTAGATGTTACTGCATCATCATCACATTACTCTCAAGGGGGCTCTCACCTCGGCAGCAAGCCAAAGGAAAAATAGGAACAGGGGCAGCAGCCAATCGCGGCAGTCATCTCGATACCAAAGCGCCGTCACACATTCGCAAGATTGAATTAGACGGGCCTCGGCTAGCCCAACTACATAGTTCTGGTTCCTTCCATCCTTCCATCGGTATCACCACGCACCACACACCCACACCCCAGCCCCTCTTGGCATCAAGGCCCGGATCGTACATGTACGGAGGGAGAGCTGCCCACGTTCCGGGGGGGGGGGGGTGGCGTTGACAAGTCGAATCCAGCACTTTCGTACGTCGTTAAGTCTCAACAGCTCTTGCTAGATCCAGGTGGGGGAAGATCTGTGCAGAATCGCATCATGGAAGGGCGAGGAAAAGATTCCGACTCCACCTTGGTGCATTGATTGAGCCAAGGCGTACGGATCAGACGAGCTGCATTGACACCCCACATTTCAGATAATTGATCTTTCCGAGTGAGCACCGCACTGGAAAAAAGTAACAACAATCAGAAGGAAACCGAGTTGGACACAACGGGCACCAAGGTAATAATTGTGAATGCATTTTGCAGTGTCTGCAGTCTGATGTAGTACGGGCAGCTTGCCTGTTCAGATTAGCATTTCAAACATGTGGTTCGGCAGTTTTTTTTTGTTTTTTTCTTGTTTTTTTTTTCTCAAAAAAAAAGGAGCGTTGAAAAGGAGCAAAATCAAAATCAACAACAAAAAAAAAAAACAAGAGGGAGGGCAGTCCACGATAAACGCGTTTTCCACCCCACCTCTGCTCGCGATAGCGGGTTCCAAAGCTACATACATACATAGATATGGGTATGAAAATCATGCAGGGTGGAGAAAATTCAACTAAGCCATTGACATAATGAACGGATAGATTAATTTCATGCTACCACGGTATGAGATATCTTAAAGCCATTAACTCTAGTACTATTAGCATGATCGGTATCTAGATTAGGTATCAAATGTAAATATTATGGCTGGTGGTAGCAAAAAGGGATCAGAACAAATCATCTGTTCCCCGCGTGGCCAGAGCGAGAGCAAGAAAAAATGGTCCATACGGAGAATCAAGAAAACCACGCTGGCTGTTTCATGTTGCGAAGAGAGGGTGGGGCGAGAGCCGTGCCTGCCATGGCCCTCTTGCTTATTAAAGCTGTGAAGTTGGCTTAACGCGATTTGAAAACTGCGACTCACTGCCTGCCGCTCTGACGGTCCAATGGAAAACCGGGGTTGGTAGACAGCCGTCCCCACATCAGACTCGAGCTGTGACTGACTGACCCCCACGTGTTGTGAAAAAAACCTTGTGATCAACGCAACTTGCAAGTTTGGAGCAATGATGCGCTGGAATCTGCGATGGGCCAACGACAACGCGCGGGAAACCCGCCTGTGTCGATGCCATCTTTTTTTTTTTTTTTGACATCGCAGCAACTTGTCGGGGTTTCCGTTATCCGTTTTCCCTTTCTATAGCATAACCTCATAATCAGGACAGTGCTCTGACACGGTCCTACGGGACGGACACAGTCCCCCCCTGCCTCTCCGCCAAACTTCCTCTCTTCTCAGTGGTCCTCCACACTTGAGACGACGGGCCTTTTTTTTAACTGAACAATGCAGGCAGGGGTCTGGTGGCGCTTTCTCTCTGCCCCTGACTACTGTATGCATGCAACCTTGCGGCCCAACCAGAAGCCTTTGCTGAACCCTACTACTTTTCCCAGTTTGCGAACCCGTTCAGTCGAGAGGAGTCGAGAGGTTCTCTTTGGTCTCCTTCCTCTATTACGAATAGACTTGCGCCGATGACTGCCTCAGAGCCTCGCACTGTGGTGCTAGATTGAGAGGCGCGAAAGAGTTGTCAGCATAACAATTGCCTCTGGTTTGTAAATAGTGGCATTGCATCCCCCGCCGAAAATACGATGCTTGGCTACTGAGCCGCACGCCGCAGTCGCATGTCAGGATTGAGCGCAATGCCTGTTGCTTGTTGCTCCCCAGCGCTGCTCCTGTAATCATGTTGGGTAACTTCAACCAGGCTTCTGGCTAGTCACATTAATAAGCATTTTCTACGGAGCAAGGTTGCCGTGACCTGAGTCTCTGGACGGGAGCCGGCCCACGAATGGCGACTAGCAGCTGGCCACGGCCGGCGGGTTGGTTGGCCTCTCCCTGCATCTCTCACGACAGACGGAAGCTACACCCCGTAATAATATTATAACGGAGTAATGGTGCATTGACTGCAGACACAGACACAGACACAGACACAGACACAGACAGCTCCTTCCCCTGTCTGGTAGGTGCACAACAACAGCTGCGGAAGACTAATAACCGCCCTCGCATCAAATGCTACTAGGCTTGGCAGTGCCATTATATCAGTTCCAAGCGCACACACAGCCCGTGGTCCGTACTCTGTGCTTTTTTTTGTGCGTGCTCCGTATAGATGTTGTGTTTGTCGTCCTCCGCACTTTCTTCATTCGTCGTCCCACACTCTCTCTCTCTCTCTTGCCTCACTTGTCCTTCCTTCACTTCACCTTCTTCCTTCTTTCCTTCACCGTGCGTCTGTTTTCGCTGCCTTTTGGCCGGAATTACACGATAAACACTTTCCGCGTCTAGAGTTTTATTCCGTCTTTCGTTTCTCTTCCTTGCCTCCGGCGAATCATCTGCCGCGTTCCTTCGACCTGTCAATTCTATCCGCTTTTCACATTCTTGACTTGGCGGACATTTTGACCACCAACCGAATTTCTGCGTTACATTCCATTCTCGACATACAGCTTTCTCTCATTCGTCACACGTACTCACTCACTTGCGATAATCCGTCACTGGTGACCACAACATTGTCGCATCGTATCAACTCTCATTTTCTCCCACCACCACTTCGCATCGCACTTGCCAGCTGTTCGACTGGGTCGGTCTACCTCCCGGCATTAGACGTCGAGGCAGGAGTCTTTTCTTCGTCCCCAGGCGCAGATCTGGTCGTCTTGTCATCGAACGCTCTTGTTCTGGTGGCACCGTTATCATATCGATTTTCTGTTAGGATAGCTAGCTATCCCAGAGCTGTCTTGGTGAGTCGCCGATACTAACAGTAAAGTTCGGTCGTACGAAGCTTGGAGGCTCGCAACCCTCGTCATGGGCCGATTTTTACCGATTCTCCTCAGCCTCATCGGCACACTTCACGTCATTGGTGTCTCTGGCCAAAGTGCCGCCGAGTGTATCGTGAGTTGAATCGTACTTTCTTGACATCGCTACACATGATTAAGAAAGGAGAACAACGTTTCTTGAGACACTGCCAACTGACTTTCTCTGTACAGGGACGCTGCACGGGTAAAGTACGAGACCAATTCAAGGACTTGCAATGTTCAGACGCCAATGCGGCACCATGCTTTTGCAAGAATCCGACCTTCCCTCGCGCAGTCCTGGAGTGTAGCCAGTCATGTGGTGCGACTATGGATATGGTGTCTGGTTACCTTACCTCGGACTTTTGCAAAGGTATGTCATGTCGTCTTTCTTTTCGATGTGAAATTCGACCATGGGTAGAGTTTTGAGCTGATTCTTAATATTCAGTCCAAGGACTCGCCAAGCCGAGCGAATCTGCAGCTGCGAGCACTCCGGCATCACAAACGTCTGCAGCGGCATCCTCAGCGGCATCGGCAACTAGCAGCACCACGACTAGCAGCACCGCAGCTGTCCAGACCACACCGATCAGCTCTGCAACCTCGGCTCCTTCCTCAGCGTTGAGCCAAGTCGCTACTACTTCATCAACCGTGTCAGAAGTTTTCTCATCTGCCACCGCCGAGACGACTGGTTCCTCCTCGACGTCATCCGCTTCATCATCTGCGACCTCGGATACAGTAGCCAGTGCAACCTCATCTGCCGCTTCCGCTGCCGCAGCAGGCTCGACCTCGAGTGGACTATCTCAGGCCGCCATTGCCGGTATTGGCATTGGTATTGGAGCCGCAGTCATTGCCGTAGCCGGTATCGTCATTTGCATGCTTCTCAAGGGCCGAAAGAAAAAGGCTACTCGTAGCCCAGAAAATATGGAGATTTCAAAGCCGTTGCCTGGTTCTGGCCGGATGTACCCTAACCGAGAGGACAACTATCGTGCCGGACGGGATGCTTCACTTGAAAAATACGGGCGCGACATCGAAATGACAGCAAATCGATACGAAGACATGCTACCTCGAACCCAGCCTAGAACAATGGTGTAGTGAGGAGAAATCGAAAGAACGGATGATTTGTTCAAACATCAAATGTCCTACAAGCAGAGGATATCAAGAAGTGGTGATTGAGCAGTCGCGGGTTCGGAGAACAACTGCATTTTCTTTTCTTGTCCCTTTCCTTTATATCCTTTTTCTAGTCGATGTCACCTTTTTCTTTCTTTCTCTTTCCCTTTTCTTGTTCTTCAGGTTGGGTTGCAACAGTCTTGTCCGAGTCACGTTGATGCAAGCTGATTTACACCGTATGAAGCCCCAGCAATGCTACGGACTCGACTTGTGCCAGGACGCCAACGTCCAGGTGACGGCGAAATGTCTACCATGTTGACGCACGTGCCGGGTTAATTGAGGAGTCATGTTGGGGATGGAGGGAACTGCATTGGTAGGAAGTGTCTTTTAAATAAAAGCGCTCTATATTTTACGTTATTGTAGTAGAAAGTTAGTCCTCCTCCGACCCGCCAGAGCCCAGGCAGGACAAGAGAACACTGAAGCCGATGTCGGCGCAGTTGTACAGCTATTCAAATGTACATATGTTGTTACAAGATTTTGTGTCTATGGAACAACATGCGATAAGCGAAGTTTGTGAAAAATCTGGCAGGATGGCCTACAGTGCCATTGCGGCTATTATTTTACCACGAATAATATGGACGTTGGCCGTAGACACGACGGTTGGGTAGATGTACCCAAGGACCCTTTGCCGTTTTCTTGGCCACCAGCTCCTCATACTCTCGAATCCTTGTCTTCTCCTCTTTGAGAAGAATCGTAAAGCCTGCGAAGATGCCAGTTAGCGATCCCGTCTAGAGTGAAGAACGTAACCATGGGAGGGACCAACTTGTGCTCGGATGCTGGATAAGGCCCATTCTTCCGCGGCCCTTGTAATCAATCTCCTTGCCCCTCCATGGGCCACGCCCAACCCATGACTGGGCAATATACATCCGAGTCGGATCGTAAACTTCGATCCAGCTGCCGTCCTTGGTCTGGATTTTTCTTGGCTTCTCAAAGGTCTCGCCATTGACTTTGCCCAATCCCATTCCCCTCTGCGCGATGGCCAAATCTCTTGCCTCCTCCAGATAATACTTGACCTCTGCGGCCATCTTCTTCTTAGACCAAGTCATCTGGGTAATTGCATCGTCGACATTCTTCCCTGCAATCTGACGGGACAGCATGACCAGTTTCTTCACGCTGGTCGGCATGAAGTGACTCTTGTGCAGCAGCTGCCTCTCCGTCATCTTGACCCTCTCCTGCTTGGTGATGGCGCCATTGTTGCGAACCATCTGTATGACTTTTCTGCGTTGCCAGCGTATCCTGCTCCTCGGATCGGGATCCGTCACCATGGCCATGTTCTCGCGGGTCTTTTGTTCGGGTTGCTGGGATGCAGAGGCTTCTTCGGCGGCAGCGGACGGGGGTTTCGCAGAGTCGATCTCATCCTGGAAGATGTTGTCGGATACGGACCCGTGCATGTTGCGCTCGAGAAAGGCGGCTCGTTTCTTGGGGTCGTCGAGCTCGGCGGAGGTTGGATCTGAGGATCGCGCGGACGCAGTGCCCTCTTTGGAGCCAGGTTTGCCCCAGCCCTTGAAGATGTTGACGGACCATTTGGAGCGACGTTGCGAGGAGGGCGTGGAGGAGAGCAATGTGGTTGTGAGGGGTGCTGTTGAAGGGGAGCCTGTTGTTGGATTGTGGGGATTAGCATGTAGGAATCCTTATCGAATGGAGGGAAACGGCCCGTCAATTGATTGAGTCCGGGTTGGTGAGTCAGAAAGCAGTCAATCGTACCTGAGATGGCACTTGCTAGCCGTCGGCTAGCGAGGCGTAAACTCATGGCTGTGGTGGTTGTGGTGGTTTGGCGGACAGCTCTCGCCTCGCATGCAAACGCAACTTTCTGAAATAGTGGTTTAGACCTTGTCCAGGGCAGGAGCGAGAGCTGCATAACCGGACTTCAACCGTTTGGTCTGGTAAATTTACTGGCGGTCGCTAGTCACGTGATTGAGTTGACGCTCTCCTCGGTCCACCCAATCTTTGCCCTCGTCGAACGACTTCCTCCAGAGATCGATTCTTCTCCCGAAATTACCCGCCGCAGTAACCTTTCGCACCAGCCGTCTTGCCTTTTTCTTCGGAAGATCACCAATTCGTCAAAATGCCTGCTGCTCCAATCTCCGGTGTACGTTTCTCTCAATTCGAATTCGCGACTCAATGAATTGGCTTGGGGGGGGTGGTCAGACAGATGCGAAAAAGGGGACAGCTTGGAATTTGCGGAGAGCTGACCTGGTTTGGAAAATCAATAGATTCTGCGACGTCGCCTGATTCTTGACCTTAGCATTGGTCTGGGTACGTTTGTTGTATTCTCTGTGAAATCGAGGACAATTACTCAATTGTGTTGTTCTTCTTGCGGCGTGGGCATTAGCAGACTGAAGGCGATGAAGCTGAGGGAGGGGTCGGGTATGCTAACAGAGAAATGGAATTGCAGGTGCTGGCTTCGCCATGGCCAACCTCTTCTGGTGAGGCGAACTGAACTTTACCTCTTTGTCGCACCCGAGACGTTAGCCTGCGGACCATCGATTTCTAATACTGATTAGGTACGGCTTCCACATGCCTCGAACCAACGCTCGTGACGCCTTCTATTCTAAGCTGGAGGCCGAGCGCGCCGAAAACAAGCAGTAAATACTGGTCTTCAGCGGGAAAGGGAGAAAAGAGAAAGAAAAAAAGAAACTTAAGGAACAGGAGGGTATGCCGAGAATTCGAGGGAATTGGTGCGATGTTTCCACCTGGCTTCGGATAGCCTAGAGCATTAGACGGAGAGTAGGGACTACAACACGAGTTGTGGGTAGGCCGCTGGATGTATCTATGTACAATAGACCAGGCAGCCTGGTCGACTTGATGCTTATAATATTTTCGTTTGTGAGTGTCAAGCTGTGAAGTGCGATGATGGACGGATGAATAGTTTGTATCGGTAAGCCACGGCGAAGTCGGACTTGTGATTCCGAGGAGCCCATTTTGGACGCAATGAGGAAATTAAGATCATGGCAGGGTAACTGGATATGTGCGGATGTATTGACAAGGAGCTGTTGTACTCAAATTCATCTCACTGAGGTTCACGATCCAAGACTATGTATGCGTCATGTCATGACTCAGCCAAACCCGTCAGTCACCCATCGCCCATCAACACACCAACGCCACGCCACGAAACCAAAAAGTAGAAAGTAATAACGAAGACAAAACCCGCTCGTATATAACACACACACAGTAAATCCCATCTCATTCAGCCAGCCGGCCTTCACCTCGCCGCATCCCCATCCGCCCAGCTCGTAGACCACTGATGCGGTCTCACGCCCTTTTCCCCATCCCCATCCCCCCCCTCCAAAGCTCCCTCGCTCACATTTCCATCGCGTCCCTCCCAGGCCGTCGTTTCCACCATAAACGTCCCTTTTCTATCCTTGCATCTAGAAATTCGAAAAAAAAAAAAAAATTCACGCAATTAGCAACCGCCTTCTGCCAGAGAGCACACTCCATCTACATCGTGCCCTCCTCCCCCCCCCCCCCCCTCCTCCAGTACAATCAGAGAAAGCAAAAAGCACAAACCCCAGAGCCACGAGAAAACATACCTCCGGAAAAGCCTCTCCACGGGAAAACACCGGACCGCACCATCTCGCGACAACGGCCTCTGGACCAGGCATTTGTACTGGAGCATCCGGAGCAGTTCGCACGCCGAGAGGTCGACCTTGTGCGTCGTCGTCGGGGACGGGTCGTGTTTGCGTCGGCGACCGCGAGGATCGACTTGGATCTTGAGGGGCAGCTCCGACGCGGGGAAGGAGTGGCACGGGGGCGTCATTTCAATAGAAGTGGCTGCAGTTTTGTTTTGTTTCTGGTTTCCCCGAACATGGAAAGGGCTGGAATCTCGGGAACGACGCGGATGGATGCCGCGATGGGGAGTAGACTGTTGGGGCAGGTCGAGGAGATGAGTTTGGAAGAGGTGAGTTTTTTTTTTTTTTTTTTTTTGGGTGCAGGCCGTGCCGGATGCGAATTTGGTGAGGAAAGTTGACATGTCTTGTCCACCACTACTATTTGTTGTGTACCGCGATTTGAATTTGATTCGTATAAACTCGTTGCTTGGGAATTTCTTTTTTTTTTTCTTTTTCTCCCCAAAGATGGACATGGATTTTGTTTTGCAAGCATGACAGGATGACTGCGTTGGTCGCAAATGATGTAACGTGGCTTACTTACTGCGCACGCCCTTGAAATTATCACGACGCCAAATTCACGGCCCCAGGAAACAATGGTACACCGAGGCTAAAAATTGGTATTGAAATACCCCCTCTCCCCCCCCCCGGGATACAGGTCCTCCTTGAATTCCGCTCATCGATACAGCCCCCATCTCGCGTCAAGACAACGCATGTCGCGGCGCTTGATGCCCTCGCCGCGACTCACCTGCGCGACACCCAATCGCCAACCATATCGCTCTGCGGACGTGCTCTCCCGCTCCTCTACAAGATAGTCTCAACGCTCGCGTCGCCGCCGCACTGCAAGGCCCTCTTCGTTCTCGATCTCGAGGGCCGCTTCGACGCTGCCCGTCTGGACTGCGAGGCCGAGGACCTGGCGCACGTCTACGTCCAGCAGCACCACCCCACCCCTGCGCGGAGCAGTCCCGAGCACCTGAGGAGTCTGGTGGGCGAGGCGGAGAAGTTCATGCTGTACGGCGATGAAGCGAGGGGGAGTAGGCATCGTGAGTGGTGGGGGACCATGGTGGTGGGTGGTGGTGGTGGTGGTGGTCTGGCGGCGGGCGATGTGACGGCTGGGTGGAAGGGGTGGCTGCGGGTCGAGAGGAGCGCGGTGCCGAGCTTTGCCTCGGGAGTCGGTGTCGACGAGGTTTGGGGACAGAGGGAGCGGAGGCAGAGGGCTGTTGATGAGAAGGGGTGGACGGCGAGTTCGGAATGGGGAGGGTTTGAGTTTGCGGATGGGAGGGCGTCAGAGCGACCTGATCCGGAGAGAAATTCCGGCATAGCTGCATCAACATCACATCGGAGATGAAGATGAACTGACGTTGAGCTGAATCCCTCGTGTTCTGTACGGATTTATTCGTTTACGACGATGCATATGAAAACCTCCATTCCGTTGTGGAACCGTCTTACTATTTCACGTAACCAAGAGAGCAATGAGTATAAGAATAATTTTCTGTTTTTTTTTTGTTGTTCCTATCTAGATGTGATGCTCATGAGGGGGTATAGAAAGAAGTTACATCATATATGTGAATGAGAAACAAATCTGAGCCAATCTATCGGGGTGGTCTTTTGTAATTTGCCGCAGTTTATGCAGAGAACTTGGAACAAGGAAAAGTTTCAATACGTCGTGAAAATAAAAAAAGATATCCCGTTAAGCCTATGCATACCATAGGAGGGGAAGGGAAAAAAAATAAAAAGACATACAATGCTCGCCATATGCATAGTGAAAAAATCCATTCAAACTCCTGATCCGTCCAACCGTAGAAAGGAACAACGTGTGACAATTACGCAGTGATGCCTCCGGCGTCAGCGTCAACGATGGCAGCTTCCGCAGCAACCTGTTCGAGGCTCTGCTTGAGGGAGGTGGACAGCTTCTTGCGCATCTCTCGCTCAATGCCGTGGTTGACTGCATCCAAAACATTGTCAACGGTGACACGAGGCTTGTAGGCAGGCTCGGTACCCTCCTGATAGACACCGGTCTTGACAAGAATGCTGTACCAGTCGCTCTCGGCCTTCTGGTTTACAGCGTTGGTTCCACGAATGTCGCTTTCGGGGGTATCGCCGACAAAGTAGACAGTCTTGGGAGCTTCACTGATGCCGTGCTCGGAATGGCGCCACTGCTTCATGAGACGAGAGGCAAACTCGAAAGTGGGAACCTGAGGTTTGCCAAATGCATGGGTGTTGAGCTTTCCTTGGCCCTTGGTGAGATCGTTGAAGGTGACTTCGAACATGCGACGTAGTGCTCCCATCCCCAGACGCACGTGCTCGTGTGCGGCAGACCAGACAACGTCGTTGTGAGAGAAGTAGAAGGGGGGACCTTCGTCAAAGGTCTCGCTGCGTGATGCCAGACGGCCGCCCTTGGACATGGCAATGTCCAGCATGATCTGGATGTCACCAGCCCAGTCACGAGAATCGGCAAACACAAAGACGGCGTCAATGGTGACATCGTCAAAGTCGCGAACCCGAGAATTGGAGTGTTCCTCGGGGGTAAGCTTGCGGAATGGCGTGGTAGCAGCATCGTGCTTGATGATGTCACCGGGAGTAACAACGTCCTTGAAGCCATAACCCTCGGCGACCTCGCGACACTTTTCACCTTCGCCTCCAATAACGAGGACGGTGCCATATGTCTCTGCCATCTCCCGCATGGGAGTATGGCCGCAGATAAATTGACCAGGCTTGATATCCTGCAAAAGTTGTCGGGAGAGATCGGCGCAGCGTTCCTCTTCGGTCTTGCCGCCGCCGTTGGTGAGGAAGATGTGAGGTCTGCGTGAAAGAATTAGCTCATCATTCTCTCTGATTCATGTGATGATTGATTGTGAGATTGCAATCAACGCCTACTACTAGTTGGCTAATGCGTGGAACCGAGGTCTAGAGATGGGTCATCAATCCGGAACTGCGGGTTATACTTACACGTGAATGCCATATTCATTTTCGCCATTCAACACTTTCATGGCCTGAATAGCTTCAGGGATGGCTTTGCCGCCTCGAACAAGAACGCCATCAATGTCAAAGGCGAACACAAAGGAGTCGGCAATGGACGAAGGAGAAAGCGATGAGGATGGCGTCTCGATGCTGGCGATGCTGGCACGAGAGCTGTCGGAAGCAAGCTCGGGTGAGCCGGGTGTGGTTGATGGCGCGGAGACGTCGTCGAGATCCTTCTTGGCCTGTTCCACAGTATCGTAGAACTTGGCTTCCCGTTGACTCATGGCCATGATTGATGATGTGTCTTTGTCTGTGAAATTGGCTGGTATAGAAGAAGAGATGTTTTTTTTTTTTTTCAAGCTTGTTGCGACGTTGTGTGGTGGTGGTAGTGGAAACGCCAAATTTTGCTGTTGCAATTGCTGTGGGGAAAAAGTCAGGAATACGGGGTGTGAAGATGATGGGATGGATGAGAACTTCTACCGTCAAGAACGGTGGGCGATCAAGCATTTAAATATTTTTTGCGAGGTTCTACATACCGTTTGGGGCTCGCTCCCCTCCGTCTCGGCGCAAAAGTAAAAGTCGAACTTGCTTGCTCGCAGAAGAGGGTTGGTTGTTGTTCGCACAGGCCGAGACGAGTCATTCGGAAAGCTGCCATCGAGCGAAGAGAAGGGAGAAGGGTCCATCGTGGGGGTGGTATGGTAGTCCACACGTAGTCCACATGTAGTCCACATCGTGGTTCCACCTTGGTGCGAACAAGTCTGCACTATGACATGCTCACTAACTACGAGTCACTATGTACATGTAGTTGCAAGGCGGCCCATTGCAAGGTCCACAGGGAGAGTTGTTGTGGTTTGTTGTGGTTTGTTGTGGTTGTTGTATTTTCTTCCACGGTTACTCGTATCTCGTCGTCAGTCAGCCCGTGTAGCGAGTCACTGGTTTCAAACCATGTCATGACCCTACTGTACATGTACGTATGTATACGCCTATACGGGGAGCAAAGTATTTATCCGCCCATGTGTTATCATGAAGCTCAGATAGGCCACTCACTATACGAACAACAACTTTCAGCGGCTCGAGCGGTGAAAGATTTTCGGCTTTGCTGAGAAATGAGTGGTTCCTGATGAAAGACAATCAATCCTCTTGGTTTCCCAGGGGTGGTCGACACAAGATGCCAGGGTCCTGGAGTGACCTGGGAGACAGTGTCCATTGATGATAACGTCTCGGGTGAGACGAAACTGGTGGCTGAAGAAACATGAATGGGTGTACATATGTATTGTATGTATGTATGTGTGTGTGTGTATGTATATGGGTATGTATGTATGTATGTATGTATGTATATTTGTGTGTATATGTGTATGTACATGTACCTGTACATGCATGTGTGCGTGATGGCGGTTCCACAGCTAAGCCAAAAGCGAAGAAGGCGACAGCCGTGATTGGCTGGGAACGACAGGGTTACAAGGTGACGCGATAACTGTACCATACATACGGAGTATAGTTTGGGAGGTCAGCGACGGCCTCCTATGACGGTCGGACCGGCCCACAGTGACGTCAAAGCTGCCCCGGTTTTTCCTTTTGGTCCGATGGCCTACATGTATTACTCCGTTCTCCGTACAATCTATGTACAGTCTATCTAGCACCGTTTCGGCCCCGCCCAAGCGGGTCCGTCCCTTCTCATTCGATGATGCCGGGTGCCAGAGATTTCGCTCATTTTTCGCGCTCTTCGATTCGCCCACGCTGCGAAACACACACGGTTCCTCTTTCCATCCCTGACCTGAAAATACACACCCACGCAGCACAAGAGATACACACACGCGCGCGAGATGGAGACGCCGGTGGCCGGCTATCTTGCCCTGTCTTACGGTCGGGAAAGCACTCCTCGGGCAACGGCGGCTACAGGGTTAGCGACGGACGGTATGTACTACTGCGGCGGGGCTTGACGGTGAGGACAAAAGAGGACAAGTGTGCGTGTGCGTTTGCATGTTTTCCGCAGCAGGTTAACGAATCCTTTGCGTTGATGTTCTGCCCTTTTGCCATGTCTGGAAAGCCCTCTGTGGCACCGGGGGGGGGCAAGTGATCAATTCATCTTTTTGGCTAACGACGGAAAAGCCCTTGGGTAGTATGTATGTAGTAGTGTTGAGGCCGGGCCTGTGTACGGTACGGGTCACGACACCGTCAATACGGTGAGAGAAGAAGAACGACGACGACGACGACGCCGACGACGGCTCCACTGCACCGACCGTCATCATCTTTACAAAGTTCAAACTCGAAACTCGGGTAGGGCCGTGCGACCGTGCGACCGTGCGACCTTCTCACTGGAGCAGACTCTGCTTCCACCGAACACAGATAATGAACGACTTTTTACGTGGAGAATTTCAATGCCGAAATCGAAGTCTCCTCTCGATTCAACAAAACATACCAGGTCCGTTTCATTCCAGTCTGATGGGATCGACACGGTACTGTAGCAAAGCTTGAACTTGTGCCCGCCAAGGGTCCTGGGCCCCTCTCCACTTCTCTCATATCCATCTCTATTTTCTATTATCCTACATAACATGTATTACCAACGGAGACGGTACCCTTTGGCAAGTCGTAATGTAAGGGAGCAAGCAGGTAAAGGACCCATTCTTTTTAACGACTTGCCAAAGGGATCGTATCACTTTCCCTCCGCTTGGCCAAACTTTTTGGTTGGACAACGAAATCCCGGCTCGCATGCAATTCGCACCTTAAAAAATAATGTTGTCTCACGTTGATCACTATATGCGTGGCACTCATTCGCTGCGCTGCTCTCCTCCCTCCTCCTGTCAATCTGCATATCAATACCATTCATGGATTCATGGATGAGAGATAGGAGGTGTTGTTCACAAAAGATCTTTCTGATCATCCCGGATCCATTTCGATGGTATGTTGAATTGTTTGATGCTTGGCACGGTTGTGAATCATTGCCATTTTCAAACATCATTTGCGGCATTTCATGATCCCCTCGCCGCCTTTCAGCTTGCCAAGACACGGCCGTGGCTTTTGCTGCAACCTGGGTGGGTTATCATTTTGGCAAGACGACAGTCTCTGAGTCTGAGTTGCCCCCCACCGGCATGATGTCTAATTGGAAAAAAAGGTGAGAATAATTTTCTTTGCATCCTATTGTTTCGTTTGTCTATGCAGGGCCTGGTTCGGGATGCCACAACACGGAATCTGGTATGGGTGGAAGGAAGCCCCAGGTATCTCGGCCTCATCAAATCTTGCCACGTATCAAGGGTACATAGAGATGATTAATCAAATCCCCCCCAATTGAACATTTCACATGCTTTCATTTATACGCCTTCACATTCACATCAGTCTGCTCTCCTGTGCCAACGAGAGCAGACATAAAAAGAAACACCAAACCATGCTCCCCCCCCCCGCCCGGGGAAGGTTAATCTGCCGCAGCCATAAGATTAGCGGCCCTGGCAGCATCTCTCACGTCACCAGCCTGGTGGGCTAGTCTTGTCAATGATAGAGTCTACTAGAAAATATCTGAACGACGGGCGACTAGGACTTAGTGATGACGCTGCATCGCCATTTCCTCCCGTGTCCGCCGGAAGCTACTTCTAGTGAGGATGGGATGACAAGAGGGCCTTCGGCCTGGATCCAACACGAGAGAAATCCAAATGCATCTTGCGCTTGTCCCAATCCCAAGTGGTTGACAACCACGCTGGGCACCCTGGCGCAGGAATTCGACACAGACTGCATGCCCGACACCAGGTGGTTCCGCCCGTTGATGATGGCCGTTTCACCAGCTAGCATCCCGACCAAAGGCATGGTGATGTCAGATAAGTAGACTACTCACGTAGAACTACTTCATGTAGGCAAGCCAAGCGGAGACGGGGTTGAAAGCTAATAATGGAGCTTTTTGGTTCTGCTTCAAGAAAAGTTGTCCATCCTCTTGCGGGAGAGACAAGGACGCGACGCCCGTCGCCAACTCGATAAGAGTGGAGTGGAGACAAGCCCCGGCTCGGCCTCACGAATGAGGGGCACGGAAGTGATGATGGTCCATATATTATCCCCCCGCCCGTGAGTGAGTGAGTGTGTGTGTGTGCGTGGTTTGTTTGGCTTGGGTCGATGCAGACGGTCAACTTTGGACACTTTTTTAGCGCAGAAAAAGTCGAATGTGGGCTCCTAACGAGGTCAGCGGTTCCCATCTCACCCTCGTTCGAGTGCCAAATCCAAGATGGCAGCGGCACGCAGGTTACGTCGACGTACCGAAATTTTTGAGTTGCAGATGGAATGGGTTCGCTCACCCGTTTGTTCGCTTCTGCGCACGCACGATCGATTGAATCACCCGCTGGCGCCCGAGTGATAGAAGATGACGACGAGGTAATGACGAAGAGATGCAACGGCAGCGGAAATGGCCAACGTTGTCCAACGCAATCGTGCTGAGCCAAGACGGAGAGTGAAATTATAGAATGGAGGAAACACGCAACGCCGTGAAATAGCATCACTTGAACCTTGAACCCAGACCAGATCCATCACATGAGCAGAGGAGGTGCGGGAATGCCGCTTCCCAACCCCTCGAGAGTTTGGATGTCATTTTTTTATTTTCCGACGATTAAGTAACTCCAACGTGCCTTACGTCCGCGGCTGAGCATCCCGAAGTTATCTGCATTTCTCGTGAACCCCGAACCGGCTTGCCGATCGGACCGCGACGCGACGGCATCGTGGAAGAAATGGCACGTCGATTCGATTCGTGTCCCAGCCCCCAACCACGTGGCTTCAAACGGTCACCGTTGTAGAGTAAAAAGGCCAGACGGTCACCGTTTGGAGTCTGACCTCGAGCACAACGGCTTGAAGATAAAGGGGGGAGGGGGGGTCGGTCCCACTGTGGCAAAGCATGGATGGGTTTGCACGATGCATGGAGAGAGACATCAGGGCAAGACGGTTTCAATTGGGAATCTATCTATACATGTATAGAAGAAGTAGTAACTACTTGCACACGGATTATTACTAGGGCGAAATCTACATGTAGCAGTCGAAACACTGCGCGAGATGGGTGATGAGGGCTTTCGCTGCTTGCCATCAGGTACCAGCCAACCAGCCAGGTTGACGACGAGGCTGGTCTCACAGGGCAGGAACCCAGGCCCCACGCGCCGCATATCGAGTAGACACCGAAGAAGGAAGTGCACGAGATGAGACGCCGTCTGCCGGACGCGGTAAATTCCAGCATGAATGAAAGTTTTCCGCGGCATGGACGCAAGGGCGAGGGCCGATGGTTTGAGTAAGATTGTGAAGAGGATGATGAGGATGAACTTCGATGAGCTTGGATGGTGGAGGAGAGGGGGGGGGGGAAGTGGGAATGGGATGGAAAGGATAGGAAGACAATTTTTGTTGGCACGTTGGAGGTATACCAGTAGTATACGAGTAGTCTGGACTCATGTATACAAGTGTATTATGTATCGAGGTTCTTTCCCCCTTAGATATCATATCCCCTCATGATCCCTCGTCAAATTGATTCTCGAAAAGTACTTTCCAACAAGCCAAGCCGATTGTACATGGGCGAATTTGATTATATTTCCCGGTTTCAATGCTTCAAAACATAACAACGCAACACATTTTGAGAACGAGCGTCATCGAAAAATAAAAACACAATCATCATCATCAAGATTCGACCACTCTTTCGTCTCTTTACTCTTTTTTCCTTTCTTCCTTTCGGTGATTGTATTTTTTTTGGCGGCACAGAAAAATGATTTAGAAGGACGGGGGGGAATCATTTGACAACAAGTACAAAAGACAACTCAACAAGCCAATTACCATCACTGCAAACTGCATAGTAGTAACACAGTAGTCCTCCCGATCCTCATTAAATTGACTGGAAACTTTCACCTCAACCCAAAAGCCCGACAAATAAAAAATATATTTACTTCAACTTGGCTTTCAGCTTGCCAAGCATGACACTCAAGCGATTCTTCTTCTTGTCGCCCATGGTGCTGCCAGCAGGTTTGGTCTCGCTACCGTTGGCGTTGGCGGCGGTGGGGGAAGGCTCCATTATCTTCGTCTCCGTGCCATTGGCGGCAGTGGGTGTGGTAGTGGTGGTGGCCGCAGTGGAGGGATTTGTTGCTGCGGCAGTGGCAGTGGCAGTGGCTGCGGCTGCGGGATGTGTCTCGGCAGGCTTCACGTCGACGGGCTTCTCATCAACAGCCTTCACGGCCACAGGCTTTACGTCGACAGGCTTCTCATCAACAGCCTTCACGGCCACAGGCTTAGTCTCAACAGGCTTGGATACAACGGGCGTGGACTCAGTAACTTTGGTGTCAGCGGCCGGGGAAGACTTGGCGACATCGCTAACAGCGGGTGCCTCCTTGACTTCCTTCAGGAGCTCAGACTCAACAGCCTTCTTGTCCTGTACGGCAGAGGTACTGACAGCCGCCTCGGGGCTCTTGCCAGCTTCGGCGATGGACTCTTTGACTTCCCTGGGGACCGCGGAAGAGACATTTTCAGTGGAGCTGTCCTTCTTTTCGGTGGCAAGAGCATTCTGGGCAGAAACAGGGAGACTGTTCTTGACGGAATCGGGGAGGTTCTTGCTGACGAATTCAGCCGTCGCGTTCTTGGCATCGTTGACGGCAGGGGCGGCATCCGTGGAGAAGTTGGCGACGGCTGCAACGGCAGCGGCAACGGCAGCACCACCAGTAGCGGCAGCAGCGCCGAGAACTGTTCCAGTATTTTCCTTCTTCTCAGTTCCGACGCCAGCGGTGCCGACAGATGTTGCGGGAGCTTCAGAGACAATGTTATTGATCTCCTTCTCGACCTTGGCCTTGTTATCCTTGACCTCGTTAGGCATAGTAGATGCCTTAGGAGCAACACCAGCCTTCTCCTGGCTCTCCTTCACAACATCAGGGACCTTGGGTTCCAGAGGTACCTGGCCGGCGAGGGCAGCAGTGGTGGAGCCAGCACCAACGGAGTTAAAGGTAGCATTGGTAACATCAGTCTGCTCGCCCATGAACAAGCTTGACTCGGGAATCATGACGCCCGACACTGAAGGGGCCTCAGTGCTCAGAGCAGGAGCAGTAGGAAGTGCGTCGCTCTTCTCATACGATGCCTTGTCAAGCTTCACATGCTCATTGACATTCTGGGCAGTCATCGATTCGGGAATCTTCTCACCAGGAGCGAGCGTGATAGGGTTTCCAGTTCTGGCGGTGGCGGGCAGCGGGTTGATGCTGACGGTCTTATCCTCCCAATTGGTAACCTCGTTGGATGGGGTCACGGGGAAACCACCGGGAACATCGGAGGGGGTCGCCACGGCTTCACTGGCTCCCGCAATTTCGGGCGCAGGAGCGGCGGCAGCAACGGCAGCAGGCTCTGCGGGCGTGGCCTCAGCACCGGTCTGTTTAGTGGCGACCTTGCTCTTCTTGTTGTTCTTCTTACCCATGTCGGCGACGGTGGTGGATTCGGGGGTGACGGTATTGATGAATGGAGCTGGGACGAGACCTGAGCCTGGCGCGGGTGTCGGCTTAACCAGGTCCTCGGAAGTCAAGAAATTGTTGACGTTTCCTTCGTGGTCGGGCTCGTACGGGTAGGACTCGTTGATGATCCAGTTGTTATCGACAACGAACTAAATAGCGGGAAAGGACAGAGAATTTACAGTTAGCTGCAATTCAGACCTAGAGATGACGTGAAAGCGCGCCAATGAATTGAACAGGTCGGTGCTGAAATGGAGGCAAAAAATGTGAGCGACAGGTGGGCAGAGTGCACAGGGCGGGCGTGACGTGAGATATAGGCAAGCGAGGAGGAGGCTGGCGCTAGGGGCTGGCCACGGCACTGGCCAAGTGTGTGTGTGTGTGTGTTGCTGGTGGGTCCAGCGTCGTGTGCGGAAGGGCTTTTATTGCGCCAGACTTTTTGCGACTGATTGCGCGTGAGAGTGATGAGAGACCAGGGCTCAACAAGGCTGGGGCTTTTGTTGGCGACCGGACTGAGATGCAGCCAGATGTCTGCGACTATATCGAGCAAGCAAATCCGAGCTATTCTTTGCAGGCCATCAAATGGTCCGTGCCTGTGTCATCTGCCACAGCTCCTGCATGTCGTGGAAACAAACATACATGTAGGCCAACGGATCAAGGCAGCCGGGGATGCTCTCTTTTGCTCTCCGGTAATGCTCCGTACTCCGTACAGCATGGCCTAATCGTCGGGGTCTGGCAGAAGCACCAGACTACTCTACTCCCTGTCGGGGTTTGGTCTCGACGGGCTGGCAAGGTGTGGCTCATTTGACGAAAGCGGCCGAAGGACACTAGTGCTCATTGTTGGCCTTGGTAATAGCGGGACGTGCCTTTTCTTGTCCTCCTGAGACGACTTCCGACACCAACCAAGACACAGAAAGCCTGGTGTGTGTGCGTGCATGCTTATTACGGCTGCTGATGACATAGCATCAGGCAGTGGTGCGTCGGCGGGCTGGTCGGCCTTTTTGAATACTCGGTCCGTCCCAGGGCGCATAGCGGCCGCAGCCAGCGCCAATGGCCAAATTAAGCCGTCAATGGTCTCCGATGGATGTGATCGCACTGTCAACGAAAGCCCGCTCCTGTGCCAGAGGGAAACCCTTGTAATATGCCGGGTTTTGTTGTTTGCAATTCGACAAAGATGTTGAATGCACCGATAGCGTCGTGGAGGCGCAGCAATATTTCGGCCAGGGGGCAGCAATGTGAAGGGGGTACTCCGTATTAGATGACGACACTTTCTTTGCTGCCAATATTGGATCCATTTGTCGTACCCCTGCCACGTCCCATGATAATTTGCAGTCCGCCTTCCTCGCAAGCTCAGCTTTTCATCCGTCCAGATAGAAAACGAAGACAAGGACGAGGACTTGGCAATCAACGATTCATATTATCGCATTGCATGACCAAGACTGGTGGGTAAGCGCTCAAGCATGTCAACTTGATATGTGTGTATGTGCGCGTATGCGCGCGCGCGCCACGTAATTCCAAAAATCGGGCCTCATTGTGCTGTAATGTCGACAGCATGAAATCTGTCGTCCTCGAATGGGCCGGCAAGCTCGGCAACTCCAGAATAGCTGTGGTGGCGGCTGGCCATCGCAGAGGTACCCAGACCAGTCGTCATAGAGTGCTTGGCTTTTGCCGTTGTTGAAATCCAAGCCCGAGCAAGCCGAAAATGATTTCATACAAGAGGGAAAGAAGCTTAAGCAAACATCAAGCGTGACAACTTACCTTGTAGTATATTTTGTTTGCCGCATCTTTTTCCGAAATCTGTACAGTCTTCTGGAAGATGCCGCCGTCTTTCTCGAGTTTTACTGATTTGGTCCATCCATCGAAGGAGCCGGTGACGAGAACATCGGATGGATCAGTGGTGGGATCCGCCCTGCAAATGCACAAATGATACGGTCAGCCCTGCCCGCAAGTCATCGGACTTGATAGGAGGTCGAATCTTGTTGTTTCCCTGGTCACCCGAGTGTTGTTACGACCTCTGTTGTCGTGTCATTGCATCGCCATGGAAAGCGGCAGAATGATGGGCGAGGCGGGGGATGAGTCGGATGACTGGGCCGGACGTCTCTGGAGCTTGGTCGTTGGGCGAGGGCGCGGGCGAGGGCGCAGGCGAGCGAGGTCTGGAGGCAGAACATTGAAGGCAGGAGAGAGCTTTGCACTTACCACTTGAACGTAAAGCTGCCCATGGTCACAACGCAGGCACGAGTAGCAAGCAAGAGTAGCAAGCAAGAGATGCGTATGCAGAGGAGAGGCTTGCGACAATTGGCCTTTTTTACTCTTCTGCCAAGCAGCGACAGGAAAGGCGGAAGAGCGATTTCCTCGAGGCTTTTTTTTTGGTTGGGTGGGTGTTGGCTTTTTAGACTGGCGGCGTATGCCTTATCTCTTGTGCCTCCTCTCCCTACCTTCTGCAGGCGCGCGGCCGGTGCGGCGGGCGGAGGTGGCTGGCATAATAAAGCGGTCAACTGCATGGTCAAATCGGCTGGTCCCTCTTTGAAATTTATCAGCTATCAGCTTGCACTCGCGTGATTCGATTGCATGTCCGCTCCTCTCCAATCGTCCCCATTGTCGTCACCTTTTCCGAGCGTCGTACCTGAACCAAATGAGGTAATCTACATTTCATGCTACGTCACGACCTAGTCGAGTCCTGCGACAAAGACATGCCTGACCAATGCTTTTCACGGGCAGCGTAGATCGACATGGACCAATGGACAATGAAGCTGCAATGACCGCAGCTGACGACGTGGAGCTGCGCGCCAAGCGGAGCTTTGCCCGCCACCCTGTCGGTTCATCCGAGATTGTCGTTTCTTTTCCCTTCCTTGTACTGGAAGAAGCGAGAGTAAAATTCTGCCAACCGGAGCCTGATCGAGATTCACATGGGCCGGGCAGGCAAGTCGTCCATAATCACCACCAATGTCGATCACCATCCACTTCAACCTAATGAGCCCATATGCCATGTTTTTGGTCATTTACCGACTGTATCGGAAACTCACCACTATTTTAATATCACCAAATTGGCAGAATACCAACCAATTTTGTGTGCTGGGGTGGCATGAGTCGCCAAAGGCCTGTCAGTGGCTGCCTGGAGGTTTCGCACACTAGAAGTCGCGATCGAGTTTGAAAACCGAAAGGAGGTGAATCTGGCATATTGGAGCACGATGCCTCTTTTGACCCAAAACGATGAGACGCCTCAGGACAAGAACCCTGCTGCTGCTGCAGCGCTTGTGTCTGCCTTACTGGATGATAGCAATACGAACCATCTCAATATCGTGTCCATTGCAAAAAGGCGTCAAAGAGGAGAGGAGAGGCAAAGTCGTTGCCAAAGAAGTTTGTCAGCAGCAACTGCTTACTTTGAGCCAAGCTTCGTGCTCATGAGGATGATGTCAGAAGCCGTGCCCCCTGCATCTACGCTTCCCTCTTCCACAATCTGGACTGCCCCGAAGAATCGCGTAACGACTTGGCTGTTGAAGGAGAGGCTGCCGTATGAGCTTGGGTTGGAAGCGTTCAGAGAGGTTGCTGGCTTTGCCTGATGCTGTAGTTGAAGGATGACTCGGCGTTAAGATACTCGCGCAAGATACCATTGCGGCAGTGCATGATCAAATCTATTCCTTCGGTCCACCCTGCATAATCTATTTCATAAAAATTGAATAATTGATTGTCATGACGTTTTCAGGCGAAAGCTCACCCAGGTGTTCCAGACGAAGGAAGGTATTTCAAATCGTCGATCTTGGTCATTTGCTCCATCACGTGAAGGCGATGACTAAACATCATCCCTCCAGAGTGAAGGGAACATCAACCACCCAAAAGCATCGACTCTGTCACGATTCGCCCCGGCTAACAATTCTGACCTGTTCGACTTTGCTCCACCTCCAACTGCCGGGGTCCGTCCCAGTTGGACCCCTCTCGTCAGATTCATCACTCTTCAAATCTCTCCTTCATCTAACCGGTGCACCTTTCCATCCCCTATTGCATATAGCAAATTGAAGACCCATTTTTCGTTTTTTTTGTTGTCGACTGGACTTGTGCTTGGCTCGCCAGGTGTAAGGAGGGAGCCTTCCTGAGACGCGAGCGTGTCGCGTCCTTCAGGATACTTTGGAGGCATGGTGACTATCATTCCTACCAAGTTTTGATCTTCGTAACCTATCCCACCGCCATCGTCCTACTCCTCGTCTTCTCATCGTCTCGCCTTTGACCCGCATCTATTCGGCTGGCACTGCACAGGCCGGCCATGAATCCTTCGAACATCGTTGCGGGCAAGAGCCTTTCGACGCCACCGAGCTATCCAGCACAGGCACAGGTCGGCCCTCCCACGTCAAGCTTTGAATCATCCCGACGTCCCGGTCAGCCCGGAGCCTCATCTTCTCAGCCTACGCCACGCAAGGGGCAAGCCTTGCGAAAGCAGCACAAGAATCAGCGGCGACCCAGTACCGGCCAGGGAACACAGAGTAACCCCGACGAGTATGACAGTATGGCTGAGCTGAGAGCTGTCCGGAATCCATCGAGCAGGAGGGGTCAGACATCAATAACCCATCTCCTCAATTTCACGACATCTGGGCCATTTCAAGACCACAGCTACCACCCAAGATCACATCGCCGCAATCCCACCTGGGGACCCGGGTCCGGCCACCACGCTGCAGACAAAGCGAGATATGTTCATTCGAATTATCGATTTGTGGTGTCTCCCGAAGGATCCTACAAGAACTACGAGGCAGATGCCGACGTTTTTCTCGATTGGAACAATGTCCTGCAGATAATTGCTTCGTCAGAGTCGCAGACAGCATCTTGCCCCATTTGCCTTTCAGATCCGGTTGCTCCGCGCATGGCCAAGTGCGGGCACATTTTCTGTCTGCCATGTTTGATCCGGTTCATGAACTCTAGCAGCGATGATGATACGAAATCGGGAAGGGCCTCTCGATTTAAAAAATGTCCCATTTGCGAGGATACAGTCTACCTGCATGAGGTGCGACCAGTCCGGTTCTATGCCGGGCAAGAGAGCCCTCTTCCTCGCGTGGGAGACGATGTTGTTCTGCGTCTCATGGCGAGAAAGGCGACTTCCACTCTGGCGTTGCCACGCGAAGGTGGTGCTGAAGTGCTGCATTCCGGTGACGAAATACCATGGCACTATGCCGCAAATGTCTTGGACTATTCCAGAATTATGAAAGGCACCCCAGACTATATGGCAAATCAATTTGAGGAGGAGATTGCAGCCCTTCTGAAGCAAGAGAAGGAAGATGAGACGCTGTTTGGTGTGGACTCTGAATGGAGTCAAAAGGCCATCAGGGCCATCCGCGCAACGAAAGAAAAGCTCAACGTGCTGCAGTCAGCCGTCTCGACGGACTCAAGCCTCACCTTGGCGGCGGCGAAATTATCATCAGATGCTGATTTCTACTTTTACAGCGCCCCGCCGCATTTGTACTTGTCACCGCTGGACATCAGAATTCTCAAGGCGAAATATGGTGCATTTTCAGCATTTCCATCCACACTCTTACCCCGCGTGGAGCATATTTCTACTGGTCACGTCGTCGACGACGTGCTTCGCAAGCGCACAAAATACCTCGCGCATCTCCCTTACGGATGCATCATCAGCTTTCTTGAATGTGACTGGACGGACATTGTTCCAGCGGAAATACTGGAAACGTTTTCTGGCGAAATCGAGAGGCGACGAAAGAGGAACCAGGAAAAGGCTACGCAAGAAGAGCGCGAGCGATTACAATCAGAACGTCTCGAGGCGGCCGCCCTTCGTGGTGCGATTGGCGTTATTGGTCGACGTCACACTGCACTTGAACCACTGGAGGAAGAT
This sequence comes from Epichloe sibirici, assembly GCA_022702365.1. NCBI lineage: Eukaryota > Fungi > Ascomycota > Sordariomycetes > Hypocreales > Clavicipitaceae > Epichloe > Epichloe sibirici. Next base: position 228,664 of record JALAAE010000020.1, read on the forward strand.
CAGACCCCAGTTCTGGATCTTTCCCAGTTTCAACCTCTGACTTCTCAGTCTGGTACCACGCCACCGGACCCAAGACCAGGCTTTGAAACACTTGCGTCCATGTCAACGAGCCCATCGACACAGCGGACGGTTTGGGGCACAAGAGTAGTACCAGCCTCTCCAGGCTTGGAACCAACTCGCCCAACTGTGGATGATGGCTGGCTGAAAGAGGCAGATTTCTTGGACACTGCGGAGTTGGCCCTGCAGATCGAAGCCATTGAAGCGATCGGAAATGATGATAAGCCCGTAGCAAGCGCCAGTACATCTGCTGAGGTTGAGAGTGTTGTTGCAGGGGGAGGCGACAGGGCGAAGAAGAAGAAGAAGAAACAGAAGATTACACTGATGAGTACAGGTGGCCGAAGAGGCAATTAAGATGGTACTAAAGACATGTTAGTTTCTAACCATAGATATTTGTTTATACTCTGGAATTCCAGTTCGAAGGCGCATGGAGTTGCTTGATCTGGTTTCTGCTGCTTTTACCCGTTTGTTCTATTCACTGGAACACAGAACATGCAACGGATAGAAGAACAAGGATTGGGCACATGAAAGAAGACAGCGCCAAACTAGCAATGTAGCCACATTTGCGGCAAGGGGAGCGTGTAACACTCATCAGCGGACTTTCCAAAACATTTTCACACATCAAACAGATCTTCCGTGAACATTGCATTACAGCAGGAATAGTTAGCTCAATACAACATTTCCACGATTGGCAATTGCCATGTAAGGACCCCAGAAGGTGTGCTGGAGTCCCCAATAGACCAAAAGATCGGTCAATGCTAGCCGCTGCTAAAATTGCACCTTTTACAATTGCTTTCAAGACCTGTGAAGCCCATCACACAGCCTTACATGCCAATGTTTCAACTCTATGAATGACTTGTTTCCTCTTTTCTCTTCGGTTGGTGCGAGGCAGCTTGTACAGACGACCCCGCCACAACTCAACAATGCATGCACCCTGCCCCAGCTGGCAGACTTGTGCACGCTCGCAGCTGCGGGCGGTGAGCCAAAAAAAAAAAAAACCAATGGCAGAATTAGTTCATCAACTCTCTCTACCAAGTACACATTACACCACCACAAGAAAAGCAAATCATTGTTCCAACCAGCTCACACAAGGCGCCGTAACCAGAGCATGGCCGTAGCCACATCTCCGACTTTAACGTCGACGTCTCATACACTCAGCGGCCAGTCCCTCATGGCTCCCGCATCTACATCTGGCGCAAAGCCGTCGTCCGACATGGACATGGCCGCCTTTCTAACCAGCCTGCGACCCCAAAATCGGCACAAATTTATCGAACCGACTGCCGCTATCCCAAGCGCGTCACTGAATATCGTGAAAGATACCCTTGAAGCTTTTGCCGCGCAGGTCGGTGATCTCCAGCAGCAGCGATTAAAAGAAAGTAGAAAGCGGAAGCGAAGTGGGGAGAAGGGTCCGGCTGAGGGCGATGTGCTTAAGCTTAGAAAAGTGTACGTTGATGGATTTGAGACTGGCCAGGTGTGGCAACAGGCGAAGAAAATCATTGGCGGTGTTCTGGGGTTTGCGGATGGTTTGGTGGACGAGCTGGAAGAGAAGGGTGATATTGTGGAAGATGCTGGGTCTGAGGATGTTCCACCTCGAAGTCTGTCATTTGGAGAGGATGGCTTTGAGGTGGATTCTGATGAGGATGATTTGAATGGCGAAATTGAGCAAGAGGACGATGATGAAGACGACGACGAAGATGACGATGAACATGAAGGATATGGAGATTTTGAGGAGGACCTTGAGGAAGATGAGGAGCTTCAAGATGGTGTGGATCAGTTTGATAAAGACGAGAATGACAAAGAAGACGAAGACGAAGACGAAGACGAAGAAGTCGACGAATTTGTGGAAGACCCCAATGGTCTCAATGATGGCTTTTTCTCCATTGACGACTTCAACAAGCAGACTCAGTGGTTCGAGGAACAGGATGCCAGAGGCGATGCAACTATCGACCAAGTCAGTGACGATGAAGATATAGACTGGGGTGCTGACCCTCTGGCTGCGCCAAAGTCGACAACCAAGCCGTCTGGCAAAGAAAGTGCTGGAGACGATGCTTCCTTGGACGAAGATGATGGACCAACGTTTGGGGACATGGCTCTCGATACACCAGAGGGCGCTAGCGACGACGAAGCCATGGACATGGAGGACGGCATTGTGGATGACGAAGGCAACGAATTTAACGCAAATGAAGTCTACTACAAGGACTTTTTCGCCCCGCCTCCCCGCAAAAATAAGACTGGCAAACCATTAAAGAAGAAGACCGTAAAATTCCAAACAGAGAGGCCCAATGAAGAGGATACAGAACGGGCCATGGCTGATGTGAAACGCGATCTCTTTGAAGACGAGTCGGACAACGAAGACTCGGACGATGCTTTGTCAGACGTGTCGGCCGGAGACCCGAAGTCAAGAAGATCGGCCCACGAGCGTCGCCAGGCCAAGCTCGCCGAAGAGATCCGCCAGCTCGAGGCCGCGTCGGTTGCCAAGCGAGAATGGACACTATCGGGTGAAGCCGCAGCGGCCGACAGACCCATGAACTCACTCCTCGAACAAGATCTTGACTTCGAGCATGTTGGCAAGCCCGTTCCCGTCATCACACCCGAAATCAGCGAAAGCATTGAGGACCTTATCAAACGACGAATTCTCTCTCAAGAATTCGACGAAGTTCTCCGCCGCCGTCCCGATACTGACGGCCTCCCCGTCAACACACGTCGCGGTCTCGTCGAGGTTGACGACAGCAAATCCACCAAGGGCCTCGCCGAAGTCTACGAGGAGGAGCATATCAAGAACGCCAATCCAGACACCTACATCAGCAAGTCTGACGAAAAGCTCCGAAAGGACGAAAAGGAAATCGAAGCCATGTGGAAAGACATTTCTGCGCGTCTCGACGCCCTCTCCTCCTGGCAATACAAGCCCAAGCCCGCAGCGCCCACTCTCAGCGTCGTCTCCGACATTGCCACTATCTCCTTGGAAGATGCCCAGCCCACTACTGCTCAAGCCGTCGCCGGCGAGTCCTCCCGCATGGCGCCCCAGGAGATCTACAAAGCTGGCGCGGACAAGGACACCATTGCCAAGGGCGAAGTCGTCACAAAGGCAGGCATGCCCCTGTCGCGCGAAGAAATATCCCGCGAGAACAAAACCCGCCGTCGCAGACGTCAGAAGGAGCGCATCCGCAAGGCAGGCGGCGTGGATGCCCAGAAGGACAAGACGCTTGGTACGAGGGCCAAGATGCAGCGCGATACCATGGCGGAGCTCAAGAAGGGCGGTGTCAAGGTCATTAATCGCAAGGGAGAAATCACAGATGTGGATGGGAACAAGGCCAAGGCCAAAAAGGCGGTTAGTAGCGGGAGTTTCAAGCTGTGAGGAAGAGAGGGAGGAAACAACAGGAACACATACGCTCTGCTCCATTTGACCGGCATTGTAGTGGCGTTTGGGATAGATTTGCATGGACAAACTGTGTTATTATCATGTCGTGTTTTCGATGACTACTCGTTTGTGCTTTTTGACTGGGTTCTGTGCTGCCGTTGTCTTAATCGTGACTCGCGCACACACATGTATATAAGAATGAGAGGGATGGAGAACAGTCATCTATATCGACCAGTTCATTGAACCATGGTGTAATCAGAAGCAGTGCTGGATCTCGGCGCAATGCAGCAGGCATTATGTTCATCAACATCATGACAGGTACTTTATGAACCGTTCATTCAACGTATAAATTCACAAAGACGCCCTTGTCTAAATTACGAAACCATGCTGACGAATGACCCACCGAATTCTCACTTGTCACACACATGGGAGGTCGACTGCAAACGCCCTGCCGTAATATACATGATGAGCTTTACATGTTTTGTTCCCAGAATGCACTCCCAATGGCGCCGCAACTCCAGAACTGGAATGGAATACCACAACCCACTTGGCCCTCACTCGGCAACTTCTTGCGTCTCCGTTAAAGGTTCTTCCACCTTGGCCTTCTTCGGCGACTCAGCCACCCCTAGGGCATCATGCTCGGCCTTCCTCTTCCCATTCGTTGCGGCAGCAGCAGCGGATGTGGACAGGTCGGGCTTGGCGGAGCTGTCTTGTTCCGAGGTCGTCTTCTTTTTGCGCACAAGGCCCGTCAGATCCGTTGCCGTCTTCTTGGCTTCCTCCACGCGGGCTTTTGTGTCGGCGGGTTTTTCGCCGAAGGCGGTGCCAAAGATGCCGCCTAGGGCGTTGCCCTCGGGTCCGAGCAGGTCGGCTGCGTCGATGGGGTCCTTGCGGAGGTCGACCAGCTTTTAAAGAAGGCGCCGTTAGTGAACTTTTTTTTTTTTTCCTTTTATTATTTGGGGGGGGGGGGGGGGGGGGGGTGGAAAGGAAAAATGAGTGAAAACGTACTCGCTGCTCCATGTCGGCAATGACTTCTTTCATCTCGGTGATGGCCTTGCGCGCGAGGTCGTTCTCTTCGGGGGACGCCATCGTGGCTACTTCCACCTTCTTGTTCTGCATCTTGAGTCTGAAGCTCTTGATGGCCAGCTCCATCTCCTTGATGGCTTCGTCCCGGAGGCCCTGGTCCATGGCCTCGCGCTTGGCGTTCTTGCCGTCGTCGCCGGACATGGTTACGGAGGCGAACTCCAGCGCGAGAGATAGCTTGTAGTGGGCTTCGGCAATGATTTCTGAATCCTCGGGGTACAGCTCGAGCTTGTAATTGAGGGAGACGCGGCCATCCTCAATGGCGTTGGGGTACCTGTTAGTTTGGGGGGGGGGGGGAATGTCAGCCTCTTCGCTGTTCAAAGTGCATTCATTGTATGGGCTCTGTAAAGGGAAGAGCAGTTTTGAGGTACCTTTCATTTTCCAAGGAAATTTCCGACAGACAGTCGTGTGTTTCGGCTAAGCGCTCTTTGATGTGTCTGACGGCGGGGGTATCGCTGGCTGCTTGTTTGCCCTTGCTGGCGTCAGTTTCGCTGTTTAATTGCTCCAGCTGCTTTTGATAGCAGACACGCGCGAGGTCGAGAATCTCGAAAGCAGTGGCGAGGTCATCGTCTTCTTCTTCGGGGGCCTCTTCTTCTTGCTATAGGTTTCGAGTCAGCACGGGGTTGCAAGATGATATGATTATGCTTCGCCGCAACGTTTTGCCGCAGACTGCTTGCCGTACCTCTCCCTCGGATGAGTCGTCAAAGTTCTCATCGCCTGTGAACTGGAACAACGGCTTCTTCTCATCGGGCCCGCCCTCCTGCGTTGCCGAGTCTCCCTCCTTCTCGGAAACATCCTCTGACTGGCCCGCAGCGATGGCGATGGCGATGGCGTCCTGCGTCACCTTCTGGGCCTCCGTCTTCACAGCAGCAGCAGCAGCAGCATCTTTGGAGCTCCCGGCCTTGGCGGGCGCAGCACCCTTTTTTTCTGCCGCCGCCGGACCACCAAGCACGTCACTCTTGCTCTGGCCAACCTTGAAAAGACTGCGGCCGTAGTGGAAGAGGATCTCGGCGTTCTCGGGGGCCGTCTCGCCGTTCAATTCGGCTTGAACCACACTGGCGAGGGAGAAGGTCTCGGCGGCATCCTCGTATTGCTTGTGTGCGTACAGGGCCGTGCCTTTGGCGCTCAGGTCCGCCAAAGAAACTTTCTTCGACTTGGGGTCTTCGTCGCGCGAGATGGACGACGCAAGGTCCTCCGTGGTAGCTGATGTGCCTTCAGTGAGGGCGGGCGTGGCGGTCGTGGTGCCTTCGTCGCCAGGTCGCGTGTCGTGAGCTTGTTCAGACATGATTATGATGGCGAGACTAAAAAAAGGGCCGCTCGGTGCCGGGTGCGCGGAGGGGCGAATTGCGAGGTTAGAGGGAAGTGGATGGAAGATGATAATTTGGTATCAAAGATGTCGAAATCCCCAGATGAACAGATGCGTCAAGTGCGCGAAGATGCAAGGGCGGATGGAGCGTCCAATTGCAAATGATGGAATGAGACACAATCGGCAGAAGAAAGCTTGACTGAATGCGACCAGACGCAAGCAAACGGCACGTGGCGCATTGAAACAAAGCAGCACACGACACGACTTGTGACTTGTCCTGACTCCTGTTGGAGTTTATAAGCTTACCCTGTGGCAGTGACGCTCAGATACTTGCGCAAATTCCACCAACGGCGATTTCGATGCTCTTTTCTGACTTGTCAATCTTGCGCTATGATGAGACGACTTTTCTCGACGTTTCTCGACTTTTGCTAAACCACACCGAAAGCCATATTTACTATTTCGACAGCAATCCCCAGTCAAGGCGATAGTCTCATCATTCCCTGCCACGATGTACACAATGTACAGAGCTGTTCCCTTGTTCCCTTGTTACTTGTTAGGAATTGAATCCATCTTTGGACGAGTTGTATAGTAAGCACGCTTCGGCTTTCGCTGCAACAAACCTTTCGACAAGTTTCGACCGGCTGGCCGAGTGGCTTTCAGCCTCTCAACGTTACGAGGTTCACGTTTGTCCACAACGGTGCCTGCGTTGTCGTGTTGCTTGAATTCACGTTCGCGACCTTGACAGTTGAAACGTGTGCCGTTCCCGTGAAGACCGGACTGGAGGCGACCTCCTCCATCGCCAAACTATTTGATCAGAGTACCCAAGGCCTTGGCAGCTCTGGATTTAAGCACATCGCTCGAAGTGTTCTTCTCACCTTGCATCTGTATGCCATCTTGACCACTGGCCTCCCCTACTTCGCCAATATGAGAGTACTCAAGGAAACAGCTCAGAGTCCAAGGTATGTCTGGTGGCAATCGGAAGACGATTTTACGAACAGTACCATGCTCACCATGTGAAATGCAGTTGTCCTACGGCCAAGTCTGCTGGTATGAAGTCCCTGTGCACCATCTTCAGCGAGCTTCGAAGCTATATGACGGGGTATTCGAATGGAAGGTGAATCCTCAGTCCACACCCATGTCTGTGAACGGCGTCAAAGCGATGCATATGTTCACGTCGCTGAGCAAGGAAAGGACTTTGACGGTGCCTTTACTGTCACGGAGGAGGGCCACCAGATGACTCGCCATTGCAAACTCGATAAGGAGATTTTACCTCCTTTGGCGACCTTTGGTGTCGAGGACTGCAACGAACCCCTGAGACAGGTCGACGCACTGGGCGGCAGTAGACAATGGTGAGTATGCAAGTTTTTTTTTTTTTTTTTTTCGTTTTTCCATAACCCGAGTGCTGACAGGTAGAGCAGTCATAAGACAACCATTGGCGGTGACATGGGATACTATGCTCGTTTCTATGATTCAGAAGGAAACGTCATGGGTATTTGGTCTCAGGAATGAGCTCGTCAATTTAGTATATGCAGTATTAAACAGTTACGTTGATAAAATGAAAAGCCACAATCCAAACACACGTATTATCTTCGCCTCGTTGCCTGAGCACAGCGCCAGTCTTGCTAAGACGGCCATGTATATCTTGACGCTTCCGCAAAAGTCTGACCCGATGTTGAACAGACAGTCGCAGTATGCTCGAATCTGGCACGGGCTAGCGCTAGAACAGAACCGTGTCCAAATGGCCATTGTGTATCAGCACCAGCCTGTTTCCTTATTTATGTATGTGTTTTACGCCGTACTCCGTACTCTACCCTCAGCCAGCTCTAACTGACGTAAGCTGGTTCGTCTCGATACGAAGTACAGGCTTATGCAAGTAGAGGTGTAATCCTTGAACATCGGGCGCTGTTTGTTTCCTCTGCGGTGTTTTGGCCCGTGGACACGAGCAAGATGAACAGGGGCTGGCAAGATTCGCCGCCACCATCGTCCCCTTTCACGTTCCGACGTTCGGCCTGCATGTTGAAGCGAACCGGGTCTCGATAGATGGTGTCATTCTGAAAGGGTTGGAGATATTTTGCTTGCCCGATATAACATGAAGCATGCCAGTGGGCACTTGCTAAGTCCCGTGAGAGATGCTGTACATACATACATATCTGCCTCGACACCACGGAATACGGAATACGGAATACGGAGTGCTTATCAAAAAAATCTCGTGTCCCCGTCATTTACATCCAGCTCGCTATTGGCGGAAGAATTGGCGATGCTCTCTCTGGTGGGGTCAGAACCTCGCCCGAATTAGCGAGGGGCCTAATATTACAACACCATGTACAAGCACCAGACAGGAAGGAGTATTGAACACCAGACTCCATGCACCCTCGAGCTTCCCGCCCATCACCAATCCAGTCGGGCGCTGCCACTTTTCCCCCCAATCACAGTCGCTTCTCCTCAAGCCATCGATTGCAATTGTTCTGGCGCTTTTGCCTTACTTCATCATCGGAGCTTCCCCATCACTACAGGTAGGCGGCCGAATCTCATCGTCAACCCATTCTGCCTGGAGCCAACGTCTAACGAGTCTTCAACTCCAGCGCTAGCAACTTCGGCCAACGAATATCAAGGACAACCCTGTCTCTATCAAATACCAAATACAGTGCGGCGTCAATACTTCCTTCGCCCGCTCCTAATCACTCTATTTGGACATCGGGCTGCGACAAGCCTGGCTTCAAGAAAGAAAAAAAAAAAATATTCAAACCGGGCCGACACGCCATTCGCATGAGACTGCTCGCCTGCTTACTTGTTCACCTTGGATGCTCATCAACCTCAACCTCAACATCCTCGCCACTCCCGTGATAGACCGAAGAGATAGCCTTAACCACAACGTTAACAATACTATGATTGATCCTAAATGTACTGGGTCCAGTTCACTGCATAATTTTCCGCTTGGTTTGGGTACTCTGCGCGAACCCATAGTCACTGGGCAAATCTGGAACTCCCCGCAGCCTAATTGTTGCTGCGCCACCAAGTTCGAATTCACAACGGACCAGCTTGGGATTGCAAAAACCAAATTATCATTTCCTCAAATCTCATAAAGCCGACGTCGGCAGCCTAGTGTTCCCGAGAATATGGTTTACCGAGAAGCAGCAGACGGCAAATATCATTGTTAGCTCGCCGTGGCACTACTGCTCCTGTTTTCACCCTCGAATCGAAGGAGATTTGCTTCTTTTACCCTGAATCTCACTCAACGTTACGATGGCTGCGGTTCAACAGCTACTGACAAGTCCCTCACCAAGTCCAGGGTCGTCATCCGATGCCTTCAACTCGGCAGCTTCTCGTGGAAACCTTGGCGCAGACAGGATCAGTCAAAGCCCTGTTATGCTGCATGGTCGGTCCCTGCGGGGAGCACCTGAGGAAGGTGACAGAAGAATTGCGGTCATCATCTATAATCAAGAACAAGAACGAGTCGTGAATATTGTTGCTGAAGTTCTCGGCAAACCGTTCAAGTACAAAGAGTCTTTCAGGGACGTCACAGCCCATGAGCATGGGTTTGTGATTGGAATACCGGCTGAGAAGGCCGAGGCCAGTATTGAGGATCGCGACAAACAGCTGATGGTCGCTATCAATACACATTGCACCACTCTAGGGATGCCTTCCGATACAAAACTGTCCACACACTGCGACTATGAGCTCCTGTATATTGAGTCACCATACTTCAGGCGATATCTTTCTCGGTTCTTGTCGTTTACTTTGGGCCAAACCAGCCATCACGAAGAGCTTATGGCCAAGCCACGAACTCTGTTCATGTCGACTACTTTCCCCGATGTCCGTGCGGCACTTCCTAATCTCGATATTCTCACCGTGGGCTCCGACGCCATAGAAATCCGGGTCGACTTGCTCCGCGAGCCCCTTCCTAACGGTGGCTTCTCTCAAGTTCCCAGCCTGGGTTACGTTGGAGAGCAAGTCATGCTGTTGCGAGAGCGGACCGAATTGCCCATTATTTTTACCACCCGATGCACAAACGAGAACGGTAGGTTTCCAATGGATGACCCGACGCTATTCCATAAATACCTGTACAAGGCTATTCAGTGGGGAATCGAGTACATTGATGTCGAGCTGTGGCTTCCGGAAGAAATACGACGGGATTTATGGCAACGGAAAGGCAATTCTCGTATAATGTCGGCGTTTCACGACTTCTCTGGAACGTTCAAGTGGCCTTCACAGTATGCACAAGACGTATTTCAACGGTCCTGCCCTTACGCTGATATCGTCAAGATGATTGCAATCATCAACGAACACAACGAAAATTTTGAGTTGGAATATTTTCGTTCCAAGATGAGGACAGAGTACCCTGACGCTCCGCCATTGTCTGCCGTGAACATGGGCGAGGCTGGCCAGTTTTCAAGAACACAAAACAAAGTCTTCACTCCAATCACCCACCCCTTACTGCCAATAATCGCCGCTCCAGGTCAAATGAGTACTTCTGAAATTCACCGAGCCTTGTCTCAGCTTGGGCAATTGCCGATGAAGAATGTCTATGGCATCAGCGCATCTTTATCACGGAGCGCCGTTCCTCAGGCATCATTCTACGAGAAATGTTTCAATGAGCTGGGCTTACCCCATAGATTTTGTCTCATTGAGAGGCAGCGGAACAACTTTACTGGTCTGGACTCATGGTGTAATCAACGGGACTTTGGCGGCGCTTATCTCGATCCTGGAATTTCTGTTCAGACGTTGTGCAAACACAACCGGTTTTTTGCACGATTGAATAACGGTCAAGGGCCAACCGTCACAGAAGCCGCGCGAGCGATTGGCATCGCCGACACCGTTGTTGTGACATCGAGCTCGTCGAAGACATCTACACCATCTTCGCTGCCGTCATCTCCTCAAAGTCGACAAGAATCGCCGGACCCTCCTTTACAAGGCGGTCTGTCGTCGGGTTCGGCTCTCATATTTGATAATGCTGGATGGAGAGGCATCATGCATACCCTGACTCGCGATTTGGCCCCGTCAGCATACTTTGGACGTTCAGCCGTAGTTCTCGCATCTGCGTCCGACGATGCAGCTCCCGTGTTCTACGCCTTGAAGGCCTTGAAAATTGCCAAAATCTACACTGTTGGTTTCCGTACACCCCCAGTCCTTGCTCTTCACGCTCCTCCTATCGAACAATTCATTAGCATGGAAAGTCTGCAACGTGCCAGGTCGGTAGCTGATGATCAAGCACCTTTCGTCATCGTCTCTGCCCTCGGCCCCGATAAAGGAAACTTGGTGAGCATGATGCTACGTGTGTTTGCCGCTGCAGTTCGGGAAGGCGCACCAAATGTCAACAAGGTGTTCCTGAACCTGGCTGATGTGGCTGCCCGGAAGACTATTGACCCTCATGAAACGGCCGAAAAGAGCGGTTTCGCCTCTTATGGAGCCGCCGATGTGGCAGCTTTCACAATTGTCGAGAGCTTGAGGTTGTTAGTCGGCCAAAACGTGCCATACAGCTTCATAAGACTAGCCAGTGGTCGGAGCCATCCATTCTGAGAGGGAAACTAGGCGTAGCAGCAGGAGTAAGAGGATATTGGCGATGACGATAAAATAACAAAGAAATATGGAACAAAGAGTCTGGCGTATTACTGGTTCCTGTCTGACGGTTGGTGCCGGTGTCTCGGCTTCTTCTGGTCATTGCTTCGAGAATCTTGGAACACATATGTCGCAATGATGGTTGCGGTTCAGATACATGGTTAGATATGCTTCTCTACCACGATGAGCGAGTTATCATGACAGCAAACACGACGGATTTGTTTTCAGGCCCGACAGTGGAGCTAAAAGTGACGGCGACGGGCCGACCCTTGCTCGGAGCTGAAAGAAGAGAAAATAGCTCTTAATCTGTGCTTGAAACATGCCAGGAGCTGTGGAGCCGTCAGTTTTGTATCCACGACGATCATTTGTACGAGCCATGCGTGAAACGTCTTTACCGAGTCTTGAAGAAGACTTGGGAGAGAACCAATTCGTCTGCTGTTCGGCACATCGCCATCTGCCTACCTACCGACTGATGCATTTTGTAATAAGGTCGCGACAAGCAGAAGGAGCTTCTGCTGTTGATAGAACTACAGCTGGATGGGTGGGTGGCAACCCATACAATATGAACCTCCTGCAAGAAAAGTCGTAGTCATCATCACAAATTTATATGTATGTATACATACAGGTTCAACCGGAGTGAAGCCGGGGCACACACCAAGTGACAAATCACGGGGCGAGATGGGAAAGTCATGTGGGCTGCAGATTTGGGGGCCATTCAAAATCACCGACAAATGTCTTTGTTGCACTTGCATTGTGAGATGGGCTGACGGTTCTGGTGGAGGGGGATGGATGCGAGGTTCCGTCATGCGAGGGCAGGTCGTGACTGATGCTTATTTGAGCATATGTAATGTTTGTTCTTTTCGAGAAGGCATGAGAAGTTCTATGTACATCTGACGCGTGGATTCTATTCTTGCGGTAGCAGAGGCGCCTAAGTGGGATGTGTGCTGGTAAGACGAGACTATGAGGGGAGATACGGAATACTCGGTGTAAGTATTAGGTGGCTGAGGGACATCGGTCGAGACCCGAGGAGAAGAAGAAAAGGAAGAAAAGGAAGAGGGGGAAGAGGGGGGAAGAGGGGGGAAGAGGGGAGGGACGGCTTCGGCCGCCCGTTATGGGCCAATCCAGCCAATCTTTTGACTAAATTGTGGGACTTATCGGCCGATTTGTTAGCTATGCAAAAGTCTCAGTCTCAACAAGACATCAAGTTTGAGTGACTACCATTGGAAAGAAGAAGGTCAAGGATCGTCAAATGATGCCTGTGGGTGGCCCCTACCCACCGCCCGCAGTTACCAAGTGACCCGACTCCGACTGATGGGTGAGTGCTTTCAATCCATCATCCGACGCTTCCTTCCGTCGACGACGAATCCCCATGTCTGGAGCAAGGCCCGCCTAGCTCCGCCTTGTTGTTGGCACTGGCCCATCCCCATCATCTATGTTCATCTATGTATCTCTTGAGGGCTGAGGCGTCCGGTCGATCTCTCATCGGCGTCATCGCACACTTCCAACGTTCTGTGACTTCTCGATTGCCAGCGCCCTGCTGGCTTGGCTCTCGTCCTTCGTCGAGTTTCCCCACACTCCTACGCAAGCCAGCCTAGCCTGGCGTGCCTGGATAGGCTTCCTCCATCCAAAAACAGCATCTCGCCCGAATTACCCGAAGAAAACCGCCATCACAGCCATCTGCCGCCACAGCCGAACACATGGGGCACTGTGACACCCGAAGTTCTCCACGTGTGATGCAATGAGTTCATCCTCCATGCCGCTGCCGCTAGCCGTTGGCGTTGCTCCCGTTGCTATACCGAGGCAGCAGGTCAACATTGGACGCCTGCCCACGAAGCGGCAAAGCAGCGAGCCGCGAGAATCCATGAACTGCAAATCATGTCGCCAACGAAAGGTGGGTTCGATAAACCCCCCCAGTTCGGAGTCATGCTGGGCTCTGCAAATACCTATGGACTCTGCAGCGAAAGCTTATAATTGGGCTAATTGTTGTGTGGCCAGATCAAATGCAATCGCATGCGACCTTCATGCGAGGCATGCCAAGCCTTCCAGTGCCCATGCGTCTACGGTTTGTGTTCTTCCCGTCATGTGATTTTCTCTCAGTCATCGCATCTTCCCAGAACGCGATGTGCCAAGCAGATTGGTTGTCGTTCCAGCCAGACATGAATAATGGTATACTGACAAGATTGTGTGATGATAGATGCTGTTCCGAAAAAGCGAGGACCCAAAACGGATGTGCTGGAAGCGTTGCTGAAACGAGTGGATGGGCTAGAAGCAAAATTCAAGGAAAAGAATGCAGACGAACACTTGACCAAAATTGTGGAATCGGCCATTGATGAAGAGGACGAGGAAGAACCGACCAAGGACGTGGAAACCACCGCCCCTAAAAGAGTTGCTACCGGGATCTGCATGTCATCCAACGAAGTTGAACCTGGAGTAGCTACGGACGTGAAGCCAAGCTCAAGGTTTGGACATGCCACCAAGCCGTGGAGGAATTGTCGAACACGAAGACAGAGCTGACTTGTTAGGTAGAAAAAACGCCGCATCTCCTGCAGAAGCGGATGCTTTCCTTCACACGTATTTCACTCGGTTTCATGGCAAGCCTTACTACATATTGGATGAAACATCTACAAGGCAGAAAATACAGCTTAACCAGCTCCCAGATTGTCTTGCGTGCGGAATTTGGGCTGTCTCATCGAGGTGTGTAGATGTGCCACCAACAGCTGTGGAAGATGAAAATGTATGTTATTGACAATTTCGTATAGGCACACCCCGCATCCGAATGGGTCGCAGGGTGCTGTCAAACTGAGCGAAGAGTATGCATTACGAGCACGGCAATCTGTTGATACGGATGACCCTTCAATCGAAAGCCTGCAAGCCCTGCTGCTGCTAGTCATGGCGTTCACAGCATCTGGCCATGGCAAAAAAGCCTATATGCTAATGTGTTAGTTATCTCCAAGGAGATCATCAAAACCGCATGGGACTGACGCAGGATTCTTAGCTTCGGCGATTGGAATGGCTATGGCCCTCGAACTTCATCGCGAACTTGACGCTCAAGTCCAAGTAAGCCCTATAGACAGAGAATTACGAAGAAGATTGTTTTGGACATGCTATCTGTTGGATCACCATCAATCCTGCGGATCGAAACGATCGTCCCTAATTAACGACAGCTCCATTGCTCTTCGCCTCCCTTCATGGTGTCCCTCACAGTCCTCCCTACCAGTGGATGGCGAGTTTTTCCAGCAAGGCTCTAATCTGCAGTACTACCAAGGCAATGGAAAGAAACCACAAGGGAGCACGGGCATGCTCATCGACATTACGCGCCTCCTTGGCATGACGAATCGATATTTGGCAGCGGGGGGTGTCAAGGGTGATTCTCATTTTCCCTGGCATTCATTGTCGACACTGTCGGAAATACGACAGGAATTGGACTTTTGGGCATCCGGTGCTGGGCCGGTCTTTTCAGGCCTTCATGCTCTGCTTCGTCAGACAGAATCGACCATTTTGTTTCTCAGCAAGCTCACTTACCATCTAATCCACTGCCTTGTATATCGCCCTTTCCTACCCATTGACCTCGCGGAGCTGGCTGGAAATGGCCAACATCAATCATGGCAGATTGAAGCAACTAACGTGTGTTTTCTCCACGCCAACGCCATTGGCGAGCTAGTAAGTGCGGCCAGACAAGCAGGCACTGTCGAATGGCCAGCCATAGTCGGTTACTGCATATGCACAGCGGGCACGGTGCATATCCACGGTGCATATTACACGAACCCAAGCGCACACGGAGGAGATGCGAATGTGTTTGCCGCTTCATCTGGGCTTCTTTCTCTCGAGATGCAATGCTTGAAGGAGCTTCATTTTGCATGGGCGAATGTCGAACACCAAAGCGATACTCTGCAGGGAATATACACCGCTCACGGGGCGCTTGTCCAGGCCATGATATCCAGTTCCATGCGATACACACCAGGATTCCATCTCGAAGAGTTTTTCGATCGATACTTGAACATTGGTGGTCCTGGGGGTATCTCGTATCGATTCGACCCTGCGCACTTGAGCATGTCCGACATCGTCGTTGACTTGACTGCTGCGCGAAATACGCACTCGGAGGGTTGTGGCGCACACTCTGTCGAACGACCCAGCCACAAGCGCAAGAACACTGCTTCGCCATCGCAGAAGAAACGACCCGATGTGAGAAAATCAAACGGGCAAGAGCAGTCCGTACCGCCGGCCCCCCTCCACACGACTGAAATGTTGTCCTTTTCACCAGGCTCAATGCAACCTACACGCCAGCACCAGCACCAGCACCAGCACCAGCACCAAAACCAGAATCAGAATCAGAACCAGAACCAGAACCAGAACCAGAACCAGAACCAGAACCAGACTAGCCAAGCACCAATGCAACAGCAGCGCGCTTCTGCTGTCGGCCCACCGGGTGCTCACCCTCACCCTAGTTTCGGTGCCCCGATGATAGACGCTGGTGCCTCTTCAGCCACCCTGCAGAGCTACGGTGGTACGATGCCCGCAGGTAGTGCGGCCACCAACCGTGGCATATTACCCGTGGGCGGAACCGGAACCGGAGCTGGCACTGGCACTGGCACTGGCACTTGTGGCACAAGTGCAGCGTTCGATCAATCATTCGGATATACGTCTAGCTCCAACATAAACAGCAGCGCCAACGACGTCCACACAAGCTACGACGTCATGTTCGGTTCCCTGGCCAGTCACACAATCAGTCGTCCTGCAGGATGGCAAAAAGACGAGGGAGCACAACATGGAGTGAATATGTTTCGTGGTGGCATGATACCTAGCCCTGGCAACAAAAGTACTAGCGGGAATACAGGAACGGGACAAAGTGATGAAAAAGATCCCTTTCTCAGTTTATTGGAGCAGCTTGCGGAGGATCACGGACAGCACTTTGATGGTGCAGGAACGAATTTTGATTTCTTCTTTGGGCGTGAATGATGGACGGGTGAAATTTAAAAGCAATAGACGTATGTATATTAAAAGAATCTGTACTTTGTACCTTGAGTGCGCAGTCATGTGTATCGGGTTTGGGGCGGGCATTTCTCGGCTGATGGGATTGTACATTGATGATATGAATTTGTGAGAGAGCATTGCAGGACAGGACAGGACAGGACAGGACAGGACAGGGTACTGAGAGGCTTATTTGTATCGAGGAAAAAGCTGTGTGCCTGCCGATGCGCAGCCTAGTTGCGCTGGACCGATAGCGCGACAAGTGGATGGATGGTGTTGAAGGGAGCCCCAGAAAATGTCAACCGTGATGGGAAGCCCTTGCTTAATACATGTATACTCCATAGGAACAATATGTCATTCGGGATCTACCATGCTGGATCAGCCAACTCGGGAATGGGTGGCTTGGGCTCAATTGTAACGTTGAATCTGTATGTAGGTGAGGGTGTAGAAGTGTCGTGGCGCTGGCACGCGGTGCCGGAGGTCGCAGAGATGCACACCTTGTGTACATATGTACGAGGGATCACTCATATGGGCCCGTATTGGACTGATAGCGACAGTATTCCGTACGGAGTACGTACATAGAGTACATGGGCAGGTCATCGTGGTATTATTACATACTTGTATGCTTCGACTCGGCGGTGATCTCGAGCAGACCAGGCGAGCTGGCGCTCTCGGATGCAACATTCAGCCAGCCATCATATCATGATTCTGCCGCCAGATCAGCCTCCACTCAGGATCGTGTGTCTGTCTGGAGCGCTGCTGTCCACAAGGCACGACTCCGCCCCCGGCCGGTCCCCCCACAACTGAACTGTGCGGAGTACTCCGTAGTTGCGGGCTTTTGATTCTACATACTACGGAGTACAACCCCTGGAAACAAATCTACCTGCCCCACATGGGGGCGGCTGATACATCTTTTTCTCCGTAAATCACTGATGATTCAAGGTACCTGCTGATCCTGGCCCCTGTCTGCCCTATCTCCCGTTTGACGCCTGATTGGCTCGCTGTCCCCCTATTATACATTAGGGTAATTTCTTGTGGGGCGGCATGCAAACTAAGCGACGGCTGGAACAATGAATGTTGGTTCGCAGACGCGGTAATACGAGTTCGCTGATGTTGCAGTTGGTTGGTAGGGTGGCGGTGCCTACATTTGCGAGCAGTCACTGAGTTAGTCTTATTCTTCTTGGTCTCGAACCCCATCGTATCGTGTGGTGTCGTCTCGCGTCTAGAGTCTACATGTAGTATATGTGTATGTACGGTCAGTTGAATGGATGGACGAATAGTGGATGGATGATGGATGGGCTGATGGGCTGATGGGCTGCACACGAATGGATGGATGGATGGATGGATGGATGATAATGCTGGATGGATGCTGGATGGATGGATGAACATGTGGGTGGGTGGATACCTTCTAGTCTTGGCTCGGGCTCGCTCCTTCCCGATGTGCCTGGCGCATGGACCCCATGCTGTGCGCTGGTGCTTGAGCCTCATTTATAAAGCTTCGTCTCCCACCTCCTGTCTCTTGTGACACTGTTTCATCAACATTCGGGTTGATCTGGGGTGTATCTTCCCCCACACTCCCGTCGTGATACCTTGTGTGCCTAGCTCTGGTTGCTAGTTGCTAGTTGCTACATGTACACTCGCCCTTGCTCCTCCTGACGACGACGACCGACCCCCTGCCCACCCCCCTGGGGAGTGAACAAGTCGCCATGGTCAATCTCGCCCAGCTTCAGATTGCCGGCCGACGCTGTAAGTTGACCGCCGCCATGATTACGCCGGGGCAGTGCTATTCGGGCATTATACTTCCCGTGGATAGCTGCTAACACGATCGTCAACGTAGACAACTCGCCATGGACGCAGGTGTCCATCGTGGGCTTCGTAGCCTTCTGCTCCGTCGGCATGTTCAGCGCCATCAGCAACCTGGGCGCTGGAGGCATGAGTGATGTCCAGCTGAGTGATGTCGCAAACAGCGTTCTTTACGGCACCTTCTTCCTTGGTGGTTTCTTTGGTGGCAGTATCAATGTGAGTCGGAGTCCCTCGCTCACTTGACTCCAGGATGTACACGGCGACATGGTGGCGCGCGCACACATGTTGGTCCGGGTGAGGGTGCTTCAAAGAAGCAACAACTGACACATGATTCCCAGAACATACTCGGCCCTCGAATTACCATGTCACTTGGCACGACAGGTTATGCACTGTATCTCGGCTCTCTTTGGTGCTATCAACTCAACGGCACCCGATGGTTCGTCATTTTCGCTGGCGGCGTTTTGGGTATTTCGGCTGCTCTGTTTTGGGCTGCACAGGGTGCCATCATGATGTCTTACCCACTTGAGAAGGACAAAGGAAGAGCTTTTACCCTATTTTGGTCCCTCTTCCAGATGGGAACTCTGATTGGTGCTGCCATCGCTCTTGGTATCGAGTTTCACAGCGACTTGCCTGGTGTATCGAACGGGGTCTACGTCGCCTTTATGATCATCATGCTAACTTCAATCGCTACGAGTTGGCTTGTGCTGCCTCCCGAGGTTGTTGTTCGTGGAGATGGAACAATTGTCAAGCTTCCCGAGTCACTCACCCCCAAGCAGGAGCTCATGGAGTTTTTCCGAATGTTCAAGGATTGGCGCATGATTGCGCTATTCCCCATGTTCTTCTCCTCCAACTACTTTTACGCTTATCAAGGTGCCATCACTGCCTTCTTGTTCAATGGCCGTACGCGAGCTTTGGTTGCACTTCTGACCGGTCTTGGCTCCATCGTGGGCTCTATTGTCATCGGTCTAATTACCGACAACTTGCCGTTCAACCGGCGCAAACGAGCCCTGTGGTCCTGTGCCTTTGTCATCTTTCTCATCTGCCTTGTATGGGCAAGCGGTCTGGGTTTCCAGACCAAGTTTGTCCGTGACCAGGAACTTGTAGAAGGTCAGCCTCGCCCTTGGGATTGGACACTTGGCGTTGCCGCCGGCCCTATTGTCTTGCTCTTTTCATGTAAGTTCCGTGTCGCGTCACTTTAGACCTGTTTCTTTTAATGTTTTTACTGTCGCTCAAATTGCCTCTCTAGACTACCTTGTCGATGCCGCTTATCAGGGCTTGGCTTACTACACCATGTCGTCCATCACCAACGACCCATATAAGCTCGCTCGTATGGCTGGCTACTACAAGGGTATCCAATCCGCTGGTGCCGCCGTGTCCTTTGGCATGGATGCCGTCAAAGTGAGTCAATTGCCATCTTCTCATCATGAAAATTCTCATATGCTGACCATTGACAGACTGCCTACCTCGGCGAAATCCTGATCTCATGGCTCCTGACCTTGATCTCGCTCCCTCTCTGTGCCTTGGTTCTCTACCACGTTCGCGATTCCAATTATGAAGTCGAGAAAGTTGCGCATATTGAGGATATATCTGATAAAGCTGCTGAAAGGATTTCTGCCCCCGCTGATCACCAGCGGAAGAGCAGCGTTGCCTAGTTGCCCAGAATTATACCGAGTCATCTCTTGGAGACATGAGGAGGCACTGTTTGCTGTGCGTAGAAACCACTTATTCGCCTCCAGTGAGTGCTTGGTTGCCCTTGTCGGTGTTGCCATAGCGAGCGACCATACACGACTTCACGATGGAAGACGAATGCTTGACATTGCCTGCCGGTTGCTCTGTGCAAGATAAGATCCCATGGCCGGCCGAGTGTGTGGGCATCCATGGACACAAGTGTTGTTTACTTTACGCATTGGTTGAACGAATGGTTTCTATACTAAATACGATGCTATGTAAAAGATGTAACTTCATGTCATGGCACCAGGATTGTGTGAATTACAGAAACATGACTCTTCTTGGCCGCAATGCTGGAACGGTGCGATGTTTCAGGTAGCGTCTACGTCTTGCTGACCACCGTGCTGCGCCCCGTCGGTCGACCGTTCATCCCCGTCCTCATCCTCACACGCATCTTCCGTCGTCAGGGAAACAGATGCGTTTCTTCGAGAGTCGGGACGCTCTGTTGCCATAATATACAGCGTGCCAGACCGCAGGCACTCGTCGGCCTTGGCAGCCAACACCCTCCAATGCCGAGGACTGCCCCCGACGGCAGTGCCCACGAGCCGCAGCATCTCCCTCAGATAATCCGCTGGACTCATCTCGAGTGCCGTACGCGGCACACAGTGCGGGTTGACCGACAAGACATCGGCCAGCGAGCAGCCCACGTCAAAGATCTTTTCCAATATGCCCACGCCATTGGCTTCCAAGGCTTCGCTGGGCAGAAGCGAAGTAGCGACAACGACATTGCGGGCCACGCTGACGGGGAACTGAAAAGACATGCTTTCCAGGGGAGACGAGCTGCATAGCAGAGTTTTGGCGACACAGAGCTGCCACACGACGATTCTCAGCCATTCCCGTGACAGGATCAGATCTGCCTGCTGATTCGCAGTTCGCTGCGCGACCTGTGGAATGGATTGTTCCAGAAATCGCTGGAGCTTGGCCGGGTAGTCCTTGGTGGAGACGGAGACATGCGAACCATTCGTCGTGTTCCACATGGCGAGGAAGTCCGAGTCGAAGTTGCGAAAGAGCAAGATCATATCCAGCAGTCCGGACGTGATCGTCTCCTCGCCCAGGTCCTGGCCCGACGAGGGCAGAGCAATCGCGCCGTGCAGCGTCAAAGGGCGGTGGCGCTGGAGAGCATAGGCTCGCTCGGTGATGAATAGAACCCAAAACATACGTCGTGCATAACGCGCCTGGACGGGGTCTCCCATGTCGCTGTATGTCGATTCTTCATGGAACCGCAGAGACTGAAGAGTAGTAGTGGCTTCGCGAATATAATGCCATGCCGAGGCGTCTTTGCCGAGGCAAAACGAGGCTGCAAAAAGGAAAAAGGACGTCTGAATGGTGGTCAGAGATGGACGCTCCGCGCAGTCACAGAAGCCGCGAGCTCGCACCGTCTCGGATAGGAAGAATTCAGCTGTTGGAATATCCGAGGGAAGCTGGTCGTCGCCGAATCTGGAGGCATCTTGCCGGGAAGATACGGGCTGCTGCTCCTTCGGAGATGGCGTCACGTCCTTGCCGTTTGGAACAATCATGTGCGGAGACAAGACCATGACAGCACAGCAAGCGGTGATGAGGCCGTACATGTCGGGGCGATGCTGGATGTCGCAAAGCGCATTTTCCACCTGGTTGCGATCCAGAATCGGCGTGATTGGGTACTTGTGCGTGAAGAATGCGTCTAGACACGAGACCATGATGTCCTTGGTAACGCGAGGCGAGGGAACGAAGTCGCCGCCGTCGCTGGCGGTGGACGCATCGGCCACATCCCACGGCGGGCTGGGTATTTGCCTGGGCACATGGTGAGAGGAGGAATCTGGCGATTCCGTCGGGCTACAGCCGCCTGTGCTGGCGCGAACGGCCGACGGCAGGACGGTCGAGAAGTAGGAGGCCGTCCTGGGGTCCGCGGGCCTTGTCTTGCGCCGCCCCTTGGGTCCCGTCTTCTTGGGCACGGCGAGATACGTGCATTCAAAGCTGACGTCGAGGCAGTTGGCGCAAGGGCGAGCGCCGTCGCAGCGGATCTTGCGCGCGCGACAGGAATCGCAGGCCTGCCTCACCTTGCAGAATCGTCTGCGTGGATCAGAATGGGCCGACAGAGTCATGCCGATGGGGCTTGCATCGTCTCCCGCAAACTAATGCGATCGGACGCAGTCTCCGAGCCCGATGAGAAGGGACGGGACGGGACGGGACGGGACGGGACGGTACTGCGCGGCGGGATTTTTTTTATCTTTTTTTTTTATCGAGGAGAGCGAGAGCGAGAGCGAGAGCGAGAGAGTAACGGAGATGATGATGGTTCCTGATGGATGGAACGAGGTTAGATTAAAGACATCGACACGATCAAACGTCGCGACGGTGTCATCGGACGAACGACAAGTGTCCGCCCGTAGCTGCCGTGAGTCCGTGACACTCGAGACCGCGGCGTGGACAAGGCGACCAGACAGACAGATAAGGCAGACAGACAGAAAGACACGCGACGAGTTGCCAGTTCATCGCAGCTGACATTAGCCGGTCCGAGGTGCTGGCGGCCCCTGGGCTGGGCTGGGCGTGGGCTGGGCGTGGGCTGGGCGTGGGCTGTGGATTTGCAAGTTGCGCCGGATTGCGCCGGATTGCGCCGGACTGCATCGGACTGCATCGGATTTTAATGAAGAAATCCCAGAAGTACCTTTTACATACGGATGTACATATTCATAAGCCGTACATACATGTATATGCAGCATAACCCCTAGTCATGTTACTTGTGCAAAATTAAACAGGGATCCAAGTGTACTCGGTAAAAGGGTACATGTATTTATCCCGTTTTGGACCTGGTTGCCGCTGCGCGCATTTAATGATACGTTGCTGAGCGCTCGCGTGTTCGCACTGTGACTGTCAAAACTGGTGAGCGAGTGGCAGGCATGTTTCATGTCCATTGCGCCAATCAATCGTACATACGTACCCTTTCGTGCGGGTCCATGCCATCATCGACTTTGAGCAACGAATCAACGCTGGCGAAGCACGAACAACAATGCATGACCCCGCCGCCTTCATCTGAAGGATCAGATATCAAGTTCATAACGCATTCTTTTACATATTGTAATACATGTATGTACAAAATGCCTCCCTCCGTGAGAAGTGGAAGTGGGACCATGTATATGTAATCCGCGTGTGCCGCTGATGCAGTTGCTCAGTTGCCCAGTTGCCGAGGCAGCTTTCCCTGAGACTCTTCCTTCACCTATTTATATCTGATATGACCGGTGCTGCAATATCCCGTCGCTAACCCTGTCGCAAAGTGAGCCGCCAAACGGACGGTGGTGTGGTGGTGTTTCGGCGCTTCACTACATACATCGTACATACATACATACACTTTAGCGTTGGCGGGAGATGATCCTCCTCCGCCTGTGCTAGACCTTCATTGTGCTACCACCTATGTACGTACATTGGGAGCCGGCCCGTTCATCCATCCGATGGGTGAATTTTGATTGGGTGGAACTGCTTGCCGAGCATCTCTCTGTGCGCGCTCTGATGCGCGAAACAACATCGGCTGCGTCCCGAAATGTCACTCGACGTGCATCAAACAACGCACAAACGCGGCAAGTCGAGTGGGACCGCTGGGCTGAGCGAGGCTCAACACGACATGACATAGATAAATAAAGCCTGTCATAAAATGTCATAAAATAATGGTTCGTTTTACGCACCATTGATTCTCATAAGACCTACGTCCATGTTCTTTGTTCTTCGGCTTACCTGAGAGTCTCTCGAGCCCAGCACCATTGGCCGAGGCTTCGATAGCGCTCACCATATTACGAAAGGAGCCATGGACGACAGACATGTCATTCATCATCGGCATCTGCTCCACCTTGTCCATACCTCGTCGCTTTTCGAACCGCAAACCAGCCGCGGGGTCTACCGCCCAGCTCCTCTGCTCAGCACCACGACGAAGACGACGACGACGACGACGACGACGACATCATCATCATTATGGCTTATGCACGATATCGACCAACTTCACATTTTATAGCCCCCCACTCGTGGTCTAATGACCCATGTGGTGCAGTCTATGTCCCGGAATCTGAGGAATATCTGCTCTGTTACCAATGGAACCCTGGGACCACGGAAGGAGGCAACCGTGCTTGGGGCATGGCAAAGAGCAAGGATCTAGTTACCTGGACAGATTGCATGCCTGCCATTTGGAGCGGCACATCATCGTATGACTCCTTTGGAGTCTTTTCGGGATCAATCGTCTCCAGACTTGCCGACGGCGGCGAGCGAGTGCTCTACCTGTTTTATACAAGTGTTTCTGCCGTTCCCATTCACTGGTCGAAACCCTACATCAAGGGCTGTGAGACGCAGTCGGTGGCCATATCGACCGATTTGGGCAGAACCTGGGTGCGACACGCCAGCAATCCGCTCATACATGTGCCGCCCAAAGCTGCAGCGACGACGGGATGGCGGGATCCATTTGTGTCCTCGAGCGCCTCACTTGCCGATTTGTTGGGATTGAGCCGCGATCACGACTTCATGATGATTTCGTCAGGAGAGCGGGACCACGGCCCGCAGTTACACTTGTACCAATCTGGCAACTTGGACTCTTGGACCTATGTGTCTACGGTACTGGACGTTCGACTGCATAGCATCGTTTCTGGTCACAGCACTTTGAAATGGGGCATGAATTTCGAATGCGCCAGCTTCTTCACCATGGATCAAACGGATTACCTCATTGTTGGGATCGAGGAGTCGCAAGAAAGCACCCGCCATAACGGGCACTATGTCCTCTGGATGGCAGGCAAGTTTGTTGTCGATGACCAGGGATTGCCCACGTTCAGCATCGAGAGCCATGGTTTACTCGACCATGGCATTCTCTATGCAGCCCATGTCTTCAGAGACGAAAAAGGCCGCTTGCTGCAGCTGGGTTGGGCTGACGAGTCAGCCAAGAAGCATATCGTGCAAGGCCAAGGTTGGGCAGGATGCCTGGGCCACCCACGGGAGCTTGTTGAAATCAAGCGACCTATGGATGCTCGGGCACAATCATGGTCCGAATGGAAGATTGATGCAGACTCGCAGACCATGACAACGCTCGGGATTCGACCAGCACCTCAAGTCGACACACTGCGAGCAGGCGCGCCGACTGCAGGAACAGAGGCGTTTGCCAGATTCAACCACCTGTCGTCACAGAACTTTGAGATCAAGGCAAGATTCTCCGACTTGGCCCGGACTGAGAGGTTTGTTTTCAACCTTCTCCAATCACCCGACTGCACAGAGGTGACAAAGCTCATCTTCGACCTCGAGCAAGAAACCATCACCGTGGATCGTTCAAAGTCGTCTCTCAAGCAGCTGGGCGCAAGCTCTCCTGACAGTGGCCGTTTGAGGCTCATACCCGGCGAAGATCTCGAGACGAGAATATTCGTAGACGTCTCCATCATTGAAGTCTACGCGAACAATCGGTTTGCGTTGACATCCCGGGTGTATCCATCGCTGGAGGCCTCTACCATGGCTGCGTACGATTTTGGGGGCTTTGACCAGAGGAACATCCAGTTTGAGTACTGGCAGAATTTGAGAAACGCCTGGCCGGAGCGCGATTCCGGCTGCGGGATACTGCCCGAGTTGGTTCCCAAAACCGGACCCGGACTGGAAAGGTCCGAGAGCGTCATCACTGCGTCGGGTGTACATGTAGAGACGGCGGCCGTGTCATAGGCTGGCTGGCTGGCTGTATGAGGAGGGAACTTGTTTGCTTATTGGCCCTTTTCGCACCAAAATTCACATTAGCGTATTTATTTATTATTTATTATTCTTATTTTCGAACTGAGAATTTGACAGTGAAGCAACGTGATTTTGTCTGTCCCGAGGGCGGAGGTCAATCAAGTGTCACCTCTTTTCTTGGCTGGAATCATGGTTATTGTACAGCACATGACGGGCCGACAAAGCTTTATCGACCGTCACTTTTAGATTGGATTTTCATATAGTAGCGACTTGTCCTTCTGATGGCACGAACTGGCGCGGTTCCTGTCATCTGTGATTTGAGACGTGTTGACAGTCCGTCCGTCCTTCTAATAAGGGTGTTTATAGTGGTTTTGTTTTTGGCCTAGTGATTTCTCTTCAGGACGCACGAGCCAATCGCGTCTCCACACTGAACCCTGCAAGGTCCCAAAAGGGTAACCAACAACTCGGCGTGCCGCAGGTGACACAGACAGACAGACAGACGGAAATCTTGAGAATCAGCCATAATAACCTCATATGGCTTGCACTAGCAATGATGTTGTTTTGCCTCGGCAATATCAGGAATCTTCCCAGAGGAAGGAGTCAATGTAAATGGTCGCCTACGGAATGACGCAGGGCCTCGAGCTTATCAAAGACGGTTGCGAGTTGGGCTTAGTGAGTCGAGACAAGGCTGCTTGAGATCTGCCTGCCAAACTATCTCCGGGCCGGCCGTGGAGTTGACGGTGATGACGCAACTATTGTTTTCAGGGCGGCAATGGACTCTTCATCCACTTGGCGAAAGAGCGCGCGCGTGTCCTCGTCGACGCGCAGGCGGGCAGGGCAGGGCAGTCAACGGCGGATCTCTGGCTGCCTGAGCACCTCGGGGTAGTTGCAGGTGCTGTCGATGATGACGCTTGCCGAAGCCCTGGTTTCATGAAGTCGTGGGCTAGCTTCCACTGGAGGAGAGGTAGGCTTGTTTGGCTGCCTGGTTCCAAAGAGACAATGGCTGATTCGAGAAAGGGTCGACCTGAGGACGTCGTGGTTCGATGATGATGCCGCCGATGCTTGGCCTAAGCAGTCTTGCTACCGTGCTTTTTGCCAGAGCCGGTCGCACCGGACATCTGGATCATGAGTTTGGCTGCTGCTGCTGGCGGCTCTTGAGGGATGGACATTTTTCGAAGTGTGTTCTTTGGGTAACGGTAAAGGGTAGTGTGCGCTGTGTGAGAATACTTGCGTATGGGAGTAGATGCAGGAAGGCCATGAGGTGGGAAAAAGTGACGATGGAAACGATGAGGTTAATGCACCTGCACGCCATGTTGATCATGTCGCTCTTTGCTCAAAGAATATATACAAAGACAGTTGTGACTTCTTTCAATTAAGACACTTTGGCCGAGTGGTTAAGGCGATGCCCTGCTATCTGATGTTCAGTTATAAGGCATTACATTCGTGTGCGCAGGTTCGAATCCTGCAGGTGTCGATCTTTTGGGCAATTAACAGCAACCCATCTACCGAGTAAGGCTTAGGCTATGGTGGACTACTTGGGTATATTTAATTCGCTTGCTTTTTACTAGCTGCTTTCTTTCCTCATGCGTCTTTTCCAGTTTTGCAATTCCCTGAGTGATATTTTCCTGGTCTTTCCCCGTTCCTCTGTCCAAAGTCACAGTGCTCAGCCTAGGACGATTCACCCATTTTTTTTAGCCGACCCTGATTGCAGGCTGTATTCCAGGGGAGTACAGACTTGGCTTGCACGAGCGCAAATGGATCGTACGACTCGCCATTCTGGCAAAATCAAGCGCTGTCCCCATGGCAATACATGAAGGAACCTTTTTGCGATGGGCCAGAATGGAAAGACCTAGTCAAAGAAATGTAAATGAGGGAGGACTCAATGACTGATTGTCTGGCAATGAGAAAGTCTCAGCCAAAATGGATGACGTCAACTCAGAAAACCTATAATACTTTGTTTGCACAACCTCCTGCTGACTAAACTTGTTCTTCATTGGACGTTGCTATGAGCTATAGTTGCGACGGATCACAACTGGCCCAATCACGGAGTCCTTGTAGACACCACTTTGCACGACTCATGTTCAGCTGAAGACGACGAGTGTTCGGGCGTCATGGAGATATTGCAGGAAGTGTGTGTTGAGAACCAAGTTTGCCCCTTTGAGTTAAACTGGATGTGGCAAGACCTATGTCCTGAGAAGCAAGACGTAGAATAAAACATGAGTCGAATCACGATATCTCCAACGGCCGAATCTGGAACTGAGAAAGGCTCGAAATCTGTTGCCGCAGCCAATGTCGAGGATCGTAAGTCGTAAGATGGGCCAGTCGATCCACCGGCACAACCAACAACCAATGAACGCTGTTTGACAAACTTGTAGGCGATATTCAAGAATGTTAAGCAAGTTGTCTGTTGGTTGGTTGTCTTACGAGGTCCTCGAGGGTGGCTTCTACTAAAGACTACTATTGCGTTTCCATCTGCTATTGCTCACCCTGTTGACGCCCACCCAATTCATCATTAGAAATCACATTTTCTTTTTGATTACCACGTGTTTGGGCATGTGCGATTTTCTCTTCGTTCGAACGTCATAGTGTGGTTGACCCCCGTTGATGCATGACAACTTCTCGCGAATCCCTGGACTAACACCTTTGAATGCAACGTTTTCCTTGCCGGAATAGAGAGACGCAGCAGGCGCAGCGTGTCTCGGTGAGTCCTTGTCCAAAACTGGCTGTCATCGAACCACTCTGCTGGTAGACATAGGGATCGGATTGCGCGACGCAGAACTACATGAGATAGATATCTGCGAGACAATCTTGACTGCCATTTGCATTTTCAGGACTTCTCGAAGGAGACATGAAATTTTGAGTCGATATCATCTAGACGCTTGAGGCATCCGTCCCGGAGATGCGGTAAAATGACGTGTTGGGGTTGGGCCAGGCAAGCAACTAGCTAAGACTACAATATAATGCTTCCTACCACCGGCCTGCCTCTAATTTCATTTCCTCGGGCGACCGGATCCTCACCACCAATCTTCAACCGCCATTCCCCAAATTTCTGGTACCGAAGAAGACGAAGGAATCGTGATCATGGCTTTTGGAGGTAAACCCTCGCGGGGTTGCCAAATGTGCAGAATCCGCCGGATCAAGGTATGTTTTTTTGTAGTCTCTTCCATGGCCATTCGGGGCCCAAGTCCGAAAGATCGTTTCGATCCGTTTCTCTACAATATAATGCTTTTTAGGTTGGCCATTGTCAATCAAGACACTTTGGCCGAGTGGTTAAGGCGATGCCCTGCTATCTGATGATTAGTTATAAGGCATTACATTCGTGTGCGTAGGTTCGAATCCTGCAGGTGTCGAATTTTTGCGGCCTCTTTCCATTTGTTCCTTAGTTTCCTAATTTTGTGACGGAGGCGCCGGCTCTTTTTATTTTTGTGAGAAGAGGAAGAGGGGAAAGGAAAGCAGCTTCTGCTCGACAGATCTAATCAGCCACCTTACACATGTGCATACATAGTAACGAGTCGCCAGAGCCAAGCATCATAAGCCCCTGTTTCCCCATCGCCTGCCCCAACCGAAGCCCTTCGACTGACTTCTTAGCACACAATCGTGGCATTTTTTCGGACTTGGCCTTGACGCGCGTCCGTTCGTCTTCTGACCGCAGCACATTAGCAGACGTTGCTGGCTATCATGGCAACACGGCAGCAGAGCTCTTGTGTTGACCAACACCTGACGTCACTCGGCGAATCACAAAGCAACAATGGTGTGAAGAGAGAACAAAAGAGGAAAAGAGGTGCTTAGCCAGCCGAGAGCTTATCCCGGGGTCTCCCGACTCCGTACGTGGAGGTACAAACGAACTTCACAGACTTCATCACAGACTTCATGACCCGCTTCGGCAGTCGGCGGCATCATGCCTCCCCCTTCAGGATCAATTATGTAGGGGTGCTGATAACGCAGAAGCGGGTGCCTAATAAACACTCCCAGGATCAATGCCAACAAGGTGCAAGGCCTCGGCAGCAGGCCAAGCCACCCCTTCTTGTTTTCCTTCGAGTATTACATACATACGGCATGGCCCGCCCACGTGGTCATGATTGACACCGAGACAAACTTTGTCGACGCACCAGACGCTCTCAACAGCGGCCCGTTTGGTGGTCCGAACCAACAACTCCAGT
Organism: Epichloe sibirici; assembly: GCA_022702365.1. Taxonomy (NCBI): domain Eukaryota; kingdom Fungi; phylum Ascomycota; class Sordariomycetes; order Hypocreales; family Clavicipitaceae; genus Epichloe; species Epichloe sibirici. The sequence goes on from JALAAE010000020.1 coordinate 258,335, forward strand.
TTCTCCAGTTTCTCCAAGCAGACCTCGCCTCCGTCGACCGGACCGTCTAGACGTCTACCCTGAGCCTTAGCCGGTCTGATCCAATGCCACGATGGGGAGGAGGCGAGTGCCAATCGCTCGGAGTGACTAAATGGCTCGACTGGATGTTGAGTCCATCCAAAATGGCGCCGGTTTTGGAGCGTACATACATACATATTTGAGCGATCTCGGTCAACAAACCGCCCGAAGGAGGTGTTTCAAGCATCTGGATGGTCAACGGGGACTTGGTTCTCCCAGCTCGGGAATCGCACCGGGTCCGTAAGAAGTACCTTGCAAGACCAGTGAGAGCGTGCAACGGCCAATGCAGACTGTCCGAGTATCCAGTATCCACCACGATCTTTGGTATCAAAATTTTCACTACACACATGTACATGGGATTGGTGCGTCTACATACGGAGGGAGTAGTTGCTCTCCGTATCCCCTTGGGCAAGTCGCAAGGGTTTTTCTTTTTCAAACAAGCATTGATTGGCCTGGCCCCAGTATTCATTCTTAGACACTAGCAGGGAAGCCAGGCTTAGCGAGGTAGCATCTGGTTGCATGTGATGAATCTTTCGTGGCTTCTATTGTACATGTATGTTTGTATGTACATAGGCAACGCTCGCCGAAGGGACGTCTAACCACGATCAGCTGTCAGATCAGCCACGCGGCGGTGATGCCAACGGCTTTACCTTCACGGATGGAAGTTCTAGTTCTACCGAGTTCTACCGAGTACTCCGTACGTGCACAATTCTCACGCGTGCAAATGTGGGAATTCTCCTTCACATGCTGGCCCAAACTCAGGGCCGAGCCTAGGTACTTGTACTTACCCAGCGTTCGTCATGTTTTTTTCCGGGGAACGGCGGCCCCTTGATGACGCGGCCGACAGTTTGGCGACGGGTCCCAAGTTGAATTATTAGCCCAATTCAACCGAGACACTCAGAATCAGATGGTGGTGACATGGACGCAAAAGCCAAATCAAGAACTTTTGATTTGTGCATCAATCAGAGGTCAAGTCTCGTCGATGCTTCCTGCGTCATGGCTCCTGGCTCCTGGCTCCTGACTTGAAGACAGTCGCAACGATTTCCTATTCAGGCAACGCAAAGGCGGTCGACCATGTATGCACATACATACATACATATATCAAGAGGCAGGCAGAGAAGGGCACTGCGAGTAAGTCGGTGGTGGCGAGTCGTGAGATATTCCGTCTCTCCGTGCCATATTATTAATGACTAGTCCCCTGCTCTCCACATTCAATGAATCCTTATTTTGGCGTGGCGACCAGAAGATATAATAAGACCTGACACTTGTCGGCAACAACACCCAGCCAGCAGCCATGGTTTTTTTCCGTTTTTTTTCCTGGAGTCGGCACTCTCGAAATAAACAAATAAACAAATACATACATACCATACATGAATAATTCACTTGCGAGGAACCTGTCTTGATTGCTTTCTAGAACAACAAACACACCACACCCCACCACCACAACGAGAAGAGGAAACGCTCCTCGCAGCAGCCATGTCTGTCGCACAACAGAAACAGAACCCCAAGGACTCGATGAAGTCTACCTGGCGGAGCAACGGGCGCCACCAGTGGAACTTCGCACATTGGTTCTTCGAAATCCTCGACCTGCACCCGCAGAATCTGCATCAAGAAGTGCCTGTCCATCAAAAGTCAGAGAAGATCCCTCACTTGGCTGATTGGTACCTGCACCGATGGGTCATTGTCCATGCCGCGATTCCGCTCCTCCTGCATCACCTCTACGTCGCATATACGGGATACAATCTCACGCCTCTCCAGGCCTTCTTGTTGTACTCGGCCGCGTTCAAGCTCACGGGGATCCGCGAGCTGCACGTCCTCCGCGAAACCGGTCACAAATTCGGCTTCCTGGACGGCGACGAGCATGAGAGAGACGGCATCCCCGACGTTGGCGTCTGGAAGGTCTGGCAGTCGCTGATGTCGACGTCGACGATCCGGCCAGTCGTCGCCGTCTTCCTCGCCTACCGCTCCGACGAGACCCCGGCCGACACCCACTGGTGGTGGTTGCCCCTGGAGGTTGGGCTGTACGGCATCATCCTCGACTTCTGGTTCTACTGGTATCATCGCCTGATGCACGAGGTCGCCAGCCTGTGGAAGTATCACCGCACGCATCACCTTACCAAGCATCCCAACCCGCTCCTAACGCTTTACGCCGATAGCGAACAGGAGTTTTTCGACATCATCGGCATCCCGCTGCTCACCTACTTTACCATGAAGCTCATGGGCATGCCCATGGGTTTCTACGAGTGGTGGGTGTGCCACGAGTACGTCGTCTTTGCGGAACTAGCCGGACACAGTGGCATTCGCGTGAACGCCTCGCCGCCCAACACGCTCACCCCGATCCTCCGAATCTTCAAGTCCGAGCTCGTCATTGAGGACCACGATCTTCACCACCGCAAGGGCTGGAAGTCAAGCGGCAACTACGGCAAGCAAACACGTCTGTGGGATCGAATCTTCGGCACCTGCAAAGACCGCATCGAGTGTGGAGTGTCAAATATCGACTATACTAACCAGGCCACGATGCCAATCTTTTAACGCAACGAAAAACTATTATGCATCTTTGCAAGACCATGGATGTGGCCTTGAAGGATGAGTGTGTGAAGCGGGTAGATGAATAAACGATTGGGAAGCGATAAGACATGGAAACGTCGGACACGTAGCGACTTCTTTTCTTTGTGTTGTAGCCTTTTTTTTTTTTTTAGCAATAATAAATCAAACTTGACTGCTCCTTGTATAGAAATTTCCCGGAGATACTTCGCAAGTCTCGAGAGAGAGGGCAACATCTCGATAATGGAACTGGAAAAAAAAATACCCCATCTGTTCGCGAAAGCATCCGCTCACGCCTTGATTCAGAAACAGGAACGTGTTGTAACGATGCAAGGTGGGGAAAACAACGAGTAATCTCAAAGCAAGGCATGTTGTATCGACTAGCTCCATATTTCTACGGACGAAGCGGCCTTTTAGTTTGGCCGAAGAGCTGTTGGCTTGGCAGTCACGTCACGTCACGTCCCTCCCTGCCCCGCACAGTCAGGCAGCCCCCCACCCCTAACCCACCAGGCAACCAGGCAACCAGGCAGGCAACTGGCCCAAGAAGAAAGCAAAGTCCAAGGGTTGTATTATGAGGCATGTTTGGATCACTCCGACACTCGAGTCGCTTCGTCTTCACCAACAGCAATACATCTAGTGACGCACGGAACTCCATGTTGCATGCGCAGATGGACGATTTTGCGGATCGAGATGGGTTCAAAAGCCGCGCCAGACAATGTACATGAACATGTTCCTTGCTGTGCAGTTACCCGCATGGCTTGGCAGAGCTGCTCTTGTTCACGCTAGTCTTTGCCGTCAATCAGCGGACCGACGGCGCGTGTCTGTACATACCGCAACCACGACGATTTATGGTTCTGGGGGCACCCACGGAAATGTTCCATTGCCTGGAAGACCATGTCCGACTTTGCAGACACTACATGTATTGTGGAGGTCTCGTCTAGATGGGCACATGGGGGACGAGCAGGAATTTGTATCATGCTCATCTGTCCGCGTCACCGCCACCAAACGATGACGTCTGGTGTCTCGCATGGATCCATCGCGACACCAATCCAGCCAGATAATGGCATGCCGCACAAGCAACTCTACATGTATGTATGTACATACATGTGATATCTGGGACAAAGGCCCCCGCCGAGAAAACGCGCTAGTACCTGAGAGAACGCCTCATCGGGACCCAATGAAAGCCTGACGCTTGACGCCATTGACGTGAAGAAATGTTTTCTGTGCTGACTGTGTGGATCCAAGTCCGGGGGATAGGTACGGGGGAACGGAGGGTCGGGACAGGCGATGGATCCAAATGCTGTTTTGCAAATAAGACGGATCGGAAAAACACTTTTTGACCCAGCCCTCCATGACCTCCCCGTGTCTCTCGGGGCCTTTCCCATCTCCCATCTCCATCATTTCGGTGATGCTGCTGGCCAACAATGGCAGCGAGGAGACTATTCCACATCTGCTGCCTCGCCGCGGCCTCTTCGACAGCCGTGGCGGAGGGACTGTGTGCGGACGTGAACACGGCTGCGTCAGGACCAGGTACGTACGAGAAGAGCCCCAAAACCCCTTGTGCATGGCGCGTTGATATTAACGGACCGGTCTGGCTCACCGACTTTGCAGCCACGAATATATATCAGAGCGTGGGCTCATGCACGACGACTTGCAACGGCGAGTATGCATACGCCGTTATTCAGAACAGCCAGTGCTGGTGTTCGAATTACACCCCTGACGCGTCGACGCAGCGCCATGGCTGTAATAGTCCGTGTCCAGGATATCCGTCTGACATTTGTGGCGGCGCGGGCTTGTACAGCTACGTTCTCTTGAACGAGGGCTTGATTTCGGGGACGAAGGGCTCCGAGTCCAATGCCAAGGCGGAGAGTGAAGAAGGGCCCGCTCGTCCTAGCTCGACGAGCGAAGAGGTGCGATAGATGAGGAATGTCACGATTCCGTCTATAAAGTGTTGCTAATGTTGTCTGAATTAGCCATCGCCGTCTTCTCGCTCGACATCAACCCCGCACAGCAGCAGCAGCTCGTCGACGCAACCGCCCGTGACCGCCACCACCGTAGGCGGCGTGCCCACGACCGTCACCATTATCCCCACAGTTGTCATAGGCACGCCGAAGCCCGAGTCCGCCGCCGCCGAGGGAGGCGGGATGAAGGGGTTGGCGGTGGTTGGCATCGCCATCGGGTGCATCGCCGCAGTGGTGTTGGCCGCTTTGGCTGTCGTCTCCCTCGTCTGCTACAAGAAGCGCGAGGGGAGAAGGGACAGGGAGGTGGCTGGCGATGGGGGCGCCTCCGGGTCCGGCTGGGAGGGATCGTCTCCGGCGTCGTCGAAAGACCCCTTTGCGGACGCGAGCTTCAGCCCGATCGGGCGGAACCTCTATGAGAGGGACCGGTCGGGAAGTATTGAGACGCTTCCAGCTCAGACGGAGCAATGTCTGAGGATTACGAATCCTGATCCGCCGGAGAAGTCATAGCATGGCATTGCATGGCATTGGCCACATGTTGTTTTGTCCTACGAAATTCATCTACGAGTCTTGGGTCTTGGGCAATGCATTCATTGGGTGGTTGAGGGCTGAAGCCGTCGTGAGATGTCGTGTGTAACGCCCTTCCCATCTCAATCCATCTTTCACACCCGCCAGCAAATCAATTGTCCTCACTTATCTCATCAGCCGAAGTTCGTATAGGAACAGAACCCCTTCTTTATTAACATGACAGCGATCTCTTTCCGAGGTAGAAGTAACGGTTCCGACAAGTCCCGGTGGCTAAAATGGCCAAGACACAGCCAAGATTAAAGTGGAGCGCGGGACCGAGTTCCGGCAGACCAAGGAGCACATCACCACCAGATTGAGCTGGTTGTGCAGGTCCCAGTCCCGATTGCCGCATGTACATATGTACATGTGCCCCGGCTCTCGCTCCATGCGCAAACTTCAACCGTGATGCAGAGAACAGCCGTAATACAGCCAGCCAATTATTCAAAAGCTGTGCTCTGTGCCTCGCCTCGCACCCAGACAGAGAGACACAGACGTTGCCGGATCCAATCAGCAGTTACGTTCCCAGAGCATGCAGTTTGACGCAAAACCTGCCCTATCCCAATCCCAATCCCAATCCACGCGTTTTGTCTCTGCCCTCTTCTCCATGACCACGCGTTGCGCTGGAATTCCCCCCAATCCCCGTCAACAAGGTCAACAAGGTCAACAGCCTCGACTTGTCACAATGCGCGCACTAGCCGCAATGGCAGCAGCCACATGCCTGTTGGGCACGGCGGCAGCATCATCATCATCATCATCATCACCATCGCCGTCCTGCCAGCTCCCATATTCCACCCACATGCTTGACAGCATCGTGGCCCGGGAACAGGGCATCCAAGACTCGGGCGCCGCGAGCAGCACCCTCGAGAGCGGCATCCTCGCGCTGGCCATCCAAGACACGGTCGCGCTATACCCGCGGAGCAGGTCAAGATACGCGGGATACCTCACCCAGGTTCTCGACGTCGCCTCCTCAAAGGGGCTCACCAACGCCACGCACGCTGCCACGAGGCCGCTTGATCGGTTCTCTCTCGCCGCGGCCATCCAGTCGGCCGTGCACTCGGGCGTCGCCCCCGTCACTGCTCAATCTGCCGAGGCCCGCGACGCAATCGGCGCTTCCTTGGCGGTTCAGAAGAGGAACCCGGATGGTGGGCTGTGGTACTACGTGTACCCGGAATGGAGCTACCTGGACGGCATCTTCTCTCTTCTGCCATACATGGCGGCCCAGGACAAGGTGGACTATCAGGACATGATGCTGCAGATTAACCTGCTTCGGGACCACTGCACCCAGGCGAATACTTCGTTGCTCGTACACGGGTACGACTGGTCTCGAAAGGCGGTTTGGGCGGATAAAAAAACGGGCGCTAGTCCCCATGTCTGGGGTCGCTCACTAGGCTGGTTTATCGCCGGTCTGGTGCAGACATGGGAACAGTTATCATGCAGCTCGGTTCAAACAGGGCAAAAGCTCCAACTGTGCGGGCTTGTTCGAAACACTACACTCCAGGTCTCTGCCGCGCTGGTTGAGCATGCCGATCCAGAGACCGGCGCGTGGTGGCAGCTAGTGACATTTCCTGGCAAGAGCGGCAATTATCTTGAGAGCTCTAGCACGGCACTTTTCGTATTCTCTATACTGAAAGCCTTGCGGATCGGCCTCATCTGCGGCGACGTGCCCAACTATAAAGACGCCGCGATCAAGGCATACAAGTACACAGTCCGACATTTTGTCACCTCCACCGAACACCGAACTATTGGGTTTGACAAGACTGTGTCCGTATGCAGTCTGAATTCGACTGCCACGTACGAGTACTATACGAAGCAGCCACTGGTGCCCAATAGTTTTCTCGGAGAGTCGGCCTTCATCTTGGCGTCATTGGAGGTAGAGCGGCTAGGTCATCATGGCTGACGTGTTGAAGAGGCGGCCATTAGGAGAATGCACTAGCTGGTGTGGTCTGCCCTAGATTCATCAGTAATGTGTAAATAACACCACATTGAAAATATACTTCCAACTTTTTTTGGTCTTGATTCTCCATGACACTTCGCACCTCTTGGCAGAACAGGCATGCGTGGTTGGTCACCTCTGAAAGAGGCTGGCGAGGTGGATGGTCTGTTCCCAGAGCATCGCCAGCTAGTTAAAGTGCCTGGCCATAATTAGGCCGTGGGAGGGGCCGTCATCAAGTGCTTCACTGGTGTCCAAACATCCTGCCATCAAATCTGTGTCTTCCTGAACAGGACGGACCCGTCTCCACCGTATAATTGTTCTCTTTCCATGTCAACGTGAACGTGAGTAGGTGACGCAAATACCGCATCTTCGAAAGACGAAGGGCATCCGAGATTTCGCATCGAGTGGTGAGGTGCGCAGAACTCTCATCTCGCACGTGTGATTTGATTTCGAATTGCGAGCATCGCACTTCAGGCTGGATTTCCGAAGAAGCTTGTGATTTTCTGCGATCCTGGAGCTTTTGTTGACTTTTTAGGGCTCTTGTACTCGTTCTTGGTGGAGCTTATTTTTGCCCTTTCCGAAGCCACCTTTTTGGAGGGCGGGCTGCGAGAATTTGTAGGTGGAACTTTCCGCTTCTCCTGTGAAGTTGATGTGCTCGATTCCAAGGTCTCGTGGTTGGAGTCAATCTTCGCTGACTCATTGTCTTTGTTCTCTGACTGCGGCTCTTTCTCAACTACGAAATTGCTCTGTCGAGCAACCTTGGCATCATTCTTCTCGTTCTTCACTTTGGCGTTTGGAAAGAAATTAGCTATGTTAGACTTGTTCTCCTTGCTGTTCAGCGGGATGATGAAGGACGGGGAGCTGTTGCCGACTTTGCCGACATCCTTGTTCACGGGGTACACTTCGAGCTCTCCGTCAAAGGGTTTCAGAAGAGATTGCAGCTCGCGCGACCATTCGTAGCGACCAGGGTCGACCCATTGCCTGATCTCGTCTGAGCCGGGGCTGAGAATGACAGGCATGCGATCATGCAGGAACTTGAGCTGCTTGTTGGAGTCAGTAGTAATGATGGTATAGGTGTACAGCTTTTCATCGGAGCCTGGATGGGCAGTGTCGGCAGTGTCAGCGGGAGTTGCGGCTCAAGCGGTCATAGGCAAGGTGAGCGACGGACCTTCATATTGAACACAGTCCCACAGTCCGGCAAAGCACATGAGGCGCCCGTCTCTTCTCTTGACAAAGTGAGGCAGCTTGTCTTTTGGACCCGTCTTGAGCCATTCGAAGAAGCCTTGTGCGATGACAATGCAGCGCTTTTTGTTCTTCATGGATGCCCACATTCCGCCTGGCGTGCTCAGTGAATCGTCGCGGCAATTAATGGTTCTCATGAGGGTTTGATAGTCGGGGTTTCTTTTGGTCCAGAACGGGACCAGACCCCATTTCATGGACTGCAGCCTGTATTTCACTTGATGGGAAGCAGAGCTCTCTGGCTCGTCTTGCTGCTCCGTCGTGGTGGTGGCGGTGGTGGTGGTGGCGGCATCGTCTGCATCGTTTTTGTTGTGTTCTGCGTGGGAGCGAGGGCCAGCACCCCAATCCGGCGTATCGGCTCTGTAGACGACTCCGTGGTAGCCAGGAGCGAAGTTGTAGGACTGACGTGGTGCATCTGGGCCATGGTCATCTACAGAGTAATCCACAGGCATGTCGTCATCTTGGAGCATTTGCCTGATCTGAGAGGGACGCTGGGGGTTTACAATGTCAGCAGACAGAAGTTGACAGAAGTTGACAGAACTGCTTAAAAGGCATGATGACATACGAGGGCGAGCGCATATCGACCACACATCTTGAAATAGAGGTGCCAGCACTAGTCAAGTAAAACCAGCAGACGGTGATGCATCAGGATGGATCGATTAAACTGATGGTGGTTGATGGCTGGCGGTCTTGTCTGGTCACGTGTGTGTCAGTACTGACTGACGTTGGTGTCTGATCTGGTGGCTCTTGCCGGCCCCCACTGCGTCTGTCTGCGTCGGTCGGTCGGTAGGTAGTACCTGCCTAATTGACTCAACAGTGCATCTGGTCTATCTGGGAATAATTTCAGGCACGAAGAGAGGCAGGGACTGGGCCGGGGACTTATATTCTCCCTCCTGTTCCATGTTCGGCATCTGAAGATGGCAAATTCTGCGCTTGCATGTCGCTCTCCGATTCATCGAGATTTGGCTGTATATCTTCTTTCCACATGCCTTTCCACATGCCTTTCCAGTTCATATACACATTCAAACATCTCGCCGACACGAGCAAGCAACTCCGACGAAGGCTTTGAATTCATCGTCTCCTGCCAGACAGCCCAGCCTCGCCATGGCCAGCGTCAACCAAGGGCTTTCCACATTGACTCATCCATTTGCCGAGTCCCACGATTGCCCTCTTTGCGAATCAAAAATATCTCTCGCCGCCCTCAATCAACGCGGCGAGGGATGGAAAGCTGTGGTCCAAGAATTGAAGCATCCATCACCATCCAAACCTCGTGTCCGTCAACCCCTCGTTCAGCCCGGCTTCTGCTCGCAAACGTTTGACAGTCAAGAGGCGAGAATCGTCCATTCGGCCTGCTGGAAAGTCGTAGCGAGGTTGTGGGGTAAGAACACCTTTACCGTTGCGGAACTGGATGGCTTTTTGGATTGCGCTCGTGATGTAGCTCCTTTTCTACCAGATATTCCCTTCAAGGAATCACCGGAGCAATTGGATATCACTATTGACCATCTTCTGGATCCCAGCGATCTGGACCATCGCCCTAGCGGCGACAGCACCCAAGACGGCGACGTCTTGTGGTGGGAGGAAGTACAGGCCGGTGTGAAGCAGGAGCATCTCACACCACCGTCCCTGGTCGGTATCAGTAACTATCAGCTCCCGGCTCGACTGAGAGGCTTCGTCGCCAATGCACTTCGAGATGCCTCAGAAGTCCGGAGGCGTCCGGACCCCAATTCGCGTTTCTGGGTCGAAGTCATAAGCATGTTGGCGAATTCCCCCGCAGCCCAATTTGCCAAGGACGAGCCGGACAGGCCATCTCGCATAGCGCAGGCCATGCGGAACCTGCGGCACGGTGGCATATGCCGGTTTCCCCATACGGCCAATTTTGATGTCGTCCGTGCCAACGCCCTCACCATACTTGTCACGCTGATACCAATACCGTTGGAGGACCTTGTGGCCACGGACTCCAAGGACGGCAAGCGAGCCAAGTTGGAAAGACCGCGAGATATCCCGTTGGCGAGCATCACCTCGGAGGCGCCGTTCCGGCTCAACTTTTACACAATCAGACGACAGTGCCTTGTGGAGAGGATCAGGGATCGCAGCATCATGGTGGGCATGAAGTACTTGCGCTTCATCGAATTCGACAGGGCCCCGGCGACGGAAACAGATCTGGTGCCTTTGATTACTTCGTTGTCAGGCATTCGACTCATAAGAGATGGTATCGGAGTGATAGCGGTGCATGCCAAAGATGGCCCAAACTGGCTTGGCATATGGCAACAGCATGATTCGACGCACCTCACGACAATAATGGCCGTGAAGGTGGCCACTGCCGAATGGGACCCCGGCGTGGAAACGGGCAACCTAACCGTCACTGCAGACATGAGTCTTCCCTTGTTCTGCATATCACATCTTTGATTCGTAACTAAGCACTGCCGTACAGACGGCAAAAGATTTGGCAATTGAAGTGCAAAAACCATCGTCGTCAAGTAAAGCGCAAGTGTAGCGCGAGTTGTAGCGCAACACACAAGTGACCTCCACCACTTCGATAGACAGCATTGTACACTTCCGGCCGTTGCGAAATGATGAAAATTGCCGACAACAAATCAGCATGTGTCTGAGCGCAGAGTGATTACTTTAATGTACTCCGTAAAGAAAAGACAGGTCAAGGCCCAACCCACTCAGTCGCCTTCCTTCTCCACACCCTCCCTCATCCAACTCAACTGTGCCAAACGAACTCAACAACCAACCCCATCTCACCCCATCTCACCCCATCTCATCTCGACATTCACCATGCCTCCCCAAATCGTCCTCATCCGCCACGCCCAAGCTCTTCACAACGTAGAAAATAAGTCTCTTCTCGCTCGTCATGTTGCCCATGATGCTCGCTGACACCACATGCCGTCTCACAAGAATACTCGCTCCACGACCCCAAGCTCACCCCCCTCGGTGAGTCACAATGCCAGCCTCTCCGGGACTCGCTCCTCCGTCGATTCGGCCATGTCCCTGCTCGAGATATCGCCGTCATAGTGAGCCCTATGCTTCGGACGCTGCAGACGGCGAGTCTGGCGCTAGATTGGTTGGTGGAGAGGGGGGTCAAGTTTGAGGCGAGTGCCGATTGGCAAGGTGTGTGTATTCTCGCGTCACAATACATGGGGGTTTTTTCTTTTCTTTTTTTTTTTTTTCCGAAGCAAAACCCCTAAGATTCATCACCACTCCATCTCACTCTCACCATGCACCCATGCACCCACCCACTAACCTGACCAGAAACCTCCTCCCAGCCATGCGACACGGGCTCCCAGTCCCCAACCACTCTCCTCCCCCCCTCCTTCCCCCACGTCCTCTTCGACCTCGACCCCATCTGGCCCGACAAGACATCACCGTCGGCCCATCGCTACCACCCCACGCGCCGGGCCGTCGTCGAGCGCGGCCGTCTCTGCCTAGAGTCCCTGCATCAGCGTCCCGAGAAACTCGTCTTTGTGGTGTTGCACTCTGGATTCCTGAGAGCGGGCGTCACGGGGCGGTGGTTCATGAACGCCGACTACAGGGTGTTTGAATTCCAAGATGGCCTTGAGGATGGGAGGAGGCTCATACGGCAGGACGAGAGCACGAGCGAGGGCGGGCTGGGGCTGTCTCTTGCGGAAACGGTGCCACTGGGGCATCATCTACCTGAGGAGCATGTGCAGGAACATGCAAGTTGATTGGGGGGTTATTGTAGTATTTACAGTATTTACAGTTACAGGAGTTACAGGAGACTCTAGACGTTGGGGAGGAAAAATCTTTCTACTTGGACAGAAAGCTTTGGAATGCTTCTTGGTCAATCACGACGTTTCCCACGGCTCGTAACCTCTTTCGGCCCTCCTTCTGCTTCTCCAGGAGCTTTCTGCGACGCGTGATATCGCTTGCGTGCAGTTTGGCCAGGACATCCTTGCGAAACGGTTTGATCGTTTCGCGGGCTATAATCTTGTTGCCGACTGCGGCTTGAATGACCACCTCTGCACGAACAGTGGATTAGATTAGCATTGTCTTTCTTTCTTTCTTTCTTTCTTTTTTTTTTTTTCCGTCTTCTTCCTACGAATACGCTCGGAGTGGGACGTACCAAACATCTGGCGGTCGACATGCTGCTTGAACTTGGTCACCCATCGTCGCCCGATGCGATCGGCTTGAGAGCCGTGGACCACTCGACAGATGGCGTCAACGGGCTGCTTATTGACAAGGAGCTGGATCTTGGCGAGTTTGCTTTCGCGCCAGCCCGCATCTTCATAGTCTAGAGTGGCATACCCCTTGCTGTAGTAGTAGTAGTAGTAGTAGTATACGATCCCCTGGTGGTCAGCGACGAATTTCAGTTTCAGGCTGCTGCACGTGAATCAAGGTCAAGGAAGACAAAACATACGTAGCTCCTTTGAGTTTGCCGAAGAAATCCTCCACCAATTGTGCGGATGGGATGTCGTACACAAGGATGACTTGGGAGCCGTGGAAAAATTCCAGGCTCTTCTGCTCGCCTCGATTTGCTTCACAGAGCTCGATGACACGGCCCAGGTACTCTTGCGGAAGGGTCACGGTCGCCCTGACGTACGGCTCGAGTGTCTGTGACAAACGGATTCGATGATCAGTGGCGTCGGGAAACAAGGCTGGGTTCTGAATGACTTCGGAAGATCCATCGGGCCATATGACCTTTGTGGGTACGGTTGGTTCCGTGATGATGATGCTCCGACCATGCTCTTGCTTCAGGCGATCCTGAAACACGGAGCAGTGCAAAGTGCCGAGGAATCCTAAACGCCAACCGGAGCCCAAGGCTTCGGAGAAGTCCTTTCGTAGCGTGACGCTTCGATCGTTTAATACCAACTGAGTGATGCTGTCCGCCAATCTCGTGTAATCACTCTGGTCTGTGGGGAAAGCCGCCACAAACACCATCGGCTTGGGCTCTTCGAAACCAGGGCAGGGCTCCACGGCATCTTCGTTGCCAACCGTTGTGAATGTGTCTCCCAGCTTGGCGTCCTGAATTTTCTTCATGCCGGGGTTGAAGTACACATAACCGACTTGCCCGGCGCGAAGGACCTTTTGTGGTGTTGCGTCCGGATACTGTATGCCAACTTGTCCAACCGTATACTTCATCCCGGTGCCTAGGGAAATGACGTTATCCCCCGCACGAATGGTTCCGTCGAATAATCTGATGAGGAGAACTACACCCCTGAAGTTGTCGTACCACGAATCAACAAGCAAAAACTTCAACGGCTTCTTCTCATCCCCCACTGGATGTGGAATCTTTTCCACAACCGCCGGCAACACGTCGGGAACGCCCTTGCCCGTTTTTGCACTCACAAGTACGGCATCCTTTGTATCCAGTTCGAAAGTCGTTTCCATCTGTTCCAATACTCGAGGAGCGTCTGCAGATGGCATGTCGATTTTGTTGATGACGGGGACAAGCGCCAAGTCTTGCGCAAAGGCGAGGTGAAAATTCGATACCGTTTGTGCTTGGATGCCTTGACTGGCATCGATGAGCAGGAGCGCACCTCCGCAACTGGCGTAGGATCTCGTCACTTCGGCGCGGAAGTCGACGTGGCCGGGCGTATCGACAAGATGGAGCAGATAGTCCCGGCCTCGATGTTTGTAGAGCATGGTGCAAGTCTGCGCCTTGACTGTGATTCCCCGTTCGCGCTCGACGTCTAATTTATCCTACAGTTCCACCTTGTCAGTTTTTCCTTCAAGTTGCGTCAATTCTCCCTCGAGTCCATCAGACTTGTGGCCCATTGCATCGCGTAGAATGAATGGTGCATTGCCGGGGTATCACACTATTGGCGCACCAAAATCTGCTTGTTCCCATCGCTTGCTGAGATTGTCCCCGTGAGCTCCAGCAACCGATCACTCAATGTGCTTTTCCCATGGTCGATATGCGCCACGATGCAGAAATTTCTGTATCGTTCAATCGGGATCGCTGCGATGCGAGCTTCGAGCTCTGTGGGCGATGGCTTGGCGGACGATGCATACGTGCGGCGGCGGCGGCGGAATACGAGCTGCTGCTCAGAGAACATGGACTTGTTCGGCAGCTGCCATTGTCGAGTCCAGACTCTTGCCGCTCTCCAGGCCCAGGTCATCTAAGAGGCTGCGAGTAGGCGCGCATTGGGATATTAGGAGTTTGCCGATGTGGTTTGTGGCGATGGAAGAAGTTTCAGGGTCCAGTCCAGTCAGTCAGTCTGGCTTGATTACCTAATAATAAACCACCACCTAAACCACCTAATAAATTACCTAAACCTTACCTAGCATGGCAGATAGAGGGAGGCAGAGGGAGTGTGGGGCGGCCACACCATCCATCGTCAAGATCTGTATGAAACGTCTATTGCACGTAAAAAAAAAAATTGCTATATGCCATGCCAAGCTTACGTATAATAGAGTTTCGCTGCACTGTAAAGGGGCGAAACTGTGTCTCAAAATATTATAGGTAGGCAGGACATGTTGATTCAAAGACATCCTTTGAATATACCTTATTCATCACACAGATCTAATACTAATAAAGGCCAATCAAGCCAGTATCGCCATCGCTCCAAATGCTACTTGTAGAAGAGATTCGCCAGTTCAAACCCGCTCAGGTCGCCATTCCCTTACGATGCCATAAATAATGGTCAAAATATCAATATCAATGACAAGCCTTCCGTTCCCAGTACTCATGAGTAGCCACCCGCATGCATCCAGTCATGTAAGCTCGGGAGCAAAGACGAGAGGGGAAAAAAAAGAAGAAGAAAAGACTTTGTTGCAGCGCAAAAGAGTTTGAGGGCATCTCAAGCCAGAACCCACTCGCTCCCCCTTTTGATGAATTTGTCTAGAAGCATACCCAAGTCGGTCAGCACGAATCGGCAAATATAAAATCCGAAAAATTCTGCAGCATGACGGGTGCAAAGCTCAAGCCCGACTTGAGTTTTGTCCGCATGTCTTAGCCCAGGATCATCGACCTGTCGAGCTATTTGATCTAGCGACTTTGTCAGCATGTTATTTCGATCACAGACAATCCGACGACTGGATGGTAGTGTCCTTGGTGTCCTTGTATCTCACCTATTGCTTGGGCTGCGTCAAACAAGCGAGCAAGTGAACTCATGTAATTAGCGTGGGGTCCAATAAACTGCGCTTGAGTGATGTCACGCCTAGGCGGACGGCTCGTCGGCTGTGGTGTCATCGGCAGTGTTGGCATGGTGGCTGCTTCTTTGTTTTCTTTGTTGCCTTCAGGGGCACCTGAACGGCTGCTGTAGGCTGCTCCCAGGCCCATATTCGAGTTCTTGGACCGTAGTCGTCTCCAAGAGAACGATGATGACTTGGTAGACACACTGGCATTTCGCGGAACAGCCGGCGCACCATCACCCTCCACCACGTTTGAGGCTTCTTTGAAGAGCACTCCCGAGCCTTGTACTCCGACCTCGTTGCCCAATTTGCGGGAGAGAGCATTTTGAACCTGTTCCAAGATGCTCTCCAGTGCCTGCATCTCATCCAACATTGCGTCAGCATCGCACGTGTCGACTGATGCCAGATTTAGCAGAGCTGCGGTGAGCAAATCGCAGTTTGAAATCTTGTCCTCGACGTTCTTGAGCTTGACCCCCTTGACTTTCCACACGTCGCGAGGCACGAACAGCTTTGTACTAAGGTATCCGCCGCGCGGGTGCGCTAATGTCTGGTACAGACACCGCATCAGCCAGAATGGCCGCAGCATCACATCGTTGGGACAAGGCTCAAGGGCAACGGGAGGGTCCAGTGCCATTGGATTCGGTGAGCCCGGGGCGGATGGCAAGTGGATATTGTCTTCAAACGGGTAGAGGCTTCCCGGCGACGCTGATTCCATCTGTTCACGGAGAGTGGCTATCAGCGGGGTCGGCAGCGCAGGTATGGCGGGTGTTCTGGCGCTTCCGAAATGAAGGCTCGATGGTGTTCCAGGCGACATGTCGGAGGCATCCTCAAGGTTAGACAAGGACAAATTCCGGCTCTTGAGACTTCGCAAGCTAGAAGACGAGAAATTCTTTCGAAGCTTGCTAATTGTGGGAGAGCCGGAACGGCCCGTAGAACCATCATCCGCATCAATCTGTCCCCGCCGATTTGGTGGGGATCCTATTATTGCTGTAGGCTCAGGTCTAGGGGCTCCCATGGTGGGTGGCGTGAGCTTCCTCGTGTGCCGACTCGTTTGTGGTCTCTCTCCCGGCGGCGTTGCCTCGGTAGCTGAATCAGTCTCTGTCGTCGTCCTCGGTTGCGTCAGCTCTCCATGACCGGTGGCCGGTGGCTGTCGAGGTTGAGTCGTCTGAATCTTGAGCTGCTTCGGGTTCTGACCAGATAAACGGCGGCTCCTTACGCCCTGGTCAGGCGACGCAGCTCGAGCCAGGGGAAGCTCGGGCAAAGATTGCTTGGGAGGTGGTGCGGACGGCTGTAAGCCCTTGGGGATTGGGTGTTGCTGTTTCCGCAGGGCAGACCTGTCGACAGTCGCAGCCAGTGGTCTAGTGCCAGAGGCATTGCCCTGCTCACCCATCTTGAACCCAGTCTGTGCTTCCTTGTTGCGAGATGCCGGACGCTGCGAGATGCTCGCCTTCTCGTCCTCCTTTGCTAAGAAACTCTCCATGTTGTCATCGCGTGTCATTTCCTCCAAGATGCGTTCCTCCTCGTCCGAGGATAGATTGTCGTCATAGAAACCACCAGAATTCGGTTCATTTCGTTGTTGCGCCACTACTTGGCGCTGAGAGTCGTCAGGGTACGCCTCGCGTTCCGTCTGCCTGACACGTTCACGTGCTTCCTCTACTTTCCGGAGAGCCTTTGTTACAATTTCTTCAGTGCGGTCTATTGTGTCATAGTCTTGAGGATCCATGGGCTCGTATCCCTCGTCATATGCGGCCTCGATGGCTGCATCCAGCGCGGTGTCGAACTCCGCCTCAGTGTTCACACTAGGTTTTCGAAAGTGCTCAGTGCGAAGGCCAGATGAGTCTCGAGAGTTCACGGATGTGCTAGAAGAACCTCCTGACTCATCGATGGGGTCGAGCCATGAATTCTGACTGCCATCTCTGAAGTGTCCTGTACCATCACGCGAGCCACTCCATGACCCTGAGTGGTACGAATCCGTTCCCGTCCCCCGATCATCGGAATCTTGTCGCTCATGCTGCGTTTTTTTTGGCGATGAGAGCCGTCGGTTCGTTGGGGGCTGCGGAGTGGCGCGGTCACTGTCATTCATGTACTCCTCTGTGGATCGGAGTTTTTGAGGTGATCGAGAAAAGGCAGAATGCAAGGATGGTTGTTCGGTTGCGAGCCGCATTGATCGTGAGATTTCCTGGGAGCCATCGCTGAGATATCTTGTGTCTTGGCGTATGCGCTGCTGCTTCTGCAAGTCCGGTTGCTCCTTGGCTGGATTCAAGGCAGTCACCACCGTTTCCACCTCCAACACTTCGGCCTGGGGAAATTCGTCATCTTGCTCGTCGACACCCCCCGGTGGGGCGGGGAGTTCCTTGTTATCTGTTGCCCGCCATGGTGCCATGTGATCCAGTTCCTCAATACGCGCATCGTATGTTCGCCGCTGCAAGATGGTGACGTGATTTGTGAGCAAAGGTTGTGGGCAGACAGATGTCGTGGGGTTCAGGATAGCTTTACTTACAATGGCTTCCAGTTTTTTCTTGTCTTCGTCGGCTGTTGTCTTGAGAAGAACATGTTGCAGAAGATCGCAGGCCTCAGCATATGACTGTCGAGCACCCTCGAAGTTCTGGGCGTTGTCCAACTGGACAGCCGTATTGGCCTTTTGTAAAGCTCGAGACAGCATCACCTTCTGCGAAGGGGGTTTCGTACCGCGACCCTTGTTGGTCAAGTCCACGCTACCCTTCCCACTCCGACTCCGACTCCGTGAGTGGCCGTGAGATGAGGCATATGGCTCTCTTACTTTCTCAGAAGGCATCTTGGGCAACAGCTCCGAAGAAGATGCCGAATTAGTCTTGGTGGGGGAAGTTCCTGAAGTTTCGTAACCGCTTGCTTCACCACTGGGCAGTATTTCCGGGCTCGAGGGACGGTGTCCGATACGATCGCTCAGGGAGTCTAGAGGAACAATGGGAGGTAGGGATAGCGGCGGGATTTCGATTCTGAGGGTGCCAGGTTCAGATACCGGGTCAGTCTCGTGATCGGATTCGTTGGGCGGCGTGTCGGGGAGGTTATAAGACCGGTGCAGAAAGCCAGCGTTGAAAGATGGGGTCTCACTGGGAGAGTACGCCGGGGTAAGAGTCGCCGATGTCGTTGCTGCTGCCGCTACAGCCCGTGGCGGCGGCAGCAACGACGACGTACGTGGCAGGCGCGCCGGAGTAGCGGCCGACAAAGATGGCTTTCGAGTACGAGGCGACGATGAGCCGGATGCTGGACGGTAGACGGAGGGATCCAGCGCGAACAAAGGATTGGATTGATGGGAAGGAGCTGTGCTGGCAACAGCGGAAACGTGATCGGACTCAAAGGTGTCAAGAGAGGAATGTTTTGCGTGCATCATCTGCTCTCGGGCAACCTGGACCATCCAACACGCGCCAATCAGTCCCGATTATGACAAGGGGAGCTTCGTGGCGCCAGCCTGAATAATCTCTCAGACGATTACCGGAACTCCAATATGCTCTATACCCGACGCAGGGCCAGGTTCGATCCAAAGTGAAATAGATGTTGCACCAGGCAGCATTAGAACCAAAGCATGTCGCTCGTTTCGCGGCCGTTGGAAGAGTCGGGGGACACGTTGAGGCAGTTCCGACGCGGACTGTGCTCAGTTCATGCAGGATAGGGTCAGTACAGGATAGCCGCCGACGGGAACAGCAGTCTGGTTCGTGTATCGCGGTCGAAGTCGAAGTCGAAGTCGAAATCGAAGTCGAAGTCGGGGCAGGGCAGGGCAGGGCAGGGCAGGCGGGCGAATTGGACAAGGCTCAGGTAAGCGCAGGTGGTGTGCACGTCATGCCGCACTCGTCGAGATCGGCAGGACGAAGATGGTTCGCTAATGCTGGCTATGTGCTGCGTGCTTTGTGTGCTGTGTGCTATGTGCTGTGTTCTGTGTTCTGTGTTCTGTGTTCTGTGTTCTGTGTTCTGTGTTCTGTGTTCTCCTGTCACCGCATGAGTCTTGGAAGACAGGGACGGCGTTGAGAAGACAAAAGGAGTACTCAAGTTGTGGAGGATGAACCCCCCCCGGCGCGAGCATGGAGCCAGCATTGAGGTGCTCGTGCTAATTGGTCAATTTGGCCTGGTCTGGTCTGGTCTGGGTGGGGTCGAGTCAATCGGTCAACCGGCGCCGGCGCTCCTTTTGCCAATTGGGTCTGGTCTGGGCCGTCTGGCAGCTGCCTGGCAGTCTGCTGGCTGTCTGTCCCCTTTTTTTTTTTTGGCCTTCCTCTTCTCGGCCACGTCTCATCTTGTTGATCTGCCGGGAGCCATGGGGGAAAAGTGTCAGGGGTGCCATGCTTTGATTCGTGCAAGTCGATGAGAAAAATGGGCATCTTCTGATCTCTGGCGCGCATTAAGCGGACAAGGTGATGGGACGACTACATATTACGGAGTACTCCGTGACTAATTACTCCTCAAAGACGATGATGATACGATAGCATTAATCCGTACAAGTGTTTGGCCTTTGGCCTTCTTGACTCGACTCGGGCTGCACCCGATTGAATTTCCAGCCAGCCCGGCCAGGCGTCGAGTTTCATCCTACACATCCTTCTCGCATCGTTTTTATCGGCATCGCACCGGCACAATGCCCGGAGTAGTCAAGATCTGCTGCCGCACGCAATCTGTCGTGGACTCGTGGCACCGACATGCATTGGCTGCATCCTGCGTGTGCCTGGCGTCATTTCATCTTCAACTCCAAGGAGCCGTTGACCAGACTTGACAGCATCCCAATTGCTTGACTTTTTCTATGACAGGTCTTTGGTAATTTGCTAGTTCGGTGAGGCGCATGGCGAGCGGCTGGCTAATCTTGCCAATTTTGGTGCTGTGACTGGACTGTCTGTTATTACTGGCCAGGACTCGACGCATGAAAGAGGATGGATTCTAACTTGACTAAGTTCATCTACTGTACATGTACCTGCCTACCTAGGCGGCTGGACGCCAAGGAGCCTAACCAAACTTGGCGTCCCTGCAGTTGTAGTTCGAGCCGTTTTGTTGCTTCATTCGTCCGGGCACACGGTTCTTCTTCGTGTTCGTGCGCGCGGCATCCAGACAGATCATCCTCGCTCGCATTCCATCCATCCATCCATCCATCCATCCATCCATCCCGACCAAGACCGGGACCCGATCCCATTCGTGCATTCGTAGCGATTCGTAGCGAGGTACAATGTACATACGGAGCAATCGCCAGTGATCCGGACTGGAGCTGAGCTGTAACCACCCGCACGCCGCAGCACTTCCTGGCTCCGGCCCCACATTTTCTCTAGGATGGAGCTGCCATCCAAAAACTCCAACGCCTGAGCGAACCGCCGACCATGGAGGCTCTACACTGTACAGACTATCATCAGCGTCATACCTGCCCACGCAAAAAAAGACGAAGTGGTCAGTTGTGCTTCTGTTGCCCATTGCCATACATTTCACATTACTGTTTCGCGACATTTTTGCAAGTCGGGGACAGGAGTTGCCAATTAGACTCTGTCGCATGCACGGACGAGCACTTTGCGCGGGCCAGCTTTTCTGGGCAAACTTGGCGACACGTTCTTGGTAGACCTGCCGCTGGCATCTCAAAAGCTACCAAAATCTGATCGACATCATGGCCCGCGTCGAAGATATATTCACGGTATTGGAATAAGCCTCTACTCCAAGTTGCCTGTTTCTAACCCCAACTGTTTCTGCAGTACTCTGGTGTTCCCAGCAAACGAAAGCTCGAATCTGTCAAAGACCCAAGTTCGTCTCATGCTCTCCAGCAATTCACAAACAGTGTCCATCGTGCAACTAACTCGCTCGGCGCCTAACAGATGAAATATACAAGGCCAGCAAAGTGAGCGCCAATGGCTCCGACCGCCGTACCCACGTTGAAGATGAGCACGAGGACGACCGCGAAGCTGGCCCAGCAGCCGGCCCGGGAGACGACCAAGATTTTGGTCCTGCAATGCCACCGGGAGACGAAGAAAAGGATGGCGATGATGAGGAAGGTCGCTTTTTTGGTGGCGGCATCAGCAAGAAAGAGTCACAAATCCTCGACTTTGTCGATGAGGCCGGCGGATCGGACACAATTCCGGACAAGATTGACGCCGCGTGGCTGAGGAAAACCATGCTCAATTTCGAAAAACACATTACCAGAAACGCCGAGCTACGAGCAAAGTACGAAGATGACGCACAAAAGTTTATCGGCAGCGAGGCCGATTTGGACGCCGACATCAAAGGATTGTCCATTCTCTCGGAGCACCCGGAGCTATATGTCGAATTCGTCAAGCTAGGGTCCGTCAACAGCTTAGTAGGGCTGCTAGCTCATGAAAATACGGATATCGCCATCGATACCATGGAGATTATAGGCGAACTGACTGACGAAGATGTGTCTGCGGAAGAAGACCAGTGGAATGGCCTCGTAGACGCCTTGATGGAGGCCGATCTGGTTGGGCTGCTTGTCTCCAACTTTTCACGTCTAAACGAGGACGACGAGGCCGATAGAAATGGCGTATACTACGCCCTCGGCATAATAGAGAATCTGTGCTCTCGCTCCGCCACAGCCACCCGCATTGGCCAGGAAGACGTCCTTCTCACATGGCTCCTCCAACGGATCCAGCGCAAAGAATCCGTCGTATCCCAAAATAAGCAGTACGCTGCTGAAATCCTAGCCATATTGTCACAGGCGTCCCCCGCAAACTGCGAGCGACTCGCCAATCTTGATACCGTCGATACCCTTCTCCAGCTAGTAGCTACATATCGCAAGCGCGATCCCGACAAGGGCGGCGAAGAGGAAGAATACATGGAGAACATCTTCGAAGCCCTCACATGTATAGCCGATCAGCCTGTGGGGAAGAGCCAATTCATCGACGCAGAAGGTGTGGAACTCTGCCTCATCATGTTGAAACAAGGCAGAATGAGCAAAGCCCCTGCCCTCCGCCTACTGGACCACGCTGCCGGCGGTGTGGCCGGCACAGACGTGTGCATAAAGATTGTTGAAGCCGGTGGCCTCAAGGGCACGTTCACGCTGTTTACCAAGACGCAAGACCATCGACTGCTCGGCCACTTGTTGTCGATTTTTGCGTCCATGCTCCGTCTGCTACCAGCGTCGTCTGCGGAACGAATTCGTGCTCTGGCCAAGTTTGTCGAAAAGGACTACGAAAAGACTTCCAAGCTGGTCACGCTGCACAGGGAGTATTCAGCGCGTGTACAGCGAGCAGAGCAGGTATTCGCCCAGGAGGGCGGTGGTGATGCCGCTGACGATGCTGAGATCGAGTTGCTCTCACGGAGACTGGACGCAGGACTGTTCACACTGCAGCAGATTGACGTCGCGCTAGCATGGTTAGTTGCCGAAGATGCAGGAGCTCGCAAGAAGATCAAGCAATTGCTTGCCGAGCGAGATGAAGACCTGACTGTTCTTGCGGGGACACTGTCCGAGCAGCAGAGGGGACTGGATACCTCGGAGGAAGACAGCAAGGATCTAAGCACCATGCTGGGAACACTGATACAGTTCCTGCAATAGATTTTTGTTTTCTCTCACAACAGCAAGCCTTTACTTTACGGTGGCCTCATTGACCTGAAATAACCTTTTCTAATTAAAACCCTCGTGATATTGGAACCAGCTGCCACAGCTAGCTAGACGAAGCAACGCGGATGCATGACAAGTCCACGAGCCTCTTTCCCCAGCCGTAGCAGGCGTGACTCCCCGTCGTTGCACATATCTATGCGCTACCATGTCCCACAACAGCCACATCTACGATGCAACTTTGCAAAAAAGGGACTAAAGAATAAAAAAAAAAAAAAAGCCCCCAAAGAGTGAAAACATGCCAATCTAGAACCCCCCTCGGAACCTATTGCTTCGCAGGAGCAACGGGCTCGACGTCAAACACGGCACTCAGCAAGTTCTTCACCACACTATCCTTTCCCTTCGACCCAGCCTCCTTGATCGTCTTGATTTGCTTGTCCGCCTCCTTGTTCGCCTCCGCTTCGGCCTGTTCGTTTCCTGCGCTGTGCTATCGTGCCCAAACGAACCGGAGTTAGCGGGCACTCACCTCGCAGCACACGTTGGTCCTTTCATGAAACGCAAGTTGGTAGAGCACGAACCTCGGCTTCAAACTTCTTAAACTCATCTTCCTTCTTGGCCTTGTAATCTGCGATTTCCTGCTTGGCTTCGTCGCGAGCTTCGCGGACTCGTTTGGTGCGGACTGGTCTGCTTAGTATTTTTTTGGGGGGGTGGACAATACGGAATCATGCTGCTCACATTCTCGGGCTGGTAGACACGTGCGTTAGCTTTTGAGGTGCGGAAAGAACCTTTGTTGGGGGGGGGGGGAGAGTTGAACGTACCCTTTTGGACAATCTTGGACGCTTCTCGCTCGGCCTTGGGAGAGGTTAGCTTCTCGCGTGTTGACGGGGTCTTTGGGGAAGAGTGCAGATCCGGTGCGTACGTCGAGGAGGGTCTGGATGCCCGCGGAGTTCTGGGCCGACTGCGCAGGGAAAGATTAGCAGCGAATTTTTGGATTGGGCGACATTTTTTTGCTTTGACGGACCATGGCGGGCAGGACTTGTGTGAGGGTTGCGAGAAGAAGGAGATTTGCGTGTCGTTTCGGGGTATATCACGGTTTTTTTAAATTCTTTCGGCAGAGGTGTGCTCAGTTAGCGGGTGGAGGGGGTGTAAAATGCGCGGAGGGAGAAGTCGATGAGGTTGGTTGATGATGATGGAAGTCGAGGCCGTAGATGGGAGGGTGACACACAGTTGAGGTTCTAGCCCGGTGGATCCAACGGGGTGAGGTGATGCATGAGTAACATTCCTGGCCATACTAAATGCATGGTGCCCAGAGGTCACTTCGCGTGCCGGGATTGGAGCTCCAAACAACCCAACCCACCTTGTGTCTTGTGTGCAGCGAAGTCACACTTTCACAATCCCCAAAGCCAACGGCCTCCTCCTCAGCAAAAACACTACCAAACCTCGTCGTCATAGTCATCACGAGGCTGCTCCGCAACCGCCCTCGCCAGCCATGTCGCGCGCCTCCAAGCTCACACTAGGAGGAACATCCCTCTTCGCCGCCTGCACAATCGTCTTCGTGCACTTCCAGCAGAAATGGGAGCAAGCCGTACGTTTGTTTTCTTCATTTCCCGCGCCACGAATCAATGACGAGAATCAAATGTATATATATATATACATATCCGAAAAATCGTCGCTCTAACATCAACGAATAGGCCATGCACCAAGGTGTCGTGCGAGACATGGAACAACAACGGATCAAGCGCGAACGGCAACTCGATTTCGATATGCAGCGCGAACTGGAAGCAGAGTACAAACAGCACCAGACTGTTCGTGAAACTACTACAGAAGCGGAAACCAGGGCAGCGATGCCGCCGAGATAGCATCTCGTCCAGACAACAATCTTTTTTTTTTTTTTTTTTTTTTTTTCACTTGGTTTCTCATGACTGGGGATTCGTAGCAGGCGTCGCAATCTGCGACTTGTATAGTATGGGCGAGACGGGATCCATGTCATTCATCATTGTTGTATTTCTAGACGGAAAGTGGGAAAATGTGCCCCAATTTTGTTGTATCAACCTTGCATCGGTACAACTTGACTGCTACCAACGCAGTACAAATGCATCTTGCAAAAAAAACATCTCGACTCGATGCACTGGCATATATAAAGGCCATGCGACGACGTCATCAATAACACATGCGCCTCTTTTTCTTTCCCCAATGGTAAAAACACCCTTCGTAGAGAACCCCATGTAACTCGTCTTTTTATGCATTGGCATTGAACAGCCGCTTCTTTTCTTTTCTTTTCTTCCCTTTTCATTGAGAGTCTCGCCTTGTCTAGTCTTTGCTCTTCCTATGCGAAGTCTCAAAGCGATCCAAAGCTATTGGTTGGTTTCCTACTCTTCATTGTCTACCTGATGGATGCGCCTGAGCGGTTCGTGAACATTCTTGCTGCAATATTCATGGACTGCAGTTCCTGGAACAGCAACTTGGCGGCGTACGGGATGTGGATCTGCGCAATCTTGGTCTTGTTCTTGCAAGGTCGGCATTCGAATGATTGTTTCGATAGATTGCTACACAACTGGGTCAGTGTTTTGCTACCTCACAATTTTTTTCTTTTTTCTAATGATCAGTGATGCAGGGGGAATGACTTACGCAATCGGTGTCATCAGACCGCAGATTTCACAAACGTGAACTCGGAACGCGTCCGATACTTCGAACAATCGTTCTTTCAAGAAGGCAGCGGCACCGTGAGCAATCATGCAATCACGTTCCATTTCTCCGAATCGGAGTCCACCATCTCTTGCGCGACCTTCCACAGGCTGCCGCGTCATGATTTGCACAGGGCCACGAGCACGGGCGTGGATCTTGTCGTCCACCATGTGACGGAGACGTTGGTAGTAGGTAGGGCCAAAGAAGACTTGTGCCCTCAACTTCTTGCCAGTATGGCCGTTGTACATGATTTCGAATCCTCTCGACTGGTAGCCGTGCTTGCGCAGCAGTTCAGATACAGAGTCCACCGTAACATCAGTAAAGGGTGTGGCATCACCCTCCATACCCTCCAATGTAGACACTTTACTCAGCAAACACTCGATCAAGTGAGCAATTGTCATTCGCGAGGGAATGGCGTGTGGGTTGATGATGATGTCTGGTGTGACACCTTCCCGAGTAAATGGCATGTCCTCCTGTCGGTAAGTGACACCAATAGTGCCCTTTTGCCCGTGACGAGAGGCGAATTTGTCTCCAATCTGCGGCACTTTTGTCGTTCGAACTCGCACCTTGACGTACTTCACATTGTCCGCGTTGACAGTTAGGATAACGGAATCGATGATGCCGTTTTCGGTACTTCGTAGCGGCGTAGAAATGTCTCGTCTCTGGTGCACAGTTGTTCGAGTGCCCAGATCTTGGTTCTCCTGGTCGATGGGTGCTGTTTTGCCGATGATGATGTCTTCACCGGACACTCGGACACCGGGTGCAACGATGCCATCCTCATCGAGCTTGTCGTATGTGCCGTGCTTCATGCGCAGTGTGCTCTGATGGAAAGGTTTCTCGAATACTTCTGTGTAGTTCAGTCCGACTTTCTTTTCTTGGTCGGAATACGAACGGAAGAACAAGCTGCGGAACAAGCCTCTATCAATACTGCTCTGGTTCATAATGACAGAGTCTTCTTGGTTGTAACCAGAGTAGCAGGCAATGGCAACAATTACATTTTGACCTGCTGGTAGTTCGCGGAACTTGAGGAACTCCATTGATCGTGTCGTAGCCAGAGGCTTCTGGGGGTAGTAAAGAATGTTTGCCATGGTGTCCATACGGCGAGAGTAGTTCGTCAGGAAAAAACCCATAGCCTGCTTACCCATGGCGGATTGGTAGGTATTGCGAGGAGACTACAACGGCAACAACAGTTAGTATTTGTGGCGGGGGTTTACCGAGCCAGATTTGACGTTGCTTGCTTACCTGATTGTGGTCAGGGAAGGGGATGATGCTCGCACAAATACCCAAAATCATGCTGGGATGGATTTCACAATGTGTGTACATGTGTGTTGTGGGATTGGTTCTGGTCTTGAGACGTCTGTTCAAGTCGTCACCGATGTCATCGTCCAAAGCAACACCAGCCTTCTGGAGACGGTAGAGTTCGAGATCTTCGGGTGTCATGCAAATCATGGACGTTTCTTCTTCTTCGGCATCCAGATACTCGACCGCGCCAGCTCTAATCAAACCCTCCCAGCCGATCTTCTCGCTCGGGTCCTCGGAAGGCTCAGCTTGTTCCTTGGCAAGCTTGTTGACCAACTCTTTCGATAAAACCAGGTGGCCCTTTTCGATACCCGTCTCGGGGTCGTCCTCTTGCTGTACAGTGAATACCGGTCGCATAACACGTCCGGCGTCGGAGAAAATCTTGAACTCCTGATCTCGGATTTCTCGGACAAGCGACACTTCGTACTGCAGGTAAGACTTTCGCCGCGTGTCCAGCACTTGGCTCACAAGATGCTTGGGATCCTGATGCACACCGACCCAGGTACCGTTGACGAAAATTTTGGTGGCATGAGGATATCTCAGCGGCTCGTACTCTTCGACGACTTCCATGCCTCGGTTGATCATGAACTCGATCAAGGGCTCTGATGGTGAACCCACACTCACATAGCACATCAACGACAAGTTCTTGACAAGACCACAAGCTTGACCTTCTGGTGTCTCTGCGGGACAGACTAGACCCCAGTGTGTGTTGTGTAGTTGTCGCGGCTTGGCCAATTTTCCGTCCCGGCCAATGGGTGTGTTGGTACGACGCAAGTGAGAAAGTGTGGACGCAAAAGTGTAACGATTCAACACTTGAGACACACCAGCAGTGGAGCTCATTGCCTTCTTCTGATCTCCCCAATTACCAGTGGCGAGTGAGTACTTCAAGCCGTTTGAAAGAGTGCCAGGCTTGATGCCAACAGCCAAGTTGAAGTGGCGGTTGCCCTCGACGCATCGTCGCAAGTAGTTGGACAATTCATTGTTCATTCTGCGGACGATACCACGGAAAAGTTTTGCTAGAAGCGGACCAGCCAGATCTAAGCGCTTCTTGCCAAAATGGTCACGGTCGTCAGGCTCGCGTCGACCAAGGGCGCATTGGAGAAGTTTGTGGACCATGTAGCCCAGAAAAAAGGCCTTTCTCGTTTCGCTACCTTCAGTCTGAGAGATGTGCGGCAGCGTCTCCTTCTGGAGGATGTCCTTGGCCACTCGAACACGCTTCTCTCTGCCGAGACCGGCTTGATCTCGGTTGCCTCGCTTACCAATGAAATCGAGCGCGACTTCTCTGTCTTGGACACAGAAGGCCTCTTCGATACAAGGTCGAAGCATCTCCAACATTTGACTGTCCTTTCGGTCATAGCAAATGTGGTTCAGGATATCCTCGTCGGAGACAACACCCAACGCACGAAAGACGATGGCGATGGGGAGATCTGATTTGACAAAAGGCAGTGTCGTATGGATGGTCTGGCCGAATCCACCACGAGCAGAGTCCCCCTTGCCGTAAAGCTTCAACTGCAAACTTGATATGAGACGTGAGCCCTTCTCCAGAGCGCTTCTGATTTCGGTGGTGTATGTAAAGGGACTCGGCTGGGCTTTCTTGAAGACCTGTACAATGTTGGCAGCCGAGCGTTCCTGTGCGATGAGAACCTTTTCACTTCCATTGATAACGAAGTAACCACCTTGGTCGTACGGACACTCATTGACCATGAACAAGCTTTCGTCTGTCTCCCGACTGAGATGACAGATCTTGGACTTGACCATGATGGGAAGTTTACCGACGAAAACCATGTTCTTCCAATCCTCAGACTTGCCAGCCTCATCATCCTCGGGGCTTTCCTCCTGCTCCCAAATAAGCTTGGTGGGATTTTCTCCCGTTTTGGCATATTCTGCTTGTTGGGCGTCATCCATCTCGTGCAAGGGTACCTCCCTTTCTATCGCCGCCGAAACTTTCTTGGTGATGTTGATGTAGAGTGGGCTGGCGTAGGTCAAGTTACGGTCGCGACACTCGTAAGGCAAGAGAGAGGTGACGGTACCATCGGTTTCGCTGATGGTGGGCCGAGACACCATGACGGTGCCGAATTTGATTTCATATCGGCGGAGGGCAATCTTCATGCCAGGGGGTGACGGAGGATTGGGCTGATCGAGGGTGATGGTAGAATATTCGTTTACCAAGTCCTGTATCGTGGTCTGAGTGAATTCATCGAAGGAGTCTGTCTGCTGAGATACCAGGCCTTTGGTTTCGAAGAAGGACGAGATGACGGTCCAGCAATCCTCGGGGGTGATGCCCTCGTCATCTTCGCCGTAGTTTTCGTAATCGTAATCTTCCTCGTATTCTGCCATACTGTCGGGATGAGGGTTCCGCGGCCTCAACACGCGCTCTCCCTCTGCGATTCTTGAAAAGTGTCGGCGATGCCTCAAAGCTGCTCGGGCTTGCGCTCTTGGCCTGGCTTGGGAGGGAAGAGGTTGGTTGGTCGATGGGATCTGCTACAGCTGGCGCCTCTAGTACCGCGAGTGCATCTGCGTGCGCAACCCAGCAGATCAGAAGCGCACAAAGACGTGACTGCGGACGGATTCGACAGCTTGCTGATGGGATCGCGGATGCTCGTGGCGAGGGTTGACTTTTCGCTGGTGATGTTGTACACTGGAGCCTCCCGTCAGAAAGTGTATACATACATTCATACATGTAGGCGCCACACAAAAAGGTTGCATGCGCGCCTCACAAGGGAAATTGGCGCTAGTCTGTAATATCTGGTCAAAGCGTCTATGTACGTATGTACGGATTAGTCATGGCAAAGACAAGCTTGCTGACTAAAGCTTGCTCGTCCTGCTCAAACGCCGAATCTCCGAGTTCACGACTTGACATCTGCATCTCGCTTATTACCCTATGTACATGTTCGATTTATCTCTTCACGCAGCATCGGGTTCTTGGCACCGATGGCACCATGATCATCTTGGGGACAAAATTATTCTACAAACTATCCATCGACAGTAATGTTTGACAGCGTCAGTAGCACTTGGAGGACATGAACAATAGCATTCAGGTTTCCACGAGGGAGCATGTAACTGTAAAGATGGTGCAGATTTTTGAGATGCGCTGGAAAGGGCTGATCAGCCAGCACGAGCCGATTTCATCATGGCAAGTCAGGCTCGTTGCCGACTGCGCACACCCACCCCATCCCGTCTCATTCATCCATCAGCGCAACATCTTGGCCATTTTAACCAAACCCAGCCAGTGGGCTACGTCGAGTGTCTCTCTGTTCTGAAACACCAAGTTCCCGGTCGCGGCTCCTCTTGTGACCATCTCAACCGGTCAAGGTTACTCCT
The DNA here is from genome assembly GCA_022702365.1 of Epichloe sibirici. Lineage (NCBI taxonomy): Eukaryota > Fungi > Ascomycota > Sordariomycetes > Hypocreales > Clavicipitaceae > Epichloe > Epichloe sibirici. The sequence continues at coordinate 288,540 of JALAAE010000020.1, forward strand.
TTTGGTCGCCATGGCACCAAGCACATCCAGCAACAGGTCCAGGTTGTCGTGGGATTCAACCCGCCCGTGGGAAGATGTCGTATTCGACTCCCTCCCCGGCTCGCAGGAGGACTACGGCGCTGTGGAAAATAGATTGGTACGCCGCATAGACTGGACCTTGATGCCGGTTTTGATTTCCATGATTGTGCTCAAGTACGTGCATGAACCGATTCCCCAACGTTCTTGTTCTCTCATTTTTTGTTTACAAACTTTTTTTTGTATATGCTGAGTCTGACACTGGGTCGTGGCATGTAGTTATCTCAATCGCAATGCCTTGCCAAACGCCCGCATCCAAGGACTAGACAAAGACCTCGGGCTGAAAGATAACCAGTTCAATATATGTATCTCGGTTCTCTTCGCAGGTTATCTCACCCTGCAAATTCCTTCCAACCTCATATTGACTCGAGTCCGCCCGAGCATCTATCTTCCCGTATGCATGACCCTCTGGGGCGTCGTCTCTGCAAGCACCACTGCTGTCAAAGACTTCGAGGGCCTGGTGATGTGCCGCTTTTTCTTGGGGTTCCTCGAAGCGCCTTTCTTCCCTGGTGCGCTCTTCCTGCTTTCCAGTTGGTACACTCCGCGAGAGCTGGCGACCCGAACTGCCGTCATGTACACCGGCAGTCTTGTGTCCAGCGCCTTTGGTGGACTCATCGGCGCAGGCGTGCAGTATGGTCTCGATGGATCGCATGGACTACATGCGTGGCAGTGGATGTTTTTAATCGAGGGCGGCGTCACCATTGCCGTGTCTTTGGCATCGATTGCCATTCTGCCCGACTTCCCCGCCACTACATCTTGGTTATCCAACGAGGAAAAGGCCGTTGCCGTCCATAGACTGCGTATTCACAGCGGGAGTGTCGATGAAGAAAAAGGATCTGTTCTCAACGGACTCAAAATGGCCTTTCTCGACTACAAAGTGTGGCTTCTCACTGCAATTGTCATTCTCAAGACGTCTGCTGCAGCCGTCACGGCATTCATTCCGACCCTGGTCGCCACATTCGAGTTGGGCAAGATTCATTCTCTCCTCATGACGGCGCCGCCCTATGTTTTTGCCGCCATTGTGACCATGGGTGTATCGATTTCAAGTAACAAGGTGCAAGAGCGATTCTGGCATCTCGTTGTACCGCTATCCTTCGCCATGGTTGGCTTCATTGTTGCCGCTTGCACGCACACCTTGGCATCGCGGTACTTTTCTCTGTTTCTCATGCTTGGCGGCGTGTATGGGTGCTTTGATGTTACATATGCCTGGCTGTCATCAACAGTAAGTTTCTGTTTCACTCTTCACAAACTTGACGCTTCAAAAAAAGAAAAAAAAAAGAAATCGAGCTCAACTGACCATGCTCATTTGATCTCAAAAGATTCCACGACCCCTTGAAAAGCGATCAGCAGCCTTTGCCATTACCAACATGGTAGGCAACATTGCTCAAATCTACTCGCCCTATCTGTACAACAAGGCCTCTGGGCCGCAGTATCTGACTGCCATGATCGCCAACAGCGTGTTCGTGTTTGGTTCAGTTGCTTTTGCTGTCGTCTTACTCTTCTGCTTGAAATGGGAGAATCGCAAGATTGAAAGGGCAGAGGCTGCCACAAATGACACTCAGCTGGCGGAGGATGACGACGCTGCGCCCAAGACAGCATATAATGTTGTGGAGTCAGGGCTCGAGGGAATCGTCGTACTGAACAGGGGATTCCGATACATGCTGTAATTTGTGACATGTGTCTGGTGAGAGGTACCAATGCAAGACTGTTAAATGACAATATGGATTGTGACATAATTGGAAGAGGCGTCTGCTTCTGCGGTTCATTCGGGCTTCAAGGGCATCTGAACAAGTGAAGTCTTGGAGGTATCATGTTCACCGACAAATGAAGAAAATGCATATGCTTGGTTCTTTAACAAATCATGCTGCCACGGTCACAACCTAGACACAACAAACTCCCAGCTCTGAGCAAATTTTTCATCGCCAGAATGTAGTTCCAATGAGAGATTATGGAGGGGGGTGTTGTGTATTAAAAAAAAAAACGTCATAAAACGCGAGACCCAAATCGACGAGTCCACCCGAATAAATGGCAAAAAGCAAAGAAGACAACTGTGGCTCTCCCGCCGGGAATTGAACCCGGGTCTCAAGCGTGACAAGCTTGCATACTGACCACTATACTACGGAAGATGAATGACTTGAAGCCATCGTAGTGAGTTATCGTCATGTCAGTGAGGTTCTTAATTATATATATACATTTTTTGAAGAAGCTCAATTGCTTGCAGCATCATGCGTCAGCACGGGGGCTGTGTCTGTATCACGCATTTGCCTTTCGCTCGTCCTTTCGCTCCCCCATGCTAAACCGCTGTAGCAGTTGGCAGTTCGGAATAATTGCAGCATGCCCATGGCCCTCTCTCGACTTCTTGGGTATTCCGAGACCCGTTTTCTAACCATGGCGACAATTCCGTGCTCCTGACAGTCACAAGGTACGAAGTGAAACGACCGTTCTATGCCTTTCAGCACATACAGCATTGGGCCGGGGAATATTATTTTGCTCGGGATTCCGAAATCTTTGAGATCTAGATCAAAATGTTAGGCCAGATGGACACCCCCATTGCACGAAGCCGTCTCGAAAATGGCGGAGCACGGCGACACGTGCCACCTTTGGGCACTATCTTCTTGCTTTCAACGACAGACTCCAAGATTCATTCCAGCAGCTCGCGCAGATGTTTAGTTACATCAACTGCAGTCCCCTGGGTGCGGTGGGCATATCTGGCACAGATCTACACATCATTCGAGCGAGCGGATCGCCTCGCTACTTGGCTTCGACTTGGTTGTCGAAAAGTCCGCCTCAGTCGTGGCAAACAAAAACTACCAAATCGAGCTGGCCTCCTGTCTGACCAACATGCCGATGCTACTGAATGACTTTGTGACGAATATGCATATGTACAGCTCTGTCGAGTTTGGTGTAGTTGAGATGGACGTTTCACTATGTGAGACGAGCGGCATCTCACCGCAGAAGAAGAATGCCTACGGGCTGGAGACGATCAAAGCCAAGGCCGGCGAGTCGTTGGGATGGTTGACCGCGGCGACGCGACCTGTTTCAATAGCACTGGACCAAGACAGGGCGAAACCGAGAATAGAAATGACGCACTGAAGAATGATACTGTCAAGATGTCACCAACATGCTTGATTGCACATGAAGATCTGCAGGCACCGTCCCTTTCAACCACGCCACCACCACTTATTCCCCTTCGAGTATCCGGACAGACGAGGCGTCGAGACAGCCCACAAAACACATCCATCGCTTCACATTATCTCCGGGGCGCTTCCTTGAAGATTGGGGACGCGTTTCGTTCGAAACGCAAGCTATATAGAACAGTCTGGATTGGAAGCCGCCAGGAAGTCGGCGCGGTCAACTTGATGTAACATCGTAAGCCAAAGAAAAGGATCGTGGTGGAACAGAAGCCTTGTGCAGATCCTTCAACCGCGACCTTGCAGTATATCCGGATCATGCCATCGCTGGACATGATGGCTCATTGCGATTTACCCCATCGATAGATGCACCGGCCGGACACCAGAGACAGGCGTTTTAGATATTACCCGGTATATTAACATTGGCATCCGTCCTGCCTCCTTCTCCTTGTTTCCCCATGGGGGAGACTGGCCAGAACGAAAATCGGGTTTCGAAATAGCCTCTCGGGTAAATCTACCTCTTATGCAAAATACCCAAAACCCAAATACCCTGCCTTGACACAATTTTGACACAAGAAGTATAAGAGGCCACCATTTCGACACCAACAAGTAAACACCAAGCAACTGCTCTTGCACATCACCACCCACATCATATCAAATCAAAACCATCCACCACCATGCACGCCGCCCTCCTCCTCCTCGCTGCAACGCCCACGATCCTCGCGGCTTCCGGCGCTGGACAATCCACTCGCTACTGGGACTGCTGCAAGCCATCCTGCGCGTGGTCCAAGAAGGCCTCTGTCAGCAGGCCCGTAGCCACTTGCGACAGGAACGATCATGGCCTGCTCACCAACGCGGACGCCAAGAGCGGCTGCGACAACGGCTCGGCATTTGCGTGTGCGAACAACTCCCCCTTTGCGGTCAACGATCGTTTGGCGTACGGCTTTGCTGCTACGGCCATTAACGGAGGGACGGAAGCAAGTTGGTGCTGCGCGTGTTTCAAGTACGTCTCTTGTCTCTTCTTCCACCTCTTTCGGGCGTTTCTACACTCCAGAGGGACAGACTCTGACTGAATCCGTGTCATGTGGTGAACACTAACGTTTATTTCACCCCAAGATTGACCTTTACATCTGGCCCCATCTCCGGCAAGACCATGGTCGTCCAGTCCACCAACACCGGCGGCGACCTCGCCGCCGGCAAAAACGTGTTCGACCTGATGATTCCAGGAGGCGGCGTCGGCCAATTCGACGGATGTTCCAAGCAATTCGGGACTCCGCTGCCAGGTGCCCAGTACGGAGGTGTTTCGTCTCGCGACCAGTGCAACCTGATGCCCGCCAAGCTGAAGGCCGGATGCTTCTTCCGCTTCGACTGGTTCAAGAACGCGGATAACCCTACGTTCAACTTTAAGCAGGTCACGTGTCCGCGGAGGCTGACTGCCATCAGTGGATGTGTGAGACAGGATGATGGGAATTTTCCCTGCTCGTCTGAGTGAGGGTTGACTTTTTCCCTGTCCGGATACGTTGAGCGTGCAAAAGCTGGGAAGCAAATTTGAATTTTTATTCCAAAGGCTGTATATATGGAGCGTACCTGCCATGTATATATATGCTTCGTCTTGCTTGCACACGATGCATAAAGATTTGTGATATCGCTTTGCCTCGGGAAGACTTTTCAGAAGACAGTAGGGCAATAAAAAAAAAAAAAAAGAACATTGCTTAAATCATGAGCTGTCGTACCGTCATGTCTGTGTTGAGACATGCGTTCTATTATCCCCGTTTTTTTTCCCTCTCCGACGTGACCAGCACGTTTCAGAATGAGCAAATCCCACCAACAACGTCGTCCATTGTCCACAGCCCAGCCAAGCCCTTCACATCCACATCATCTTCCACGGCAGCCAGCTCTGTCTCTGAGAAGAGCGGATCGGCCTGATACTCGGCCTTGGGCTTCCGCTTCATGAAGCGCCTCGTCCACTCCTCGATGGCGGGCTCGCCCGTCTCATCCCTCGCTTGTTTGAGAAACGGGATCAGCGCGGTGCCGCCCGTGCCGGTCTGAGTCTTGGTCTTGGCATTCTGCGACGCAGCTGCCAGGTTGACGGGCTTCCTGCTCCGCGAAAGATTCCTGGCACGGGCCTCTTTCGACGGCCTGACGATGTACCGCGTGGCGATGGCGATGTGCTTGTCGCGGAAGGCGCTGAGCATAGCAAGACAGGCGTCGTAGGCGAGGGACAGTTCGTGATTGGTGCTGTTTGATTCGACAAAGTCTCGGATATTGGCAACCTGGGCGACGTCTGCGAGGAACCGCGCGTGCGGACCGGGCATGTATCGCCGCATCTCCTGGATGAAGTTGGATCTGGGAGCGGCGTGACGGCCTTGGCGCTCCGACTCGGACTCGGACGATGGATCCCGCGTCTCACCGGTGGGACGGTGATGGATGCCCAGCACAATGTCGAAGAACTGGATCAGACTGCTCTGCGCATTGCTGCCGCCACTGTACTGGCGGAACTCTTCCCGGCCCGATCCGTCTTGGTACAAGACTCCGTCGGGGAGACCGGCCTCGGCCATGTTCCTGCTGCCGGCGAGGAAGGGGCGGATGCGGTGGTAGAAGATGGTCGGATCACACCTCTCGTGCATCCTCTGCAGAATATTGGTCAGGTCAGTGAGGCGCTCTGCAAAGCCGACGAGACACCTCGTGACCGTCTTTGCGTCGTGGGCCCGAGCAGCCGCGATGGCCGTGAGCATCAGATCGAGGATGGGGGCGCCTCGGGCCTCGATGGCGACGGAGACGAGGTAGAACCACGACTCGTCGCTGGATCCAGTAAAGGTGTTGAGGGTGGCGAGGTTCTCCATGTTGTCGACGTGCTCGTTGACGAAGACGGGCTTGAAGTTCCACAGGCACAGGGCGGCATAGGTGGCCACGGGCAGAATCTCGAGGTGGTCGGCCGTGTCGAGCAAGGGCACCGAGATGGACATGGGAAGACGATGGGCGGGTGAGTCGCCGGCCCAGATGTAGGCATGCGCCATGAAGCACAGCAGGGAGTAGCCGCGGCGCCATTCGGATTCATGCTCGAGGCCGATGGTGGACAGGACGGGCATCTGGTCGACGACGCCGCGCAGGCGACGGGTCAGGACGAGGGCCTGCAGATTGGCCGCGATGGCCTCCCATTTGTTGTAGTAGGGATCGGGGAGGCGCGTCAGGGGAAGCGTCTCGGGCAGGAAGCCGAGCCTTGCTGAGAGGCCGTAGTCGGCGAGGACGGGGATCGGCGGCAACATGGGAGGGACAGAAATGCGACGGGATACGGATAATGAGAGGGATAATGAGAGGGATGGAATGCGCGCGCGCAACAGCGCAGTTGTCGTCAAGAGGTTGGAGAAGGATTTCGATTTCCGCAGGGGCGGGCGGCCTTGTTGGATGGAGGTGGTTGTTTTATAAAAGTCTAACTAATCCCGGTTTGATTTAACACGACTACAAGCCCCACGTTGACTAGCCACTAACGGCTTGCTATTAGCTATAAAGAGCGGAGCTATTAGGAGGTCTTATAGGGCACTCACGCTAGTAAAGGATATACTATGGCTTACTAGTAATTTATAGGGAAGATGATGTATCCTGTCTCCACTTACCATTACGTTAATTCACGGAAGGATTCATGATGGGCCTAGTAACCCTAGTCTTCTTATGACTAAAATCAAACAGGGGTTAGACTATACATACATATGTATGTTACGCTATCGTCCATGCCACGTGCGGATGCGGCCGAGTTAGGTATCTGTTACACGATAGTTACAGCGTTCAACCGCTCAGACAGCTTAGACACTAGGATCCACTTAACTAGTTACTTTCCGGCCCTTTAGTAGTTATATAGTATGTTTTTATATAGGAGGATTACACCCCCTTTAGTCTAGGTATATAGGTATTTAAGCAAGCATCCGCACCCTCTTATAGGGTTAGGTAACTAAATCTATGCCCTTATTTTAAACCCTAGCTCTATAGTCTAATATAGTAGCAATTACTTAGTGTTTATAAATTATATTAAATAACCCTTCTTTCTAATTAATACCTTTTATTAAATTAATCTAATTATTTAATTATTAAATTTAGTATATCCTAGTAAGAGAATAGGGTTTAATTCTATATATTTATTAATATTATAATTAGGTAATCCTAGCAGTAAGGAAGATCTATATAGGTTAAAGTTTAATAATATAGGATATTCTTAAGATATCTAAGGAAATAAGCATTATAAAGGGCTATAAGCTAGTAGTTAAGCTATAAGAACCTTATTATTAGGACTTATGGTTTAAGATAATAAAGGTAAGAGCTATTAAAGATAAGATCTAGATCTTTATAAACCTAGATTTAAAGATATAGCTAGATTACCTACTAGAGCTACTTATCTTAATAGGAAATAGAACTCTAGTAAAGAGAAGAGTAATAGTATAAAGCTTAGCTTTTATAGCTAATCTAGAAGGACCTCTAATATGCTTAAGAAGCATAGGATTAGGGATCCTAGGCATATAGTAATAATCTTATAGAAGCTCCTTCTTTATAGTAATTAATACCTAATTAGATTAAGAGAGTTACTTTAAATACCCTTAATAACTAGATAATATAAAGAATAGTACCTAGTATTCTATTCTTAGTAGGTAATATTAAATAGTTAATAGTTAATTTTAGAGCTTATTAAAGTTAATAAGGGAATACTATAATTAATTTATTATAATACTTAGAAATAAATATAAGTAAATAACTCTAAGGTATATCTTACTTTATAAGAAGTTCTAAGAGCTTATAAGGAATATAATGCCTTTAGCTAAAACTATTAGGTATTATATAGAGGTTAATTTTAATAAGACTATTAAAAAGAACCTTTTAAAGGTTAATATTAATAAGTAGCTTGCTAATACCTTAATTAGCTATAAGTAATACTATTAAGTAGATTACCCTATTACTAAAGGTAACTTACCTATTAAGATAATTAATAATACTATTAGTGCCTAATTCCCTTTTATCTTAGCTTAAATTAACTCTCTAATATATACTATAGAGATTAAGGGATAAGTCCTTAACTTCTATAGTATAATTATAAGGATTAGGTACTTAATTAAGGCATAAGAAAGGTCTTAAGGTAAAATTAGAGAGGTATTTAGCATAGAGCCTACTCTTAATAGTAATACTAAGAATAGTCTTAATAAAAGTAAGAAAAAGCTATATATTTACCATAAGAAGTACTAAGTTAAGAAGTTAAAGGACTCTTAGAAAACCTATAGAATACTTTACTTACTAAAAGACTAGAATATTAATAAAGATTAATTAAAAAAGGCAAAAGAGATAATAAGTTATTAATCTAATAATATATAAAAGGCCTATAATACATAGATTAAAGAGAATAGTATATAGGATTATAAGGAAGAAAATACTATATTTGCTACTATAGTAGTCCCTTTAGAGGCTTTTGCTACCTAGGGAAGATTATAAGTAATACTTAATAGTAGTATATTAGTATATATCTTTAATAATAAACGCTGGTTTATTAACCTAGATTATAGTAACTAACTAAGTATCTAAGCTAGATTTAGAGTTACTAAGGCTTATAGCATTAGCATAGTATAGATTACACTGCTAATAGGTTATATGCTTACCTTATTAAGAGCCTAATATTAACTAACCTTCTTTACTAACCTTATATTACTTTAATTACTTATAAAGAAGGGTATAAGGTAAGATAATCTTATAGGTATTATAATAGATCTAGTAAGAGGAAATTATAAAGTCTTTAGGACTAGGACTATTAGCATATAGCCCTATATTAAGGGAGATAGCCTAAGCAAGGCTTTTGCTATTAGAAGTAATTCCTAAGATCTAAAGCCCCTAATAACTATAACTATAGACCTTTAGTATGCTAGATTAGCATATCTAGGTAAGGAAGTAATAGATTAAATACTTAATAACCTTTAAGTATTATTAAAAGAGAGAAGTAAGGGTAAATATAAGGTTTACTATATAGCTAAGGCGTAATAGTAAGTATTACAAGCCTTATAGATAGAATCACTGCCCTTAGGACCTCTTAAGGTTATTAGTTTTAACCTCTTTACCTAATTATAGCCTTATAATAAAGATTAATATATTACTCTTTTTACTTGCTATATAATAGGACTTTAGAATATCTTTATAATTCTATTAAAAATAGATATTGCGTATTACTTTAATTAATTAGAAGCTTATTATGCTAAGACCTTTAGAATTTATATTATAGTTATTATTACTAATAGAGAGACTGCCTTTTAGACTAAGAAGCAAGAGGTAGAGATTGCTAGTAGAGGCATTATTATTAGAAAATCTAGTCTAGCTTACCTATATTAAAATAGGTATGCTAAGCAGTCTAGGGGGGTGATAATAATAGTTATAATAACTCTAATAACCTAAGCAGGCTTTCTAGAGAATCTATGGCCTATAGTAGTGGAAGTAGCTATTTATATCCTTAATTATATGCCTTAGAAGTCTCTTAACTAGTTATTACTATATTAGGCCCTAAATAAGTAGCTAAGGGAAAATAAGCTTTAATAAAGCTATTTACTAGAGAAGCTAGAAGCTTTATTAAATTATTTATAAGCTTTTAGTTATAAGGCCTTTATAATAATATATAATAGGCTTAGGAAGACAGGTCTAAAGCTTGCTCTAAGAGCCTATATTAGCTACCTAGCTAGCTATATCTCCTTTACCTAATATTTAATCGAGGTACCTATAATATAGAGGAATTATTAGTTCTCTTCTAGTTATATTACCTTTAATAAGTTAATTTACTATGTATAAGAAAAGGACCTTTTAATTAAGGAAAAAGAGCCTTAAAGACGCCTCCTTTAAGAGCTAGTGAATAACTATATAGATAAAGATATAAATATAGGGCTCCTATAGGTATTAGATCCTTTACCTCTAATTTAACACTAAGAGATGCTATATAGTTATAATTAACTAAATATAGATAAAAAGGAAAAGGAATTATAGGAATTAAATCTTCTTACTCCTCTAACTTCTCTAGGCTAATAAGCAGATTTTTTAGATTATAGACTATTAAGTATTAATAATTTGCTTAATACACTAGAAATGGATTATCTAGGTAAGGACCTTACTATTTATAATAATAATAATAACCTTAAAGCCTTTGCTACTGCCTTTACCTTAGGAGCTAAGAGTAAGGCAAAGCTATATATATTATAAATAGAAAAAAAGATTTCTTCCGCACTAATCTAAAGGTCTGGAATCGCCTCTAAAATACAAACCACATTAATATTCGAATTCTCCACCTCTGTTTACCCCCCCCTATAATATCGCATTGCAATAGAGCTAGAGGCAGGCATAAGGGTAAGATACTAATAGTAATTAATATAGGAGAAAGGGGGCTAGCACAGAGCTACCATTACCTAAATACAGGAATAGGATAGTTTAATATCTAGAGAGGCAAGGATAACCTAATAATGGATTAGAACTAATTCAAATATCCTAATAAGATAAAATTCTATAATAAGATAGCTAGCCTTATCCCTAGTAATAAAGTTACCTAGGTATAGCGCATTACTAAGGCCATAGCCCGCTAGGCAGTGGACTATGCCTATACTAAGATTAGGATAATAAATAGTAATAATAGTAATATCTACACTACTAAAGAAGCCCTTAAATAAGCCCTTAAGGAGGCTATTAAAGAAGAAGCTAAGGATAATAATGCCTTAACTTAGGTAAGCATTATAGCTAGACTAGCGCTAAGAAGACTAAATAACAAACCTCCCTCTCTCTAAATCCCTAGTAGATAGTATAGGGAAGTACTTATTAAAGGAAACACTATTTAGGAATTACTCTAGTCTAGAGGTACTAAGAATATAATAATAGTAGTAAACAGAGCCACTAGCTAAGCTATAGCAGTAATAGCTAAATAACTCCCTAGTAAGGATATAATTATTACCTTTAAAGGAAACGCTACCTAATATAGAGAGAACTAAAAATAGATTACTAAAGCTTTTAGTCTAGAGGTAACCCTTTACTACTATATACTTAGCGTTATTATTAAAGGATTCCTAATAAAGCATACTTCTATTAAAAACCTAGTAACTAAGATTAGAAAAGCAAATAAAGTAAATATAATTAAGGTAACTATAAGGCGCCCCTAGGGAGAAGGCGCTTAAAGAACTACCCTAATTCTTAGACTAGCTAAGGTTAAAGATACTAATAAGATATACTAAGATAGAATAGTCTTTAAAGTAAAGCTATTCTAAACTAAACTATATAATAAGACCTTATAACCCTAATAGTGCTATAACTACTTCTAAATAAGCTATATTATAAAGTTTTATAAGGTAACTCTAAGGTATAGTAGGTGTAGCGCTAGCTAGTATAAAGATAGAGAGATATCCTACCTAATAAAAAGTAGATAAATAAAAGAAAACTATATCCTATACTCTAGCCTATACCTAGCCTAGTCTAGGGACTATCCTATACTAAGAGAGAAGTGGAATATAGTAAAGGTAGGATATCTAGAATAACTATTACGTTTTACTATTAACTCCCTAGATAGAAGCCTAACACTACCCTAAGAGAGGCCTAGTATAGCTATAGAACCTATTATTATAATAGGAAGAAAAAAAGGCTACCTTATAAACGCAAAATAGAGTGCTAAATAGCTTAGAGCTAGAAGCATTAGGTAATACGTGGAATAACTTAGAACTAGATTAGAACTAGCATAAGATAGCAGAGACCTACTACTCCCCTAATTAATATAATAATATTATAAGTCCTTTTCTAGAATATAAATAAGAGGGATAGCCTAATACACATTACGCTTTATTACTAAACTAATATAGATATAATTATAATCTAAGAGTAAGAACACATAAAGCACCTATAGCCCCTAGCACTAGGCCTTACCTAATTCTAACTAGCATACTATAATAGGTAAAACATAGTATATATAAATAAAAAGCATAATATAGGATTATAATTAACCTAGGGAGAAACTAATTAGTTACTAGTAGAAATAAAAGGAGTTAATATTTATTCCCTTTACTTAGAAGGGTATACTAATAACTAGAATACCCCTATCTATGCTATTAACATAGAAAAGCCCTATAGCTAAAGCGTATTTATAGGTAATTTTAACTAAAAATACCCCCTCTAGGATAACCTAGATAGGATAACTAGAGGAGCGGAGGAACTACTAGACTTTATAAGCTAGTAAAGGCTTAGTCTAGTAATGCCCTAAGGGGAACCTATAAGATAATATAAAGATAATAGAGATAGCACTATAGACCTAGCGTAGGTAACCCTAGACATTTAAGTCTACTATAATAGCGTAGAAGACCTTATAGGATCTAACTATATTCTATAGCTAATTAGTATCTTTACTATATAATAAGAAAACGCCCCCTTAGTCCTTAGATATACCTAGAACGCAATAAATAAACTATATGCAAAGGCAAAGGCAGCGGTATGACTCTAAGCGGAAAACACACTAAACCCCTAGGATAAGGAAGGGATTAATACATATGTAATATAGCTTATTATAAACCTATAATAGATAGTAAAGAAAGTAGCCCTATAGAAGCGCTAGGGACTCCCTAGCTTAGAGGTATAGTGGTTAAGGAAAGCAAAAGAAGTAGTTACTAAAGCTAGATAAGCTAAGAGATAATAGAGACGCTAGAGGATAGACATAAATTAGTAGGCTTATTCTAAGGTAGATAAGGATTAAGAACGCGTTATTAGAGAGAAGAAAAGGAATATATAGAGAGAGGCCCTATAGAAGGCTAATATATAGGAAAAAGATAGTAGGGTATAGAAACTAGAGAGGTAGGCTTAGCTCTATAGCTAGGCCCCCCTAGAATTCCCTAGACTTCTAGAACTAGAGAGAACTAATAATAACCCTAACCTAGCCACTACCTATAATAATAAGGCTAGTATACTAGTATAAAGATTCTTCCCTAAACCTATAGCAGATCTCTCCTATATCCTAGATCTTACCTTCCTAGAACTTAATAATACACTATTCCTAGATAAAGAATAATTTAGAATAGAGGATATTATAAATATCCTATTAAATATAGCTAGCTAGAAGGCCCTAGGAGATAATAAACTCCTAGTAAGCCTTATTAAAGCCTATAAGGAACTAGTAAAAAAGGCTATAGCCTAACTACTAAATGCTATCCTTAAAGTAAGGTACTTCCTAACCTAGTTCTAAACTATAAGAGTAATAGTAATTAGAAAACTAGGTAAAATAACTAAAGAGATAAGAAGAGCTAATATATAAAGACCTATCTTACTACTAAATATAGTGGGAAAAATTATAGAAGCAATGATTATAAGGTAACTTATAGCCTTTACTAAGGTAAAGGGCCTCCTCCCTAAACTATAAATAAGTAATAGGATAAATAGGTTAATAGAAACTGTAATTAAAGCCCTTATAGAATGTGTAAGAGAGGCCTAGGGCAGAGGCAGTATTGCCTTACTAGCGTAGATAGATATTTTATTAGTATTTAATAGAGTTAGCTACCTATACCTAATTAACATATTAATCTAAATAGGTATACTATATTAGCTAATAGCTATAATATATAGCTTCCTTACGGATAGAATAAGCTAGCTTAGCTTTAATAGTAAACTCTTAAGACCCTTTAAGATTAAAGTAAGCACCCTATAAGGCTTACCCCTCTTGCTAATCCTCTTCCTCCTTTACTTAGTAGAGCTTTATATATATCTCTAGGCTATCCTAGGCATAGTAGCTATAGGATTTGCTAATAATATAAATATAGTAGTATTTAGCAAAAATATAGCCTAGACCTAGAAGAGGCTTAAAACTATATAGAAGGTCTGCAAAGAATAGGCAAAAAAAGTAAGAGTAAAATTTAACCTAGTAAAAACTAAACTTATATACTTTAGCAAGGCCTACTAGCCCCCCTAGGCTAGGGTCTAGCTTAGAATAAAAGAGATAGTACCTATAGAGTCCTATAGGTTCCTTAGAGTCTAGGTAGATAGAAAACTTAACTAGAGTGCCTATAAGAATATCCTTAAAGGCAAACTTACCTAGTAGTGGCTTACACTCTTTACATTAGTAGTATTAGCTTAGGGCTATAGCTTTAGAGATGCCTAACTCCTATATATATAGGTAGTCTAACCTATTCTTGCCTATAGGGTAAGTGCCTATTATACCCTAACTAAGAAGGGTAGAAAACTAAGAGGAATAGTTAGAAGCTTTATAGCAGACTAATTAACCTACCTCTAAATTATAGCTAGCGCATTTAAGGCTATATCTATTGCCTAGCTAAAGGTTAAGACTTATATCCCCCCCCTAGACCTATACCTTAATAAGATAAAACGGAAGTTTAAAGAGAGAATTATAAATAGTAGAATAGCAATAAGGATCTAAACCATAGCTAACTTAGTAAAGACAGTGCTATAACGTAGGAGGAGACCCCCCCTATTAATAATAAACTAGAGGTAAAGCTATATAATAAATAGAAATAATGCTAGGAGGACTAGCATAGCAAAGGATAACTAAGGTAGCATAGATACGTAAGAGAACTAACTAAGGACTGCCTACCTACTTATAATCTAAAGGAAATCTAAAAATTCCATATAGGGCTAGAAAAACATGTCTCTTTAACACTAGTCTAATTACGCATAGGGAAGATTAGCCTTAATAAGTTCCTATTCTAGAGGGGCATTCCTAGGGTGACTTTACCCCTATGTAGCTGTGGCTAAGCAGTTAAAGACTAATATTATATAATAGTTAACTATACTAAATATAACTATAGACACCCCTAATTATGCTAGCCTAGAGACGCATAGGAAGCAAGGCTAGCCCTAAACAATCCCCTAAAGGCAAGATCTCTAGCTAAATAGTTCCTAGGCATAAGATAACTCTAATACTATACCCTAGCGTAAGACCTAGCCTTTAATCTATATAGGTAAGCAAAGAACCTAGGGCGTTTCTAAAGCGCTAGAGTTAATTAATATAGAATAGACATGGAAAATAACTAAGGGAAAACGCTAGATTAGATAGTGTAGGAATAGAGGCAAGCTAGGCATAGATTTATAACATAGAATTATAATGTCTAGAATAGTCTTTAGATTAATTTTAATTACTAACTCCTAGTATTATACCTATGCTAACTTACCTCCGCCCCTCCCCTAGACCGTAACCTAATAGCTATATTACTTTTTCTCTAGAACTAGAATTATATTCTCTATTATCTTAGCCTATACCTTAGTAGGTAAGGCAGTGGCTAGGAGCTAGTTTATCTTTACTATATAAGTATCTAAACGCTATAACTAGAAAATAATCTTATTATACTAATCCCTACTAGCACTAGCCTAGCCTAGACTTGCTATAGACACACTCTATTTCTTTTTACTATAGTTCCTAGTATAAAGTTTCTTAACATAGTCCTAATAGTTATCTAGGACCTAGGGAGACATTAGACCTAGACTAGATATGCTACTAAACTAACATAACAGTACTTATACTACCCCTAGCGACTATAGCCGCTTAGATTTTGACTAACCACTAGTGCTTATTCCGCTAGCTAGTTAAGTCTAGCTAAGAGCGGATTAGCGTTAAATTAGACCTAGAATAGAGGTATTTACCTTTAAATACCTATAGTTTTAAACCTAATAGTTAAAATAAGCATTAGTAGCTAACCCTACCTAAACTAGTTAGCCTTATCTCTAAACCTAAATTAAACTAACTTACTAATAATATTATAGCATTAATGCCCTAGATAATTAATTAACTAAGACTTATAAGAAACACACTAGATCCCTTGTGGATTACCTAACTACCGTGGATTAAGCTTATAACAGATATAAAATAAGGGTAGAGGGGATATACCTTTAAATCCTTTACTATAGCTTACTCTAGCTGCTTCTTAGTTAGGGATTTCCTTAGGTACCGCTCTAAATCCATAGTCTCCTAGGCAGGTTAGAACTAGAATAGCATAGATACTAGAATACTTATAGCTTCTAATACTATTATGCTAGAATTATATATAGCCTATAATAAATATTAGTAATTAAACTAAAACTAGCCTAGGAGAGCCTTAAATAGCTCTAAAGAGAAAAAGAACCTATAGGAAGTTTAATAAAGGAAGAGAAAAGAAGTTAGACCCCTTTAAGGGAAGGAGCCCTCTCTTATACTTATATAAGGGAGGGGGGGATAAATTAGAGATATTAACTAGAAAATAAAAACATAAGATAAAAAATTAACTAGATAATATATAAGTAACCTAGGCCTAGAAATGCCTAGGGCCTGAATTAGGACTGTCCTCTCCCTATAAAGGGTAAATAACACTAGGTGCTTAGGCTTTATAAGACTAATAGGCTAGAACTAGGCTAGAGATAGCTAAAAAGTAAGGCTATAGAGGAGCTAGCTAAAAAGTGAACTAAAAGTGAATTACTACTATAAAGCTAAGTCTACCACGCTATAGGGTAAAGAGAGGAGGTCTAGAATAGAAATAGAGTAAGGTTAGACTAGAGTTAAAGAGGGCTAGGGACCCTATTTTCCCTATTTTTTCTTTCTTTTATTTCTAATAGGATAAGGCTAGCGTAAGCTAGTAACAAACACCTATAACTAGCCACACATAAAGCGACGCAGGCCTGGGTTAGGGTTAGCGTTAGCCTAACCATAGATATAAAGGGGTTTTTCTTCCTAATTAAGGGTTTTCCCTTTTAACTAAGCAGCTAGAGTACTAGTACTAGCTATACATAAAGAGCTAGCTAGCGTAAATAATATATATATATATATTATAGCTTCCTTTACCTCCTACCTATTATAATTACTTAGCTAAGTACCCTAAAGAGAAGTCTTTTATTAGAGTAAGGGATAAAGAGTATAATTAAGTAATTAATAATAAAGTTACTATTAAAGTTAAGAAATTAGAGATTCTAGATTATATTAAGCCTATAGGCCTTACTTAGGTCTTTACCTATAAATTAGATTAATAAGGCTACCTTAAGAGGCATAAAGCTTAGCTATGTGTTCTAGGGAACTATTAACTAAAGGGTTACCTATTAACTTAAGCTATAACCTTAGCTAGTATTACCTTTAGGCTTCTTATAGCTATCTTATGCTTCTTTAATCTTAAGGTATATTAGTATAACTTTATTACTACTTTCTTAAATTTAGTCCTAGATAAAGAGGTCTATTATAAGATACCTTTAGGTTATAAGGATAAGTAGGCTTATCTTAAGCTCTTACGTATAGTGTATAGGCTATAGCAAGCGCCCTTTCTATAGATAAAGGAATTAATTAGCTTATTAGTAAAGGCTTTACCTAAATATTTAAGGACCCTTATATATTTATTAAGGATAGATTAATTATCTTCTTCTATATTAATAACCTTATAGCCTTATTTCCTAAGGGAAAGTCCTCCCTATATAAAGAATTTTAGGCTAGGCTCTTTAAGAGGTATAATATTAAAGACCTTAGAGAGCTATGTTAGTTCCTAGGCATTAAAATCATTAGAGATTATGAGAATAGGTAATTATAGCTTAATTAGAAGTCTTACTAGGATAAAGCAGTAATAAAATTTAACCTAAAGGCCCTAAATTAAAAACTAATAGCTCTAATAACTGCTATTTTACTTAATCCTTATAACAGCGATATTAACAAGAAGGATTTTGTTAGGAGGTCTCACAGAGGCAAGGGTCTGAGCACTAGTGCAATCAGGGTCAAAGTGGTGATAATTGTTAATAGATATTCTAATTAATCTAGCTAATAGGCTACGTGGCCAAAGGTGTTAAGGGCATTGTAAGTCACGTGGTTAACCCACTTACGCGATACACCTAATTATAACATAGCACTTGCATTATGCTTTACTTTCCGTATATAGCTAGATTTTAACTATTCTAATATTAGTAGTTTTCTCTTTTAAAGAAAAGTAGGAAAAAGTAAAGAAAGAGTAGATATAAAAGTAAGGATAAAAAAGGGGTAATAAAAATTTATAAAGTAGGCCTAAAAAAAGAGATCTATAACTCTTATTAGTTAGTTATAATTTAAAGAGAGAGTTAGAAGAGGATTAAAGGAAAAAGATATAAGAGAGGTTAGAAGCTCTAAAAGCCTTAAAAATATTATAAAAATCAAGTTAAGTAAAAGTAAATATAAGTAAATCCTATTAATTAAATCTAAGTCTCTTATTAGTCTAGCTATAAGTTCTCCTAGACCCTAGACTTTTTATCTAGCTTATTAGGTCTTAGGCCTCTTTACCTAGCCTTTAACCTAGATTATAGCTTTGTTTAAATTAATAAAGGTCTTAAGAGCTTTATTTAGTAATGCCTTTATTATTATATTAGCAAGGTTATTATTACTATTAATCCATTAGACTTCATAGATCTTACAATGCTTATATAATTATTAGAGGGCTATAATATTAATTATTAGTTATTTTTCCTTTATTATGCCTAGCTTTATAAGGCATTTATATAATAAAAAAGAATCTATATAGATAATTATTAGGATCTAATTAATTCTTAACTAATCTATAATTATATTAAGGGTTATAGTAATTACATAGGCTATATTAGCACCTTAAACTATTATATATAATTCAGAAGTAAGAGCGCTATAAGTTACACGCTTACTCTTTGTTAAGCTATACGTAATAATATTGCCTTATATTATAAAAACATTCTCTTTTTCTTTCTTATTACTAATAATAATAATAAATCTAATCTAGGAACTTAGATCTTTATTATTAGTAAGAGATCTATCTATAAATATAAATAGCTTTGCTTTCTTAAGGACTAGAGGGATATAATAGATCCCTTATTATTATTATTAGATCTGCTATTTAAGTCTTTTATTTAATTAGTTTATATTATTATTTATAGGGTCTTAGTATTATACTATAATTAAAAGGTTATATAAAGCTTCTAGTTAATAGATAGTTATAATATAGCTTCTATAAGCTCTTTATTTAATATAATCTTGCTTTATAGTTAGTGATTTAAGGTTAATACTCTTAATCTTTTTACTTTGCCCTTTTTAATATAAATCTATAGTATTATTAGTATTTAAAGAAAGGATATAGCTATTAAAGATAAGGGGATTCTTAGCTAAAAGAATTTACTTTAGCTTTGCTATAAATTCCGCTTTCTAAAGCTCTCTTTCTTCTTATTAGAAGAAATCTTAATTACTAAGGCTTAGAGTATTATCTATTTATATTCTAATCACTCTAAAGAGGTTATTATTACTTACGTTAGTTATTAGCAAGCATAGGTTATATATTAAGGTTATTATCTAAAGCTTTTCTTTATAATAATAGAAGTAGATTACTTACTAATAGGTTCTTACTTCTATAATTCTGTATAATAGCTTAATAATTTCTATTATTATGCTATTAGGGAATAAATAAGCTACTTATTTAGGTAGAGTAGTAATAATAAGTCTACTAAGTGGTATATTTAATTAAATATATGCTTATGTAATATCTTATATCTATAGGAAAATTCCTCTAGATCTTAATAATAATGCTAATGCTATAATTAATTATTAGCTTGCTCTTTATATTATTAGGGATTAAGTTAAGATTAGCTCTTTACCCTTATTATTATGCCCTTAGATAATAAGTTATAATTTCTTATAGGGCGCTACTATCCCTTTGCCTTTAATTTCTCTTACTATATAAGATTTAAAGAGTCTCTTAGTGCTATATATATATATTATTTACACTAGCTAGCTCTATGTAGGGCTAGTACTAGTACTCCAGCTGCTTCGTTAAAAGGGAAAACCCTTAATTAGGAAGAAAAACCCCTTTGCATCTATATTTAGGCCGACGCTAACCCTAACTTAGGCCTGCGTTGCGTTGTGTGTGGCCAGTCGTAGGTGTTTGTTACTAGCTTACGCTAGCCTTATCCTATTAAAAAAAATAAAAAAAAAAATAAAAAGTTCCAGGTCCCTAACCCTATTTGGCTCTGGTCTGGCCCTGCCCTGTGCCTGTTCCGGGCCTCCTCTCTTTGTGCTATAGTTCTATAGGGGGAGGGCGGTCCTGGTACAGGTCCTAGGCGTGTCTAGGCCTAGGTTGCTTATATGCTATTTGGTTAGTTTTTCGTCTTGTATTCTTCTTTTCTAGTCTATATCTCTAATTTATCCCCCCCCCCCCCTATATAAGTATAAGAGAGAGCTCTTCCCCCTAGAGGGGTCTAACTTCTTTCCTCTTTCTTTATTAAACTTCCTATAGGTTCTTTTTTTCCTTAGAGCTATTTAAGGCTCCCCTAGGCTAGTTTTAGTTTAATTACTAATATTTATTATAGGCTAGTTATAGTTCTAATAAAATAGCGCTAGAAGCTATAAGTATTCTTATATTCTATGCTATTCTAGCTCTAATCTGCCTAGGAGACCCTAGATCCTAAGCGTTATCCTAGGAAGTCCTTAACTAAAAAGTAGCTTAAGCAGGCTATAGTAAAAGATCTAAAGGTATATTCCCTTTACCCCTATTCTACCCTTACTCTAAGTCTAATCTATAATAGTTAAGTAATCTATAAGGGATCTAATATATTTCCTATGAGTCCTAATTAATTAATAGCCTTAGGCACTAGTGCTATAATATTATTAGTAAGTTAGTTTAATTTAGGCTTAGAAGCAAGGCTAACTAGTTTATATAAGGCTAGCTACTAATGCTTATTTTAACTATTAGGTTTAAAACTATAGCTATTTAAAGGTAGTTAGTGCCTCTATTTTAGGCCTAATTTAGTGCTAATTTACTCTTAGCCTAATTTAACTAGCTAATAGAATAAACACTAGTAGTTAGTTAAAGTCTAGGTAGCTATAGTTACTAGGGGTAGTATAAGTGCTACTATATTAGTTTGCTATTAACTTTAGTCTAGGTCTAATATTTCTTTAGGTCCTAGATAACTATTAGAACTATATAAAGAAACTCTATACTAAGAACTATAGTAAGAAAAAGAGAAGTATATCTATAGTAGGTTTAGGCTAGGCTAGTACTAGGGGGGATTAATATAATAAGATTATCTTTTAGTTATAGCGCTTAAATACTTATATAGTAGAGATAAACTAGCTCCTAGCTATTACCTTACCTGCTAAGGGGTAGGCTAAGGTAATAGAGAGGGTAATTCTAGTTTTAAAGAAGGAGTAATATAGTTAGCTAGTTATAGTTTAGGGGAGGGGTAGAGGTAGGCTAGCAGGGGTAATAATACTAGGCATTAATAGTTAAAATTAATCTAAAGACTATTCTAGAGTTATAAATCTATGCCTAACCTACCTCTATCCCTATACTATATAATCTAGCGCTTCTCCCTAATTATTTATTATATTTATTTTATATTAATTAGCTCTAGCGCTTTAGAAGTAGCCTAGGTTCTCTATTTATCTGCGTAGATTAGCGGCTAGATCTTACGCTAGTAAGTAGTATTAGAGTTATCTTATGCCTAGGAACTATCTAGCTATAGATCTTACCCTTAGGGGATTATTTAGGGCTAGCCTTGCCTCCTATGCGTCTCTAGGCTAGCGTGATTAAGGGCGTCTATAGTTATATTTAGGATAATTAACTATAATATAGTATTAGTTTTCTACTGCTTTACTATAGCTATATAAGGGCAAAGTTACCCTAGGAATGCCTCTTTAGAATAAAAACTTATTAAGGCTAATCTTTCCTATACGTAATTAGACTAGTGTTAAGAAGATATATTTTTCTAGTCCTATATAGAATCTTTAGATTTCCTTTAGGTTATAGGTAGGTAGGTAGTCCTTAGTTAGTTCTCTTATAAGCCTATATTACCCTAGTTATTCCTTACTATGCTAGTCTTTCTAGCATTATTTCTATTCTTTATATAACTTTACCTCTAGTTTATTATTAATAAGGGGAGGTCTTCTCTTACGTTATAGCACTATTTACACTAAGTTAGCGGCGGTTTAGATCTTTATTACTATTTTACTATTTATAATTCTCTTTTTAAACTTCTGTTTTATCTTATTAAGGTATAGGTCTAGGGAGGGAATGTAAGTCTTAACCTCTAGTTAAGCAATAGGTATAGCCTTAAACATACTAGCTATAATTTAGAGGTAGGTTAATTAGTCTATTATAAAGCTTTTAACTATCCCTTTTAGTTTCCTACCCTTCTTAGTTAGGGTATAGTAAGCGCTTGCTCTATAGGTAAGTATAGGTTAGACTACCTGCGTATATAGGAGTTAGGTGTTTCTAAAGCTATAGCCCTAGGCTAATGCTACTAATATAAAGAGTGTAAGCTATTACTAGGTAAGCTTGCCTTTTAGGATATTCTTATAGGCGCTTTAGTTAAGTTTTTTATTAACCTAGACTCTAAGGAACCTATATAACTCTATAGGTGCTATCTTTTCTATTCTAAGCTAGACCCTAGCCTAGGGGAGTTAGTAGGCCTTGCTAAAATATATAAGTTTAGTCTTTACTAGGTTAAACTTTACTCTTGCTTTTTTTACCTATTCTTTATAGACTTTTTATATAGCTTTAAGCCTTTTCTAGGTTTAGGCTATGTTTTTACTAAACGCTGCTATGTTTATATTATTAGCAAATCCTATAGCTACTATGCCTAGGATAGCCTAGAGGCGTATATAAAGCTTTGCTAAGTAAAGGAGAAAGAGGATTAGTAAAAGAGATAAGCCTTATAAGGTGCTTGCTTTAATTTTAAAGGGTCTTAAGAGTTTGCTATTAAAGCTAAGCTAGCTTATTCTATTTATAAGGAAGCTATGTATTATAGCTATTAGCTAGTATAGTATGCCTATTTAGATTAATAAGTTAATTAGGTATAGGTAGCTAACTCTATTAAATGCTAATAAAATATCTATTTACGCTAATAAAGTAATACTACCTCTACCTTAGGCCTCTCTTATATATTCTATAAGGACTCTAATTATAGTTTCTATTAATCTATTTATTCTATTTCCTATTTATAGTTTAGGGAGAAGGCCCTTTACCTTAGTAAAGGCTATAAGTTACTTTATAATCACTGCTTCTATAATCTTTCCTATTATATTTAGTAGTAAGATAAGTCTTTATATATTAGCTTTTCTTATCTCCTTAGTTATTTTACCTAGTTTTCTAATTACTACTACTCTTATAGTCTAGAACTAGGCTAGGAAATACCTTACTTTAAGGATAGCATTTAGTAGTTAGGCTATAGCCTCTTTAGCTAGTTCTTTACAAGCTTTAATAAGACCTGCCAGGAGTTTATTATCTCCTAGGGCTTTTTAACTAGCTATATTTAATAGGATATTTATAATATCCTTTACTTTAAATTATTCTTTATCTAGGAATAGTATATTATTAAGCTCTAGAAAGGTAAGGTCTAGAATATAGGAGAGGTTTGCTATGGGTTTAGGGAAGAATCTTTATGCTAGTATACTAGCCTTATTATTATAGGTAGTAGCTAGGTTAGGGTTATTATTAGTCCTCTCTAGTTCTAGAAGCCTAGGGAGCTCTAGGGGGGCCTAGCTATAAAGCTAGGCCTACCTCTCTAGTCTTTATACTCCTCTGTCTTTTTCCTATGTATTAGCCTTCTATAAGGCCTCCCTCTATGCGTTCCTTTTCTCCTCTCTAATAATACATTCTTAATCCTTATTTACCTTAGAATAGGCCTACTAATTTATATTAGTTTTCTAGTGTCTTTATTATCTCTTAGCCTATCTAGCTTTAGTAACTGCTTCTTTTGCTTTTCTTAACTACTATACCTCTAGGCTAGGGAGTCCCTAGCGCTTCTATAGGGCTGCTTTCTCTATAATCTATTATAAGTTTATAATAAGCTATGTTATATATGTATTAATCCCTTCCTTATTACATAGGTCTAGTGCATTTTCCGCTTAGAGCTATACCACTACTTTTACCTTTATATATAGTCTATTTATTATATTCTAGGTATATCTAAGGATTAAGGAGGTGTTTTCTTATTGCTTAGTAAAGATGCTAATTAGCTATAGAATATAGTTAGATCCTATAAGGTCTTCCGCACTATTATAGTGGACTTAGATATCTAAGGTTACCTACGCTAGGTCTATAGTGCTATCTCTATCTTCTTTATGCTATCTTATAGGTTCCCCTTAGGGCGTTATTAGACTAAGCCTTTACTAGCTTATAAAGTCTAGTAGTTCTTTCGCTTCTCTAGTTATCCTATCTAAGCTATCCTAGAGGGGGTGTTTTTAGTTAAAGTCTCCTATAAATACACTCTAGTTATAAGGCTTTTCTATGTTAATAGCATAGATAGGGGTATTCTAGTTATTAGTATACCCTTCTAAGTAAAGGGAATAGATATTAACTCCTTTTATTTCTACTAGTAACTAATTAGTTTCTCCCTAGGCTAATTATAATCCTATATTATACTTCTTATTTATATATACTATATTTTACCTATTATAGTGCGCTAGTTAAAACTAGGCAAGGCTTAGTGCTAGGGGCTATAGGTGCTTTATGTGTTCCCACTCTTAGATTACAATCATATCTATATTGGTTTAGTAACGGAGCGCTATGTGTATTAGGCTATCCTTATTTATGTTCTAGAAGAGGACTTATAACATTACTGTGTTAATTAGGGGGGTAGTAGGTCTTTGCTGTCTTATGCTAGTTCTATTCTAGCTCTAAGTTATTCTATATATTATATAATGCTTCTAGCTCTAGGCTATTTAGCACTCTATTCTGCGTTTATAGGGTAGCCTCTTTTTCTTCCTACTATAATAATAGGTTCTATAGCTATGCTAGGCCTCTCTTAGGGTAGTATTAGGCTTTTATTTAGGGAGTTACTAGTAAAGCGTAATAGTTATTCTAGATATCCTACCTTTACTATATTTTACTTCTTTTTTAGCATAGGGTATTCTCTAGACTAGGCTAGGTGTAGGCTAGAGTATAAGATATAATTTTCTTTTAGTTGTCTATTTATTATTAGGTAGGATATCTCTTTATCTTTATGTTAGCTAGCGCTATACCTACTATACCTTAGGGCTACCTTATAAACTTTGTAATATAGCCTATTTAGAAGTAGTTATAGCACTATTAGGGTTATAGGGTTTTATTATATAGTTTAGTTTAGAATAGTTCTGCTTTAAAGACTATTCTATCTTAGTATATCTTATTAATATCTTTAACTTTAGCTAGGCTAAGAATTAGGGTAGTTCTTTATATACCTTCTCCCTAGGGGTGCCTTATAGTTACCTTAATTATGTTTACTTTATTTGCTTTCTAATCTTAGTTACTAGGTTTTTAATAAAAGTATGCTTTATTAGGAATCCTTTAACTATAACGCTAAGTATATAGTAATAAAGGGTTATCTCTAGGCTAAATGCTTTAGTAATCTATTTTTAGTCCTCTTTATATTAGGTAGCATTTCCTTTAAAGGTAATAATTATATCCTTACTAGGGAGTTATCTAGCTACTATAGCTATAGCTTAGCTAGTAGCTTTATTTACCGCTATTATTATGTCTTTAGTGCCTTAAGACTAGAGCGTTTCCTAGATTATATTTCCTTTAATCAGTACTTCTCTATACTATTTACTAGGGATCTAGAGAGAGGGGGATTTATTATTTAGTCTTCTTAGTACTAGTCTAGCTATAATGCTTGCCTAAGTTAGGGCATTAACTTCCTTAGCTTCTTCTTTAATAGCCTCCTTAAGGGCTAGTTTAAGGGCTTCTTTAGTAGTATAGATATTACTATTATTATTATTTATTATTCTAATCTTAGTATAGGCGCGGTCCACTGCCTAGCAAGCTATAGTCTTAGTAATACGCCACACCTAGGTAACTTTATTACTAGGGATAAGACTAGTAATCTTATTATAGTATTTTATATTATTAGGATATTTAAATTAGGTCTAGTCCATTATTAGGTTATCCTTGCTTCTCTAGATATTAAACTATCCTATTCCTATATTTAGGTAGTAGCAGCTCTATGCTAACCCCCTTTCTCCTATATTAATTACTATTAGCGTCTTACCCTCATACCTGCTACTAGCTCTGTTATAATGCAATATTATAGGAGGGGGTAAACAGAGGTGGAGAATTCGAATATTAATGTGATTTGTATTTTAGAGGCGATTCCAGACCTTTAGATCAGTGCGGAGGGAAACTCTTTTTTATTTCTCTTAGTGCTATACTTTATAGGATTAAATATTATGAATTTAAAAATATTATATGCTTATAAGGCATTAATTTTAGCTTAATTAGACTACTTAAAGGGCTTACTAGGGGTTATTATCTTTCCTTCTTAATATAACTAAAGGGCTAGATTTTAGTTAGCTTTTTCTTTTATAATAAGAAACGCTTCTTAAAGTATTTCTATAGCTATAAGCTTCTTAATTAAGGTATCTTCTTAATCTTTATTTATAATAAATAATACTAGATTATTTATATTAGATTTATAACTAGTAGTATGAATTTCTTTATAGTTAGAAAGTAAGAATTAAACTATTAATTTCTTTCTTAGTCTCCCTTACTTTCTCTTAGCTTATAGAGCCTCTTTTTCTTTAGTAATCTTTTTAATAGCTTATATAACTTTCTCTTCCTCTTCTTTAGGCTCTTTTTTACGCTCTTTAGCTAGTTCTTAAGGATTAGCATTATTATAATAGTATAGTTTAACTACTATTATTTAGAATCTAGTTAGTCTATATAGTATTTAGAGAATATAGGCTTTATAGTTAATTCTAAGAAGCTTATAAGGGCTATACTAGCTATCTTTTTCTCTCTAAATATATATATCTAATTAAAGCGAAAGTTAGTGTGTTAGTAATATATTTAGGCTATTATAGGTATTTAGAGTATTATAAACCTACTATTTTACTAGGAATTATTAGACTTTATTAGTAGCTTTTTAGATTAACTTAGTCTATTAAATAATAGATATACTTAGTAAAGACTTATTAGTTATTTATAGGTATGCTCTAAAGATAAGAAGCATAGGAATAAGGCTATTTAGTCCTACTAAATTATTTATAGCTTTAATAGCTATTTAAAGGCATTGCTCTTATGTAAGCTCTTAACCTATTAAGTCTATGATAATATTATACGCTCTTTATAATAGTCCGTAATAGCGTTTAACTTTGCTAATACTATTATGAGCTTTTACTAGCACTTTATTAATCTTAATTAACATTAATTATGCGTAGTGTTTAAATTCTAATAAAGCGAAGTTCTTTCTAGCATTATAAACGATCTAATCTAGAGGACTAAGGTATGTATTAATCTAATATTTACGTAGAGCATTCTAAATGTTACGAGCCTTCTGCTTATTAGGATTAAGGAATTATACGGCTTAGAATAAAGTTACTAAATTAACCACATAAAGCACTAGTTAATTGTTAATTTAAATAATGTTAATAATAATCTTATAGTTAAATTCATGGTTATCTTTAACAGTGAACCTGAATCTACCTAGAGCTCTTCTATTTAATTAATAGTAGTGGCAAATCTTAGTTAACTTCTTAATAGCTCTTCTTTTAACCTCGTGACTAGCTCTTTAAAACAGTCTTATGAGTCGTTTAACTAATGGATAACCAAATTAATAATGTAATTAACGAATTTCTATCTCTAATAGATAGAATGTAATTGTTTCTTTAGCTTCTAGAATCTACTAAGGATATCCCTATCTTCTTATAATTAGCATGGTTTTCTTGCCTTAAATTAGCAGATTCCTTAAGTTATCTAACTTAACGCCTATTCTATCTATGTTAGTAATTAAGAAAAGGAAAGGTATTACAGTCTTAATCACATAGAAGGGTATTATGCCTAATTTAGTAGGTACGTTTATTACGCCTTATGTTTTTGCTAATCCAGCACTAAATTTAATCTTTGCTTTAGTGCTTAGCTTAATCTTTAGCAATAGCATTAGCTTTATTAATGCCTGTGATTATTTAAGTCTAACTATTAATAATCCTAAAGCTCCTATATCTAGCAAGATGCCTCTAAAGACCTTATTAGAGTAATGTTCCTCTAAAACGAAGGTTATGCTTTAATCCTTATATGGATTATGCTTTAGATAGGCATATTTAAAGGCTTGATCTCATAAGGTTACGATTACCTTGTTATTACTTAGTTAAGGCCCTGTGGTGAAGAATTATGTAATGCTAAGTTAATTAAACTTTAACGTTAACGCTATTAGTTTATTAGCATTATTACTATCTTCTTCTTTATTAGCCTTAATGTAGATTTCTACTGTTTTCCAGGCCTTATTATTATGCTTATTATCCTCTTTAATTCCTTAACCTTCTTAAGCTTTATATGCTATAAGGTATGCTTAGAATTTTCCTTCTATTAGAGGCATTTAATGCTTCTTACTCTTTTACTAACGTTCTTTTGCCTATTAGCGCTCTTTTTCTAAGTAATTTGTTAACTAGTAGCTGCTTTTATTATAGACATAGCATCTTCCGCTATTACGGCATTAATAATAATAGCTATAGCTTTTGCTATAATCTCTTTGATTATATAGTTAATTATAGTAGCGGTCTATAAACATTATTTTATAATCTTTATGCTCTTTATTTTGCTAATGGAATTAAACCGCTGATTTATTAGCTTTAGTAATTAAGATTAACTTACAAAGATCCCCTATAAGCCCTTTAAAACCAGGCAAATAATTATATTTAGCTTACCTACACTCTAGTACACTAGAGATTACACTTAAGGTTTAATAATAAAGCTCTATATTAACTATTAAGGGTGGAAATAACCCTTTATAAACTCTTTTAAGTGTAGTTAATAGGATCTTAAGGCATTCTAGCTTAGTTTTATTAGGGTTCTAGGCGATAATTACCTTTAGCGTTATATTGTTCTATTTATAGCAGTAGAATTGCTAGTTACTTTCTGTTTTAAAGCGTTAATAGATATTATTAATTATCTGCTTATAGGAGAGGTTCCTATTTATTAGATAATTAAGAAAGTATTGCTTAGTATTACCTATAAGCATAATTAGAAGGGCTTTGTGGAGGTATTCTTATAGAAGATTAAGCCTATTATATTTATTCTAAAAGAAATTAATCTTTAGCGTAAGAAAGTCATATATCTTTCCACTATAACGATTATTATCTTTATAGGTCTTCGTGAGCTTAGTAATCTTCCTAATAATCTAATCCTCTTATTGCAAAGCTAATAGTAGTGTAAATAGTGGTGTTTCTTAAGGTTATAAAGGAGTATTAACTTCTAATAGCGGTTGCCTTAAAGGTGGATTATAAGGGATTTTAGCGAGGGGGGAATTAAGTATAGGATTAAGGGTAGAGAAAAATTTGTTTAATAATAGTTACTTTTTAACTTCTTCTTTAGGCTATAGTGCTTTTATTTCTTTGTTAAGAACATGTACTAGTAAGTTAGTAACTTTGCTAGATTTATCTTATATAACGTAAACGCTATGTTCACGAAGGATATCTTGTAAATCGCGTACTAAGTATCTTAAGGCATGTTTAAAGGTCTTAAGGGTTTAATCTTAGAGATTATCTTAGAAGTTTTCCTAGAGCTTAAGATCTCTGTATTGTTTGCTATTATAGATATTAATTAGCTAAGCAAGTTAGTCGTTAAGTTACTAATCCTTGGCAATCTAAGGATCTAGCTCTTTAGAGCTCCCCTAGTTAGTTATAATAATCTAGAAGTGTTTCTAAAGTCATAGCAGTAGGCTAGACTTTTTAGGTCTTTTAGGTCTAGATATTGTAGGTATTGTGTTTTCTTGCGTTATGTTTTTTATTAGCTAGCAAGGAGCTAATTTAATCTCTGGTTTAGGAAGGATGCTTCTAGAGCTATAATTCCTGGTTAGTTAATTAGTTTTCTTGTAATAGATAATAAGATTAATTCTTCTATGCGGAGGTCCTTAATAACTCTAAGATAGAAGGGGTTAATCCCTTAGAAGCCTAATAACTAGAGCCATTAATAATCTTCCTTTAGCACACTTCTGCAGTCAGAACCTAAGCTAAACCTAATAGAATTGTCTCTTCTTAGTAGTTCCCTAGCTTATCTGTGGTTTTTTAACCACTAATTAGTATTAGGAGGTCTTACAGAGGCAAGGGTCTAAGCACTAATGCAGTTAGGGTTAAAGTGGTGATAATAATTAATAATAATCTTCTAGCTAACGGGCTACGTGGCCGAAGGTGTTAAGGGCATCGTGGGTCACGTGATTGACCCACTTGCGCGATGCACCCAATCACAGCGGAGCACTTGCGTTGTGCTCCACTTTCCGTGCGCGGCTGGATTTGACTATTCCGACATTATTAGTATTATTACTATCTTCTTCTTTATTAGCCATAATATAGATTTCTACTGTTTTCTAGACCTTATTATTATACTTATTATTCTCTTTAATTCCTTAACCTTCTTAAGCTTTATATACTATAAGATATACTTAGAATTTTCCTTCTATTAAAGGTATTTAATACTTCTTACTCTTCTACTAATATTCTTTTACCTATTAGCGCTCTTTTTCTAAGTAATTTATTAACTAGTAGCTGCTTTTATTATAGATATAGTATCTTCCGTTATTATAGTATTAATATCCTCCTCCGGAACCGGAATTGCCCCCTCCATCACCTTAGCCCGCCCCTTAGCAGGCAAGGCAGCGGCTAGGAGCTAGTTTATCTCCGCCACGCAAGCATCTAAGCGCTATAACCAAAAGATAATCTTATTATATTAATCCCCCCTAGTACTAGCCTAGCCTAAACCTACTATAGATATACTCCTCTTCTTCTTACTATAGTTCCTAGCATAGAGTTTCTTTATATAGTCTTAATAGTTATCTAGGACCTAGAGAAATATTAGACCTAGACTAGAGTTAATAGTAAACTAATATAGTAGCACTTATACTACCCCTAGTAACTATAGCTACCTAGACTTTAACTAACTACTAGTATTTATTTTATTAGCTAGTTAAATTAGGCTAAGAGTGAATTAGCACTAAATTAGGCCTAAAATAGAGGCACTAATTACCTTTAAATAGCTATAGTTTTAAACCTAATAGTTAAAATAAGTATTAGTAGCTAGCCTTATATAAACTAGTTAGCCTTGCTTCTAAGCCTAAATTAAACTAACTTACTAATAATATTATAGCACTAGTGCTTAGGGCTATTAATTAATTAGAACTTATAGGAAACACATTAGATCCCTTATAGATTACCTAACTATTATAAATTAGACTTAGAGTAAGGGCGGAATAGGGGTAAAGGGGATATACCTTTAGATCTTTTACTATAGCTTACTTAAGCTACTTTTTAGTTAAGGACTTCCTAGGATAACGCTTAGGATCTAGGGTCTCCTAGGTAGATTAAAGCTAGAATAGCATAGAATATAAGAATACTTATAGCTTCTAGTGCTATTTTATTAGAATTATAACTAGCCTATAATAAACATTAGTAATTAAACTAAAACTAGCCTAGGGGAGCCTTAAATAGCTTTAAGGAAGAAAAGAACTTATAGGAAGTTTAATAAAGAAAGAGAAAAGAAGTTAAATCTCTCTAAGGGAAAGAGCTCTCTCTTATACTTATATAGAAAGGAGGGAGATAAATTAGAGATATAGACTAGAAAAGAAGAATATAAGATAAAAAACTAACTAAATAGTATATAAGTAACCTAGGCCTAGACATGCCTAGGACCTATACTAGGATTACCCTTCCCCCTATAGAAGATAAATAAAACTAGGTGCTTAGGCTTTATAAAACTAATAAGCTAGACCTAGGCTAGAGTAGGCTAAAAAGTAAGACTATAGAGAAGCTAGCTAAAAAGTAAACTAGAAGTAAATTACCACTATAAAGCTAAGCCTACTATGCTATAGTATAAAGAGAGGAGGCCTAGAATAGGTATAGGGTAAGGCTAGACTAGAGCTAAATAGGGTTAGGGACCTAGAACTTTTTCTTTTCTTTTATTTTTTTAATAGGATAAGGCTAGTGTAAGCTAGTAATAAACACCTATAACTAGCCACACATAACGCAACGCAGGCCTAAGTTAGGGTTAGCATTAGCCTAAACATAGATACAAAGGGGTTTTTCTTCCTAATTAAGGGTTTTCCCTTTTAACGAAGCAGCTAGAGTACTAGTACTAGCCCTACATAGAGCTAGCTAGTGTAAATAATATATATATAGTATTAATAATAATAGCTATAGCTTTTACTATAACCTCTTTAATTATATAATTAATTATAATAGTAGTCTATAAATATTATTTTATAATCTTTATACTCTTTATTTTACTAATAGAATTAAACCACTAATTTATTAGCTTTAGTAATTAAGATTAACTTATAAAGATCCCTTATAAGCCCTTTAAAACTAAGTAAATAATTATATTTAGCTTACCTATATTCTAGTATATTAAAGATTATACTTAAGGTTTAATAATAGAGCTCTATATTAACTATTAAGAGTAGAAATAACCCTTTATAAACTCTTTTAAGTATAGTTAATAGGATCTTAAGGTATTCTAGCTTAGTTTTATTAGGGTTCTAGGTAATAATTACCTTTAGTATTATATTATTCTATTTATAGTAGTAGAATTACTAGTTACTTTTTATTTTAAAGTATTAATAGATATTATTAATTATTTACTTATAGGAGAGGTTCCTATTTATTAGATAATTAAGAAAGTATTACTTAGCATTACCTATAAGCATAATTAGAAGGGCTTTATAAAGGTATTCCTATAGAAGATTAAGCCTATTATATTTATTCTAAAAGAGATTAATCTTTAGTATAAGAAAGTTATATATCTTTCTACTATAATAATTATTATCTTTATAGGTCTTTATAAGCTTAGTAATCTTTCTAATAATTTAATTCTCTTATTATAAAGCTAATAGTAATATAAATAGTGGTGTTTCTTAAGGTTATAAAGGAGTATTAACTTCTAATAGTAATTACCTTAAAGGTAAATTATAAGGGATTTTAGTAAGAGAGGAATTAAGTATATATATTATTTACACTAGCTAGCTCTATGTAGGACTAGTACTAGTACTCCAGCTGCTTTATCAAAAGGGAAAACCCTTGATTAGGAAGAAAAACCCCTTTGCATCTATATTCAGGTTAACGCTAACCCTAACTTAGGCCTGCGTCGCGTTGTGTGTGGCTAGTCATAGGTGTTTGTTGCTAGCTTACGCTAGCCTTATCCTATTAAAAAAAAAAAAAGAAAAGAAAAGAAAAAGTTCTAGGTCCCTAACCCTATTTAGCTTTAGTCTAGCCCTACCCTATGCCTATTCTAGGCCTTCTCTCTTTATGCTATAGCGTAATAGGCTTAGCTTTATAGTAGTAATTTACTTCTAGTTTACTTTTTAGCTAGCTCCTCTATAGTCCTACTTTTTAGCCTACTCTAGCCTAGGTCTAGCTTATTAGTTTTATAAAGCCTAAGCACCTAGTTTTATTTATCTTCTATAGGGGGAGAGCAGTCCTAGTATAGGTCCTAGGCATGTCTAGGCCTAGGTTACTTATATACTATCTAGCTAGTTTTTTATCTTATATTCTTCTTTTCTAGTTTATATCTCTAATTTATCTCCCCCTCCCTTATATAAGTATAAGAGAGAGCTCTTCTCTCTAAAGGGGTTTAACTTCTTTTCTCTTTCTTTATTAAACTTTCTATAGGTTCTTTTCTTCCTTAAAGCTATTTAAGGCTCCCTTAGGCTAGTTTTAGTTTAATTACTAATATTTATTATAAGCTAGTTATAATTCTAATAAAATAGCGCTAGAAGCTATAAGTATTCTTATATTCTATGCTATTCTAGCTCTAATCTACCTAGGAGACCCTAGATCCTAAGCGTTATCCTAGGAAGTCCTTAACTAAGAAGTAGCTTAAGTAGGCTATAGTAAAAGATCTAAAGGTATATCCCCTTTACCCCTATTCTATCCTTACTCTAAGTCTAATCTATAGTAATTAGGTAATCTATAAGGGATCTAATATATTTCCTATAAGTCCTAATTAATTAATAGCCTTAGGCACTAGTACTATAATGTTATTAGTAAGTTAGTTTAATTTAGGCTTAGAAGTAAGGCTAACTAGTTTATATAAGGCTAGCTACTAA
The DNA here is from genome assembly GCA_022702365.1 of Epichloe sibirici. NCBI lineage: Eukaryota > Fungi > Ascomycota > Sordariomycetes > Hypocreales > Clavicipitaceae > Epichloe > Epichloe sibirici. The sequence goes on from JALAAE010000020.1 coordinate 322,721, forward strand.
TACTTATTTTAACTATTAGGTTTAAAACTATAGCTATTTAAAGGTAATTAGTGCCTTTATTTTAGGCCTAATTTAGTGCTAATCTACTCTTAGCCTAATTTAACTAGCTAATAGAATAAACACTAGTAATTAGTTAAAGTCTAGGTAGCTATAGTTATTAGGGGTAGTGTAAGTACTACTATATTAGTTTACTATTAACTCTAGTTTAGGTCTAATATTTCTCTAGGTCCTAGATAACTATTAGGACTATATAAAGAAACTTTATACTAGGAACTATAGTAAGAAGAAGAGAAGTGTATCTATAGTAAATTTAGGCTAGGCTAGTGCTAAGGGGGATTAATATAATAAGATTATCTTTTAGTTATAGCGCTTAGATACTTATATAGTAAAGATAAACTAGCTCCTAGCTATTACCTTACCTACTAAGGGGTAGGCTAAGGTAATAGAGAGGGTAATTCTAGTTTTAAAGAAGGAGTAATATAGTTAGCTAGTTATAGTTTAGAGAAGGGGTAGAGATAGGCTAGTAAGGGTAATAATACTAGGTATTAATAGTTAAAATTAATCTAAAGACTATTCTAGAGTTATAAATCTATGCCTAACCTACCTCTATCCCTATACTATATAATCTAGCGCTTCCCCCTAATTATTTATTATATCTATTTTATATTAATTAGCTCTAGCGCTTTAGAAGTAGCCTAGGTTCTCTGTCTGTCCGTATAGATTAGCGGCTAGATCTTACGCTAGTAAGTAGTATTAGAGTTATCTTATGCCTAGGAACTATCTAGCTATAGATCTTGCCCTTAGGGGGTTATTTAGGGCTAGCCTTGCCTCCTATGTGTCTCTAGGCTAGCGTGATTAGGGGCGTCTATAGTTATATTTAGGATAATTAACTATAATATAGTATTAGTCTTCTACTGCTTTACCGTAGCTATATAGGGGCAAAGTTACCCTAGGAATGCCTCTTTAGAATAAAAACTTATTAAGGCTAATCTTTCCTATGTGTAATTAGACTAGTGTTAAAGAAATGTGTTTTTCTAGTCCTATATAAAATCTTTAGATTTCCTTTAGGTTATAGGTAAGTAGGTAGTCCTTAGTTAGTTCTCTTGCAAGCCTATGTTACCCTAGTTATTCCCTACTATGCTAGTCTTCCTAGCGTTATTTCTATTCTTTATATAACTTTACCTTTAGTTTGTTATTAATAGGGGGGGGTCTTCTCCTACGTTATAGCACTGTTTACACTAAGTTAGCGGTGGTTTAGATCTTTATTACTATTCCACTATTTATAATTCTCTCTTTAAACTTCTATTTTATCTTATTAAGGTATAGGTCTAGGGGGGGGATATAAGTCTTAACCTCTAGTTAAGCAATAGGTATAGCCTTAAATACGCTAGCTATAATTTAGAGGTAGGTTAATTAGTCTATTATAAAGCTTTTAACTATCCCTCTTAGTTTCCTACCCTTCTTAGTTAGGGTATAGTAAGCGCTTACTCTATAGGTAAGTATAGGTTAGACTACCTATATATATAGGAGTTAGGTATCTCTAAAGCTATAGCCCTAGGCTAATACCGCTAACGTAGAGAGTATAAGCCACTGCTAGGCAAGCTTGCCTTTTAGGATATTCTTATAAGCGCTCTAGTTAAGTTTTTTATTAACCTAGACTCTAAGGAACCTATATAACTCTATAGGTGCTATCTTTTCTATTCTAAGCTAGACCCTAGCCTAGGGGGGTTAGTAGGCCTTACTAAAATACATAAGTTTAGTCTTTGCTAGGTTAAACTTAACTCTTACTTTTTTTACCTATTCCTTATAAACCTTTTATATAGCTTTAAGCCTCTTCTAGGTCTAGGCTATGTTTTTACTAAACGCTGCTATGTTTATATTATTAGCAAATCCTATAGCTACTATGCCTAGGATAGCCTAGAGGCATATATAAAGCTTTACTAAGTAGAGGAGGAAGAGGATTAGCAAAAGGAGTAAGCCTTATAGGGTGCTTACTTTAATCTTAAAGGGTCTTAAGAGTCTGCTATTAAAGCTAAGCTAGCTTATTCTATCTATAAGGAAGCTATGTATTATAGCTATTAGCTAGTGTAGTATACCTATTTAGATTAATAAGTTAATTAGGTATAGGTAGCTAACTCTATTAAATACTAATAAAATATCTATCTATGCTAATAAAGTAATACTACCTCTACCCTAGGCCTCTCTTATGTATTCTATAAGGACTCTAATTATAGTTTCTATTAATCTATTTATCCTATTTCCTATTTATAGTTTAGGGAGAAGGCCCTTTACCTTAGTAAAGGCTATAAGCTACTTTATAATTACTGCTTCTATAATCTTTCCTACTATATTTAGTAGTAAGATAGGTCTCTATATATTAGCTTTTCTTATCTCCTTAGTTATTTTGCTTAGTTTTCTAATTACTATTACTCTTATAGTCTAGAACTAGGCTAGGAAATACCTTACTTTAAGGATAGCATTTAGTAGTTAGGCTATAGCCTCTTTAGCTAGCTCTTTATAGGCTTTAATAAGACCTGCCAGGAGTTTATTATCTCCTAGGGCTTTCTAACTAGCTATATTTAATAGGATATTTATAATATTCTCTACTCTAAATCATTCTTTATCTAGGAATAGTACGTTATTAAGCTCTAGAAAGGCAAGGTCTAGGATATAGGAGAGGTTTACTATAGGTTTAGGGAAGAATCTTTATACTAGTATACTAGCCTTATTATTATAGGTAGTGGCTAGGTTAAGGTTATTATTAGTCCTCTCTAGTTCTAGAAGCCTAGGGAGCTCTAGGGGGGCCTAGCTATAGAGCTAGGCTTACCTCTTTAGTCTCTATACTCCTCTGTCTTTTTCCTATATATTAGCCTTCTATAGGGCCTCCCTTTATATATTCCTTTTCTCCTCTCTAATAATACGTTCTTAATCCTTATCTGCCTTAGAATAGGCCTACTAATTTGTGTTAGTCTTCTAGCATCTTTATTATCTCTTAGCCTATCTAGCTTTAGTGACTGCTTCTTTTGCTTTTCTTAACTACTATGCCTTTAGGCTAGGGAGTCCTTAGCGCTTCTATAGGGCTGCTTTCTCTGTAATCTATTATAAGTTTATAATAAGCTATATTATGTATATATTAATCCCTTCCTTATTACGCGGGTCTAGTGTGTTTTCCGCTTAGAGCTATACCGCTGCTTCTGCCTTTACATATAGTCTATTTATTGCGTTCTAGGTATATCTAAGGATTAAGGGAGTGTTTTCTTATTACTTAGTAAAGATGCTAATTAGCTATAGAATATAGTTAGATCCTATAAGGTCTTCTATACTATTATAGTAGACTTAGATATCTAAGGTTACCTACACTAGGTTTATAGTGCTATCTCTATCTTCTTTATGCTATCTTATAGGTTCCCCTTAGGGCATTACTAGACTAAGCCTTTACTAGCTTATAAAGTCTAGTAGTTCTTCCGCTTCTTTAGTTATCCTATCTAAGCTATCCTAGAGGGGGTGTTTTTAGTTAAAGTCTTCTATAAATATGCTCTAGTTATAAGGCTCTTCTATATTAATAGTATAGATAGGGGTGTTCTAGTTATTAGTATACCTTTCTAAGTAAAGGGAATAGATATTAACTCCTTTTATTTCCACTAGTAACTAATTAGTTTCTCCTTAGGCTAACTATAATCCTATATTATACTTCTTATTTATATATACTATATTTTACCTATTATAGTATACTAGTTAAAACTAGGTAAGGCTTAGTGCTAGGGGCTATAGGTGCTTTATGTATTCCTACTCTTAGATTATAATTATATCTATATTAGTTTAGTAATAGAGCGCTATATATATTAGGCTATCCTTCTTATTTATATTCTAGAAGAGGACTTATAATATTACTATGTTAATTAGGGGGGTAGTAGGTCTTTGCTATCTTATACTAGTTCTATTCTAGCTCCAAGTTATTCTATATATTACATAATGCTTCTAGCTCTAGGCTATTTAGCACTCTATTCTATATTTATAAGGTAGCCTCTTTTTCTTCCTACTATAATAATAGGTTCTATAGCTATACTAGGCCTCTCTTAGGGTAGTATTAGGCTTCTATTTAGGGAGTTACTAGTAAAGCGTAATAGTTATTCTAGATATCCTACCTTTACTATATTTTACTTCTCTTTTAGTATAGGGTATTCTCTAGACTAGGCTAGGTATAGGCTAAAGTATAAGATATAGTTTTCTTTTAGTTATCTATTTATTATTAGGTAGGATATCTCTCTATCTTTATATTAGCTAGCACTATACCTACTATACCTTAGGGCTACCTTATAAAACTTTATAATATAGCCTATTTAGAAGTAGTTATAGCACTATTAGGGTTATAGGGTTTTATTATATAGTTTAGTTTAGAATAGTTCTGCTTTAAAGACTATTCTATCTTAGTATATCTTATTAGTATCTTTAACTTTAGCTAGGCTAAGAATTAGGGTAGTTCTTTATATGCCTTCTCCCTAGGGGCGCCTTATAGTTACCTTAATTATATTTACTTTATTTACTTTTCTAATCTTAGTTACTAGGTTTTTAATAGAAGTATACTTTATTAGGAATCCTTTAACTATAATACTAAGCATATAGTAGTAAAGGGTTACCTCTAGGCTAAATACTTTAGTAATCTATTTTTAGTCCTCTTTATATTAGGTAGCGTTTCCTTTAAAGGTAATAATTATATCCCTACTAGGGAGTTATCTAGCTGCTATAGCTATAGCTTAGCTAGTAGCTCTGTTTACTACTATTATTATATCTTTAGTGCCTTAAGACTAGAGCATTTCCTAGATTATATTTCCTTTAATAAGTACTTCTTTATACTATCTGCTAGGGATCTAGAGGGGAGGGGATTTATTATTTAGTTTTCTTAGTGCTAGTCTAGCTATAATGCTTGCCTAAGTTAGGGTGTTAACTTCCTTAGCTTTTTCTTTAATAGCCTCCTTAAAGGCTAGTTTAAGGGCTTCTTTAGTAGTATAAATATTACTATTATTATTATTTGTTATTCTAATCTTAGTATAGGCGCGGTCCGCTGCCTAGTGGGCTATAGCCTTAGTAATACGCTATACCTAGGTAACTTTATTACTAGGGATAAGACTAGCAATCTTGTTATAGTATTTCGTATTATTAGGATATTTAAATTAGGTCTAGTCTATTATTAGGTTATCCTCGCTTCTCTAGACATTAAACTATCCTATTCCTGCATTTAGGTAGTGGTAGCTCTATGCTAACCCCCTTTCTCCTATATTAATTACTATTAGCGTCTCTCCCTTACGCCCGCCACTAGCTCTATTGCAATATAATATTATAGGAGGGGGTAAATAGAGGTGGAGAATTCGAATATTAATATGGTTTGTATTTTAGAGGCGATTCCGGACCTTTGGATCAGTGCGGAGGGAATCTTTTTTTTTAGGCTTTTTCTAAGGAATTAAGTATAGGATTAAGGGTAAAGAAAAATTTATTTAATAATAGTTACTTTTTAACTTCTTCTTTAGGCTATAGTGCTTTTATTTCTTTATTAAGAATATATACTAGTAAGTTAGTAACTTTACTAGATTTATCTTATATAACATAGACACTATATTTATAAAGGATATCTTATAGATTATATACTAAGTATTTAGAAGCGCATTTAAAGGTCTTAAAAGTCTAATCTTAGAGATTATCTTAGAAGTTTTCCTAGAGTTTAAGATCTCTATATTATCTACTATTATAGATATTAATTAGCTAAGTAAGTTAGTTATTAAGTTACTAATCCTTAGTAATCTAAGGGTCTAGCTCTTTAAAGCTCCCCTAGTTAGTTATAATAATCTAGAAGTATTTCTAAAGTTATAGCAGTAGGCTAGACTTTTTAGGTCTTTTAGGTCTAGATATTATAGGTATTATGTTTTCTTATATTACGTTTTTTATTAGCTAGTAAGGGGCTAATTTAATCTCTGGTTTAGAAAGGATACTTTTAGAGCTATAATTCTTAGTTAGTTAATTAGTTTTCTTATAATAGATAATAAGATTAATTCTTCTATATAGAGGTCCTTAATAACTCTAAGATAAGAGAGGTTAATCCCTTAGAAGCCTAATAACTAAAGCTATTAATAATCTTCCTTTAGCACACTTCTATAGTTAAAACCTAAGCTAAACCTATAGAATTATCTCTTCTTAGTAGTTCCCTAGCTTATCTATAGTTTTTTAACCACTAATTAATGTTAGAAGGTCTTATAGAGATAAGGGTCTAAGCACTAGTGTAATTAGGGTTAAAGTAATAATAATTATTAATAGATATTCTAATTAATCTAGCTAACAGGCTACGTAGCCGAAGGTATTAAGGGCATCGTAGGTCACGTGGTTAACCCACTTGCGCGATGCACCTAATCATAACGCAGCACTCGCGTTGTGCTTCACTTTCCGTGCGTGGCTAGATTTTAACTATTCCGACAGATTTAAAGAGATATTAATCCCTAGTCAGCACCTTATTATATCCTATAATTATTACAAGGCTAGATATCTCCTTCGCTACCTTATAATTATCATAGCACCTTTAGCGCCTAGGGCTATAGCATATTAAAGCAGCAGAGAAAGCTCTAGAGTATAGGTATGTGTAAGCAGACCTTATAATTAAATTTAATAGTAATAATTATAAGCTTAAAGCCTATAGTAATGCTTCCTTTATAGATAATATAATTACCTAAAGGAGCTCTTAAGGCTATATTATAAAGCTCTTTAGGGGACCTATGCTCTTTAAGGCAAGAAGGTAGGAGACTATAACCACTTTATTAACTAAAGCAAAGCTCCTAGCCCTTTCCTATTATAGTAAAGAGCTAATTACCTTTAAATAATTATATTAGGAAGTTAGATTATATCTTAGAGATAATACCCTTAAGATTAAATGCAATAATATATAGATAATTTATCTTCTTAAGAAGGAATTTATTAAGCTTACTATAAGGCTTTGCTATATTAATATTTATTACTACTAGCTTTAGTAAGAGGTTATAAAGGGAACCTTTAATATAACCTAGAAGGCTACTAAAGAGATAATTATAGATAGCCTTATAAAGCTACTTATAGGAAAGAGCTTCCTAAGCTTTAAGGACTCCCTAGGGCTTATATGCCTTTTATAGCACTTACTTAGAAATAATCTAACTAATTAGGAGATCCCTAAATCCCTTACTATTAACCTAACCTATTAATAGATTAATAAGATTAATATTAATATAAATTGATTTACTAAATTACTAAATAGATTATAGGAAACCTCTCTTTTATAAGGCTTCCTAGGGGGATATATTATATAATAGTTATAGCGTTTAACCGCTTAGATAGCTTAGACACTAGGATTCACTTAACTAGTCACTTTCTAGCCCTTTAGTAGTTATATAGTATATTTTTGTATAGGAGGATTACACCCCCCTTAGTCTAGGTATATAGGTATTTAAGCAAGCGTCCGCACCCTCTTACAGGGTCGGGCAACTAAATCCATGCCCTTATTTCGAACCCTAGCTCCGCGGTCCAACAGTATCACAAAAGCCTCTGAAACTCAAGGTTGGGGGGGGGACGTGCATAAACATTCCACCGGGGCTTTTAAATCTCCCTCCGGACTAGCCGAATCGAGAAAAATCTCCACACACACTCTTAGTGCGGAAGTACCTCCAAGGTTTTTTTCGTCCATAACGCCTGCCTTGTGTGTGCACCTGCAACCTTTCATATAACGAATTTTTTACTAAATTTTATGTTATGATTATAATACCGATATTATGATTATAGTACATATTCCATGGTTATAGCACATATTTTATGATCATAGTACCTATATTATGATTATGGTACCTAATGTATGATTATGTACAGTACCTATTTCACGATTATATATATATTATGATTATAATACCTATGCTGTCATTGACAAGAACTCGCGGCAGGGATGGAACGGGATTGATTGGCTGCTTGCTCTTGCCTGAACCAACAGACTTTGCAGCCCCACTAGGAAACCCAGGAAACCCAGGGAAATCTACCCGGGTTGCTCACTCTGGTTGCTCACTCTTGGATGCTTCACGCCACCACATCTTCTCTCCTCTCACGCCATCGCCGCGTCTCGCCCGTTGCGCATCCTCGTCTTCTCTCCCGCCATTCAACGGCGCATTCGCACACATCCCACGACGTCTCGTGCCGTGCGCGCCCTTCGCTGCCTGCGTGGGGTGAAGCCGCCTGCCAAGAGTTATCGGGTCCATCACCATGCCCGTTCAGCAGCATGTGTTGAATTGGCTGTACAGCGTCCTCACCAGCGTGCGTATATCCATTTTACTGCATATTGGATATGGTCTCTGGCCGCACAATACGCTCTAACACACCTCTACCCAGGAATACCACGATGTTAATCGCACCTACAGCGACGTGGCTCAGGCCTTGACCAATACTCCTTCTCTCTCCCCACGAACCGATGTGCATAGTATGTCCCTGTACAAGCGCAAAACAACGACTTTCTTCCTTTAGAGATGGAGGCATGCAACAAGACGGCTCCTGACAGCTGACCGTTTCGTCAATAGCTTTCCCCAATGGCTCCAGCGCGCTGCTCCTGCATCTGACGGGAACCCTCCCCGTCAACTTCCGCGGCAACACGTACCGATTTCCAATCTCCATATGGATTCCTCACGCATATCCTCGCGAGCCGCCCCTCGTATACGTCACACCCACCGAGACCATCATGGTTCGACCTGGGCAACACGTCGACCCTCAAGGTCAGGTCTATCACCCATATCTTGTCGGCTGGGCTCAGTTTTGGGATGTAAGGCCACCGCCCCAAGCAACCAAGCGGATGGACAAGGGTAAGCTGACGCAGGGTGCAGAAATCAAATTTGCAGGACTTCATGTCCGTCTTGTCCGATATATTCGCCAAAGAGCCCCCCGTCGTGTCGAGACAGACACAGACAGCCAGACAGCCTCCTCAGCAACAACGAACTGAAGCGCCGCCTCCGTTGCCTCCTCTGCCCCATGAGGCGGCACCGCGACAGTCGCAAACACCGCAAAGCATAGCGAGCGATTCAAGACAACCACCGCCGCCTCCCCCCAAGGAGCATACAGCGTCGCAGTTCCCTTCAAACACTACCTCTCCCTCGTCGACTGGGACTGCTCGCGCGTCCGTTGCCTCTCGGTACGACTCGGCCCCTCCGCTTCCACCACCACCACCACAAGTCCAAGCATCGCCCCCCATGGGACGACACGGCCAGCATCTACCTCCTCCTCCTCCTCCTCACATCCAGCAGCAACAATACACCCCCCAATATCAGGTGTCCCCCGCAGTGTCCCCTTCCGGCTCTAATGGTATGCCAAATCAACAGTCACACTACCCGCCTCAAACTGGCGCCCCTCAGCATCCTACGCAGTGGCAGTCTCAGAGACAGTCACTACCAGGATATGCCGCGTCAGGAGCTGGTATGCCGCCACCTCATCAGCGACACCAAGCTCAACCTCCCGCTCCCGCTCCAGCTCCTCCACCACCCAATATTTTAGACGAACCACTTACTCTTGATATCCCGGCCAATACCGCAGTTGCACCACCACCAGTCCCACCGAACCCTGAAAAAGACAAGCTCCTCGGACAACTCGCCCACACACTGTTTGTCATTCGGCAACGAACACGACAGCAGAATGAATCCAGCATGGCCGGGCTCCAAGCTCAGCGGAACGCCATGCAATATGCCATGGCGGGTATCCATTCCGAATCGAGCCAGCTCACCCAGCTATCCAACGTGCTCACGTCAAACACCAACATTCTTCACGAGGCGTTGCGCAAAGCAGACGGCTTGATCGAGGGCTCAAGGAGTCACCCGGCCCCTGACATTGACGAACTCCTGGTTGCTCCGACGGTGGCGTCAAATCAGCTGTACAATTTGGTGGCGGAGGAGAGAGCTCTCGGCGACGCCATCTTCATACTCGGCAGGGCAGTAGAACGAGGGCGGATCTCGCCAGCCGTGTTCGCAAAGACGACGAGGTCGCTGGCGCGAGAGTGGTACCTGAAGAAGGCATTGGTGCGGAAGATGGGCCAGGGTATGGGCATGGCATTATGAACGAATCAAGTACACTTCTCAGTACTCACTCGGGAGGGATAGCATGAGCATGAGCATGAGCATTAGCGCTGATAATTCTTGACTTTTTATCCCAGCAAAGAAATCGTCCATGCCCATCGACTGCACAGGAGCTCAGGCCACGAGATCCATCCCATCCCGTCCGTCCCATGCTGGTCTGAAATCCCCAACGGACATGCCCGCTTCCTATGCCCGGCCGGGCCCCCAACTACTTGGGCTACAGCATCTGGACACCCCGGCACGCACAACAAACCAGATTCAGTCCCCCTCCACGTCCCCCGATCCAGCACAGACACGCCCAGAACAATATCTGGTCCCTCCCACTCCCAATGCGGCAAGAATTGTGGCGTTGAAGCATGGGATGGATGTCCTGAAGAAAAGAAACGACGCGGGCCCCACATTGTCTCAAGAACAATACTAACGGCGAAGCCATTCCCGGGATGGAACAATACCTTGAGCAGAAGCCGACGTATCGTCAGCACCAGACAAACAGATGATTTCTCTTCATGCGCTCGTCACTTTTCGTATCCCTTGTGCGGCGAAAGAGCATAGGGCGGCTGTTTTCCCGCGCCCGCCACCACCAGGAATGTTTGCCCATTCGGCCTACTGCTGCGAAACTCTTTTTTTTTTTTTTTTTTTTTTTTTACGAGGGCACGAGGGAGGGTAACAATACGAGGCGGTAGTGCATGTGGAAAGTCTACGCGGTGATGGGGAAAACATGCCGTGCCTATTCTCCCAGCAGGAAGTCGGAGACCGGACGACAATGGGGTGAGAAGAATGGGTAGGCTTGGTGCTACGGATGGCTTTCATTATCTACTTTATTTCTCTCTTTTCCTTTCTCGCCCTTTCACCGGGTAGAACTGCTGGGTATATATATATATATATCCATCTATCTATCTATCGGCAGGGCTTGCGGGGACATGTTGCTCCCGTCGCACATTTTCTTATATCATCTGGTATCACTCTTTTTTTCCAGTCTCGGTGTAACGATTTTTTTTTTTTTCCCCTTCTTCTTCCTTTCTGGCCTACAACTTTGTTCTACTCTACATGTCCCCTTTTCACCATTGCAATTCCACGACGACTTGTTTTTTTCACACCATGGCCTCGTCATTCAACCCCCTCGAGCAGACCGTTACGCTCCTCACCCCCTCGGCACCCATCTCCATCCCCATAACCACCATTGACGCCTTCAACGACGAGTCCATCTCCGTCACCATAAATTACGCCTTCCAGATGGGCGCGTGCTCCATCCTCCTCGTCGTCATGCTCATCATGACGCCTCCCGCCAAGCTCTCCCGGCCGTCCTCGATCCTCCACGTCGCCGGCCTGGCGACCTGCCTCGTCCGCACGTGCCTCCTCGAAGCCTTCTTCCTCTCCCCCCTCAACCACTTCTACCAGTTCTGGAGCGGAGACTACTCCTCCGTCCCGCAGTACTACTTCCGGAGCAGCGTGGCAGGCACCTGCTTCTCCCTGCTGCTCGTCATCGTCATCGAGGCGGCACTCATGCACCAGGCCTGGACAATGGTCTCGCTCTGGCCCGCCCTCGTCAAGGCCTGTCTTGTCGTCGTCTCGGGGATCATATCCCTGCTGGCCGTCGGCTGGCGCTTTGCCCTCGCCGTTGTCCAGAGCAAGGCCACGATGGAGCTCGTCCCGGCGAGGAACATGGCGTGGCTGGTGCGATCGGCACTCGTACTCAACTGTCTCTCGATATCCTGGTACTGTGCGCTTTTCAACGTCAAGCTCGTCTTGCATTTGCTCTCCAACAGGGGCATTCTCCGCTATTCTTCCGCAGCAGCAGCGACGCTGAGCCCCATGGAGGTTCTGGTCATGACGAATGGTGTTCTCATGATTGTGCCAGGTGCGTTGAGGGGGGGGGGGGGGGCATTGCATTTTTTTACATTCAGACACACCAACTTTTTTTTTTTTTTTTTAACACACACACCTTCTCATCAGTGCTAACATTTCCTCCCCTTGTAGTCATCTTCGCCGGCCTCGAATGGGGCCACTTCCCCAATTTCGAAGCCGCTTCCCTCACCCACACCTCCGTCGCCATTATTCTCCCACTCGGAACGCTCGCCGCTCAGCAACTCACCCGCGGCACCAGCCTCGCTTACCTCTCGAGTGGAGGTGGAAGCGCAAGTGACAGATCTGCAAAGTCATCCAACACGAGAGAAAAGTCGACTGCCGTCGCAGCCGCCAAGTTTCCCAGCGTCAGCACAACGTGTGGCTCCAGTTCGCCAAACCAGACGTGCCTGTTGTCCCAGTGCCATGTTCTAGAGTCTCGGGCACAGAGACTGGACCATTTCGACCTCGAGCTCCGTCAAATAGACTCTGCAAGTGCTTTGGCCGACCGTGTGAGGGTTGACACGGATCTGCAACAGGAAGAAACAAGAATCTAGGGGGTTCTTTGAGCTTCGACACCCGCGAGGCCCAAGAGGCCCGTGAGGCCCGTGAGGGAGGGACTAGAAAGTGTGCCTTTACTGTCAGAATACTCCAAGTTTCATACATCTACTCAGTTCAACCTCGTGCATCACAAAGTGTTCTACCACGTGTTTTCGGCTTCGTCTGAGAGCATCAAACATGTTCGTTCTTGAGCTTGGGAAAGCGCTGTACACAATTGCCCATTCATCAAATTAAAACATAGACATACAGTGACGAGCTATCCTTGCCCTCTTCTTCTATGAAGGAATCTTCTCTTCTGATCGTTTATCTATATTGTACCTTCCATCATCATTTGCAACCTTTGCCGTTCGCGGGCTGTATCTGATAATCGGCACCATTCCTATAGGTACGCAGTACGGTAGCCCTCCGTGTCAACATGTCAACGTGACGCAGACGTGTCTTCTCAAACACGACAAACACGAGCTCGATTAGTCTGTTTGTGCTCGATACTTCCGTCCCGTCATTTTGTCCCGGCACAAACTCACCAGTCGCCTTACTTCGTTGACCCGTATCGGCTTGGGTTGCTGGAGGGCGCAGTCGGCCTGCGCAACCAATGGAATGCTACTTCGCGATACCCAACGTCTTCTGAATCTCCAGCTGCCGTGGCCATCGTTTGCATGCAAGTCTGCCTCGGTGTTCACCTGCTCCGCCGATTGAGGCATGATGCTCCCATTCTCGGCCGTGGTCACTGGCTGCTGTGGCCGTGGTCCTTTCGGCCTGAGACGACTGCTCATCGTTGTTCTCGTCTTGGCCATCTGAACTTGTGCAACGTGGTAGGTGTCATGACTGTTGTGAAACCTGCCGGGCCAGTTTTCCGTAGCTGGGGGGCTTTTCTCAACAGTACCATCGGTAGGCAGTTGATCGCCTTCCAAACGCTGTCGGCTGGGCTTTTCGTACAAAGGCTCATCCGAGTTGTTTGGCTGTGCTGCCTCACTACTGTTGGGTGCACGACTCTTGCGGAATCTCGCCGGCCCCCAGGAATTTGAAAACTTTCTTCGAGACGGTTCCGCTGCTCCCGTCTTTATCTTGCCGTCGGGTTTGTTCAAATGACAGGATGATGAAGTTGTAAGGCGCTTTCGTAGACGAATGCTGCCTTTGTGCTTGCCATTCGACCTGTCACCAGAAATGAGCGATTCGAAATGGTCAATGGTGTTGCTAATCCGGGGGGGCTTCATCGGCTTCTTTGGACCTGTCTCAAAATTTGCAACCACGGCTTCAACATGCCTCTCCTTCGGGGGCCATGTACTGATGTGTGAAGAATTTGGCTGATACGCAGAGTTCAAGCTCAAATTATTGACCATATCGTGACCTGGCTGTGCTTCCTTCGTCTTGATGCCGCAGGGGTTCCTATACATGCCTAGTATGCTGGATTCGATCTGTTGGGCTGGACCAGGGCTTTCAGTTACGGCAGTTTCATGATGAACGATTTCATCGACAGCAGATGTGGTGTGCCGGTTTTCCACGATGATGGAACTTTGAACATCGATGCGTCGCAAGGACAACGTCTCAAACGACATGACACTTGCACGTGGGGGTTCCTGGTCCTCATCTGGCACCAGCTCGCCTACACTAGTAGGATACATGATCTTATCAGGCTGTGCCTGTTTGCCTTTGGTCGTGGGCGAAGGGGTAGAGGGGCCTGGTGTAACAATAGATCTCCAACCCGTGACCGACTGGCCATCTTTCATGCAGCTCTGTACACAATCCGATAGGGTATGAGACTGCGTAGCAATCTGCACCTGAGGAAGCGAAGGGCACGTCGACGACAGCGGCAGGTACCCAGACAGTCGTTTGGATACGTTTGGTATTGTAGGACGAGATAGGACGGCTGTTTGACTCTGGGCCATGCAGGGCATTGGAGACCCAGCGCGAAGAGTCTGCCACTTCGACAGCAGCGGAACTTTCGCCGCTGGACGGCCAGACGTTTGATCAAGGTATATTGGTGCATCTACCCAGGTAAAGCTTGTCAGCGTCTCTCCAAAGTTCTTTGGCTTCACTAGATGTGCTTGGTACGTACTGAGCCTGGCATCTCCAAGATTCACTTCAAAAAGCCTCCTGCGTTCTGCGACCATTGAAACGCGCGTTTCTGCTGAGCCGAATACGTCGTCGTCGTCGTCATCATTCTTGGGCGGTTTTTCTCGCCCGGGGAATGTGCTTGAACCGTGTCCCTCAGTCCCGGGCTTCTAACTTGTCGCGGGATCTGAAAGAGATAGAGCTGATACAGAGGAAGTGCCAGATGGTGGTCTATTGAGGTCTGATGTAGAGTTCTCAGCACCGGGCAAACTGATCTTGCTTTTTGGCAATGGCTTGCTCTGGCGCGACAAACTATCCAAAACCTCAAACTTGGACACCAAATGAGACAGTCCTCTGCCCGTTTGCGATCGGCGCTTCTGTCGAGGGATCGTGGCCGTTCCATGGTGTTGCGGGTGAGTGACGTTTGTTGTGGGGTGACTGGTTGTTAGCAACGAGCGAATCGGCATTATTCCCGATATGATCCCTTCTTGCTTCGATTTCAGGCTTTTTTTGTGAGATCGATGGCTTGATGTAGGAGAAGTCGTGGTGATGCTCCCGAATCCTTCGATGGCTTTTGTCAGTTGTCTACTCTGCGAATGGGAATGCCTTTCCGTAAGCGATGCTCGCTCGTGTGTTTCTCATGTTTGTGGGGAAGGAGACTTCCGCCATTTTCAACAATGAGTTGCCACATTTGTATGTACTTCGCATCCAGTCTCACTCCTTCTCCATTAACCCCGCGTACCGCCTGTCGGTCATGAAGCCAGTCGTGGATCGAAGGAACATCGTCGAGGACAATCAGTCACCCGAGGTTTGATACAAAAAAAGACGTGTATTGTAACTCAAAGCTGAGAAGCATTCATTGATTTAACGCCGCCGCTTTTTGGACTTCAGCTCTACACCCCGATGCAATCCGACCTCCTCGTCCCATCATACATCCATTGTATTGATGTCGTTCCTAGTTTTCTCTTCCCCAATCCCGGTGGTTTGTCAACAGTCTAGCGTACAAATGTTTGTCATCTTTTATACAGGTTTTATGTGAATCCGGTCAATTACTGGCTACAGAAAAGACAAGTTAGCATCTAGTCGTCGCCCGAACGCGGCGTGCAGGGGAAGTCGTGGTGTGTGGTCGCATACGGAGGCAGTAGCAACTCGCCCCAGGGACTGGCAAGAAGAGTGACAGCGGCCTAAGTGGCAATGGTTAGTTCTTGTATTTATCGCAGCGTCGAATGCGATGCGTCATCTTCTGCAAACTCACGCCGAACATGGCAATGCTTCGCACAACGGCAGCATTGTCAGGAGAAGTCAAGGTGTCGTAGGTGGAAGCAAGGAAGCCCTTGGGAGCGCGTCGGGGCTTCTCGCCATAAATTCTCTTGGGAGCCATCTTGGTAAATGTGTGACAGAGTTTTGGAGGAAAGAAAGACGGCGATTTGTTGTGTTGGCAAGTATTACGGAACAGACTTTTCTTTTCGTTTTGGTTCCGAGAACGTCGGGGGCACCTCGTCTGGCTTCTGCGCGCGGATCCACCTGCCATCACATGATTGGCGCCATTTCAATGGTTCGCAGCCATCATACTATCCAAGAAGTCGAGTGTAACACATTTGAGTCTCAACAACTTTCATTCATAATTCAGATGTATTTCTAGATACCCTTACTGATTAGTGACGGCCTTGAATACGTCCAGTCGGCTTGAGACGGACATCATCTCTCATTTCACGACGAATCTCATTCACCCACCATATCTCTGCGCATCTTATCCAGCACATCATCACTCGTCATCGTACAGTATGGATGAGAATTCCCAAGAACCAGGCGGCTTTCTCCCGCAAACCGGGCTCCCCTCTCCCGCTCCCTCCTCCACATCAAGCCGTGCGGCAAGCACACTCCCACATCCTCGCGGCCACTCCCTAAGACCAGGTTCCAATAAAGAAGATCTCGTCCGGCGATTCGTCGAAGAGAAGCTCCTCAACATATCCCGTCGATATGCCAAGAAATTTGGCAATCCCGCCTCCGGCGACACAGTCACTGGCTTCAAGTCTATGGGGGAAGTATGCAGGGAATTAGAAGGTGTAGTCACTGTTCTCTGGAAATCGGGTACACGTAGGTCATGTCACAGATTTCCCGAGGGAAATCCACCGCTCTTGCTAACAGTACCTCAGCCAGCCTACAAATACCGTTCCTGTTAAAAGTGGCAAGCGACTTCACCCAGTACGTCCGCTCATTCCCGCCATCGCCTCGCGCAACTTTCGAGCTCCTCCGTAAGCTGGATCATTGCTTCGCCAGTCTATTGTGTGGGCAGGACATCGACTCCAAGGAATTTCTACCCGGATTCGAGAATGGCTTGAGAGCAGGGATGACGACTACAGACATGGTCCGGTGCAGGAGCCTAGTAGAGCAGACTCGGGTTCTGATGGTAGAGATATTGAGTAGTGCTGATGTGGACGAGGACGAGGACGAGGACAGCACTGATGTTGGTGAAGACAGTGCAGCCGAAGGTGCTGGAAGCAGTGGCCTCGGATGGGACATTGACGAGGAGAGGCTCCATATGGATGCGGCGAGAATCTATGAAAATACTGTTGTGCAATTAGGTGAGAGGTTAGGGGATCCGCTGGGCAATGAGAACATGGTGGACAATTCAACCGTCTGCATAAAGTGAGGGCAGGACATGCAGGAGCGTAGTGATAGTATTGCATGGCAAGCGTTTGAAATTTCAGCAATTTATGAGATTCATTATTGTGCTGCATCTATTTGGCTTACTAGGTACCGCGATCTGGCCAAAAACACTAATGCACCATTTCGGTTCTTCACTTCATCGCTAAACATGCTCATGTCAGGTCAAAGTTCTATTCCACTGCGTCTGGAGGAAGTGAGGGATTGCAGGCAGGGAGTACTCCATGGAAGGAATGAAAAGAAGCAGCTAATCGAAAGCCATTTCACCTTGGACCGCGCCGGGTAACGATCCATCTGGTTCTCCCCGGTCGCCTTGCACTAGGAAGCGGCCAAGGTGCCCACGACAGTATGATGTCCAAAGCGGTTTTTTTAACTCTTGCAGGGTTTACTTTATGATACAAATTAAGTAAAGTGTTGTCACTGGCAAAGTGCCAGAGTGGTTAATGGGTGGCACTCGAACGTATGATTATCGTGCAGTAATGCCATGTCTTCGGACGCGCAGGTTCAAATCCTGTCTTTGTCGAACCAAGTTTTTTTTTTCTTCCATCCAACCTTTGGTTCCGCTGCGGAGTGATGCACTTGCATGTCTTTTTTAATTCATCTTTTTCTCGGGTCTTTCGAAACTTGTATGTTCGATCTCCAAAGTTTCCAATTCCGTCGAAATTTTTTCATTGGCTTCAATGGCACTGTGCATACGGAGTAGTAGTAGTCCAAAGACAACCCCGCGCTTGGTGATGATGCCACGAGGAGGCGGTAATACTTGCAGTAAACCCAAGCTTCTGAGTTGTCTCGTATCTAATAAAATCTCTACTTGTCATTTATCCTCTTTCATCTGCTAACCTCTACTCCTTCAAGTAACAATACACTTTCACAATCCTCTGCTTGGCAGGTCGAAATGGATGGACCATTTCCCCTTTCTCATTCTCCTCTTCGTATGACCAGATGTGAAATTGACTTATCTCTTCACTTCTGTATGGCGCAGGTGGATTTGTCCACACATGAATAACGGCATCACTGAAGCACTCGATCTGGATTCCGCGCCAGCCTTTGGCCGCCATATCTCGCATCATGTAGTGGGCAAGCTTCTTCATGATGCCTTTGCCTTCGTAGTCGCGTCGAGTGCTGGTAGCATTGCGCATGACAACTTCCCCCGGTCCCTGGCCCTCCCAGGCCGCGGGATCACGTCTGTCGAGCTTGGCGAGAACTCGATACATTGGCCCAAAGGCAGGCAGAACCGCCAGCAGTGGTTTCATCTTCTCCATGTCCAGGTGATTGAAGTTGTCGTACGCGAGGGCGACTGACACGAGCGGGAAGTCCATTTGTTCCAGAAGCTTGCCGCCATCGGCGCTCTTGTCTTTGGAGTCCCAGTACAGTTTGCCTCCAGTGGCAGCCGACTCGGGGTTCCTGAACTGATACTCCTTGTCAAAAACACCTAGAGATAAACCAGAACTGATCTGGTGTTGGACGAGATACCCTACTGAGCCGAGGCCCACATGAGCCCGCTCTACGAGGCCTTCTGGGTACAGAACCGGCCAAACGCGAGAGCAGAAAATGTTGCTGTGTATGACAATGGCACTGGCCCAATCTTGGTACTTGCTTTCTAGGACTCGGATCTCGTACCGAGAGGGTAGTCCGCTTTCGATGGCCATGATATATATGAACGTGTTGTGTTGGTAATACTCGGGAGACTCGGACTGGAGTTGTGCTGCAAATGGGGAAAGAAGGGAATAATAATAAAAAAAATACGACCCCGCCGTCAAGCACAAGCGGTTCACCCGTGACGAGGGGATCGCATCACAGGTGGAGTGACAAGATGCACAAGTCGTCCAGTCAAGTTCTCTGGCTAGGATTTGAGAGCAAGCACTGGCACAACTTGTGAGGCTGGTCTCCGGTCAGATAATGCCCTTGGCAGGTAATGTCTGGCAATCCCGCTCATGAGACAATTCGGAGCGAGTGGAGTGCGGCCAAGATGCGTCGTCCACGGAGTATTACATGTCTTCTTTGAGTCCTGCCAAGTTGGACTCATCTGCCATCCAGGAGACTGTCTTGTCAGTTGTGGCACCATCCGACTGCTTCTCACACTATTACCGCCGACCGGTTATCAATTCAACGTCCCTGCAGTTGAGTGACAAGTAACAGCAGTTCTCGGCCAGGTTTGTCCGACAGCAGCTGCAAACTTGGCACCAGGCAGAATAGATGGACGCAACAAATAATCTCGATGGAACAAATTTTCTCACGATCCCCATTTCAAAGTGAGACTGCTGGCAAGATGATGTCGCGTGGTATTTCTTTGTCTTGGCCTCATCCTTTTCCTATCATACACAATCTTGCAGTCTGGCTGCTCATTCTGAAACGTCACAAAGAGGCCCAGTACAGCTGTCGAAAAAAAAAATCGTACATTTCACCAGCCATTAGCCGTTAGCCGCCGATGAATGCAAAAGGGACTCGACGGAGACAAGATTCGAACTTGCGCGCGCGAACGCAAATCATTTCTAATGATTCTCCTTAACCACTCGGACACTCCGCCTTAGGTGATGTGGAGAAAACCTCACACAATTGAAATTATGAGGGACACTCAGTCCGTCTCATGAACATTAGCTTCATTCACTCTGCTTTCCCAGCTCAGCCGCCCCGCGTATCCAAATCCGGATACAGCTCCATCACCAAACCAAAATGTGCTTGCATCTGCTCATTTCTTCATTTGCATTGCCCATTTCTGACACGAGTGAATTTAAAAAAGAATGCGCATCGGTGGTATTTGACCTGGCAAACGTAAAAGAGAAACCGGTGCTCTCTCATGCGCGAAACGCCTGTACCAGCTCCTCGCGGCATATCCTGCCCCGCCCATCGCCAAAAAATTGTCAAAAATACTAATTGAACCAAGTGGCAAAAGGAACGACGGAGACAAGATTCGAACTTGCGCGCGCGAACGCAAATCATTTCTAATGATTCTCCTTAACCACTCGGACACTCCGCCTTTGTTTCGATTCATGAAAATTTTGCCGTTATTGAGTACCAAGATAGTATCAAACTTTTCCGCAAAGTTGTGTGAATAGCGGGTCAGTCAATGAATACACGAGAATTCTCCCGTCTCTCATTGACTAAGCTCAACGTTTTCCTCACCTTGCCGCCTAATTCTGTGTATGAACGTGTGAAGCCAGGCCTATGGGTGTCACTAACTATTGAATCACATCGTATCTTCTCGGGAAGAACTCGTTTTGGTCTCTTATTTCCTTTTGGATGATCGCAGTAGTGTGATCGAGGTCAACGATTTGGGACAGGAACCGAGGCGCTACCCTACATAGTATGACCTTGTTCAGACGTGGTAGGTTTCCATGGACTTCCACCTAATATCACACTTTAGATCGATTTTTAAGATGAATTTACGTCATGTCCTTGGGGAAGAATAGAAATTACACCCTTGGCGTCAGGGCCAGCCTTGAGCTTGAGTTCAAACTTTCCCATGTGGATAAGCTATGTTATTATTGGCTGTTTTAAAGCGACCTACACTTGCAGTCAGTGAAAATTTTTGCAAGTCAAAACTTACAAGCGCTCGACGTGTCAGCCTCGATCAAAGTATACCGAATCAAAACCGTCTCTCACCGAATCAAATTCTGGTAGTTATCACTCGCACATAGGAAGTTGTCGTACGTGTTGCCAAATCGCGTGCACAAAAGAACGTGCGCACTTCGTTATCGACATCGCGACTCCCTCCGCAGTCCCCACGCTTCCTCCAGAATGGCGAGTGGAGTTTCCACCACATCCATGTCGGCGATCCTCGACAGGAACCCGTTAATCGAGCATCGTGCATCAATATCAAGAGTATGGGATGACACCACATCGAAAGATATGATTTATGATTTTCTTTTCTTAAAAAAAATGTCAAGAAGCGCTAAATCACTTCTTGAATTGAAGGTGACAGGTTGCCGCTTGAGTTCCTACCGGTCTGGCATTATTAACTGTCCTAATAATGTGCAAAAAATGCCGTCAAAAATATCAGCAATAAGCCACGCCTCATGCGAGGGTTGTAGTGTGGTGGGACTTTTTTCTCGGGCACTTAAATTATTATTGCCTCGAACACGCCGGCATAGAAGCGATATGGTGTGACTGAAATGCAGTCGCAAGCGTGGGTCACACAACATGCATGGCATGTAAGTCACTTCTCAAAGCCAGCTTTTTGGAGTATCAAATTGTCGTGTCTGAACAGAACCAACGGCTCTTGAACATTTAGTTGCCTTGGTAAAAACCTCACCCGTGATTTCAGAGTTCAACGTCCGTCTATTTGTCACGGAAAAGGGTGCTCCAAGCGTTGTTTGTTTGCAGAGCAGAAGGCCTGCAATAGGTCTGGTGGATCTGTGAAGAAACTCGTTGGCCAAATACAATCTGCACACCTCCTATGCACGGGCGGCATTCTTTGACGAGCATTTGACAGCAATGACACAGCATCCATGGTCAGGCGTCAAGAGCGGACATGATGCGATCATATCAACTCTCTGACGAGAAGCGTCCGTCCAGCTCATTGGCCACAGTGATCGAATTTGCGCACAGCAAATGGGCTTTGTGCTGCCATTGGTAGTCTTTGGACCGCGATGATGCCGCTTGATGCCGCCTCAGTGCCTGAGGCAGTACGTGTGACGTGCGGGCCAGGAAATACGCGACTGGTCTGATGAATACGCCAGCAGATAGGAGGTTTTGTAAAAAGCCATCAAGCAGAGAGACCCTGTGGCCCCCCTCCCCCCCTGAAGCGAATGGCTGCACACGTTGGTCTTGCTTGCTTCTGCCCCAATAGTAGCCATGGGCGAGAAGCTCACACTGTGCGATGGGGGGTTCGCTCCCGTAAATGCCACCTGATGAATTTTTATAGCTTCGCTGAAGACACTTGTGACGTGGACTGTGCTTGTGCAACCAGAGACCCCGCGAAATACACACAGTGCGCGTCTCACAGGCCGCACGATACGGACTTCCTGATTTTTTCGCACGGCCCTCCATGGTGGTCACTAAGCTTGCGCCTCTGACCCTGTCCTGTCTCGCATCCGGCCTCATTGCCTCCACAGTATGTACGGAGTTCGATTTCCTTCAGCCTTCCGAATCTACTAATTCATGTCCATCGCGACAATCCGTTGCCACGGCTTAGGGCGCGCGAGTGCTGACGGTGACGGTGACGCGGATTCAGACAAAGACGGCAACAACTGCACAGCTACGCGGTCTACGCTGCGCATCTTGACGCGGGAAACGGCGCTTCATTGTGCAGCGGATTTCTCTTGATCTCTGGTGCTGAGGCACGCACGCACGCACCAGACAGACAGAACTGTGCTGATGAGCGAGCAGTCAACCGCAGACTGCAGTGCAGAGAGAGAGTCTACTAGTGTGTGTGTGTGAGAGAGACGCTCCATCCCAGCCCCCAAGACGAAACTCTCTGTCCACCTTCATCACTTCACACCTTCTCTTTCCCCATCCCCATTCATCCATATCCGTTCCTTTTTTTTTTTTTTCTTACTTCATCTTTGCCCGCACGTGCGCATCGCCCTCCCGCTGCGAATTCATCTTTTTTTTTCCCTCCTGGCGGATTGCGCATTTTTATCTCCTTCTCCGACCCCCCGACCCGTTTCGACCGCCGCGACTGATTATCGAAACCCCTGCCGCGCCTGGTGTCGACCGACCTTCTCTCGCCCCTCTCACCCACGCCCACGCCTGTCGGAGCCTGACGGATTTTTCCTGCTTTCCCGTCCAACAATTTGGTTTTGGCTATCAATAGCTTGGGCATTCCTTTTACTCTCCGCGGGGCTTGTGAGGCAGATTGTCCTCATTTATCAATCCCGCCTGCCCTGTTTGTCTAGACTACCGACTTGTCCGCCTGTTCGCATCGCGGCCGTAAGAGTCCCTCCTTCACAATGGCCATGAACCCAAACATGGGCATGGCCAATATGAACGCCATGGGTGGCCCTGTCGGCGGTGCGCCAATGCCCATGATGAACAATGGTGCCGTCAATCCGCAAATGGCCGCTGCCGCTGCAGCCGCGAGACAGCAACAGCTGGAAGGCCAGCGCGGTGTTCTGAATACTTACATCTACGAGTATTTCATTCGATATGGCATGTACGACTGTGCCCGATCGCTGTTATCGAGTGACCAGCAAGTCAATGTTCACAAAGATGGCACAAAGGGTGGTAATGCCGCCAACGGCGACGATCCCATGGATACCGATTCCAAGGATGATCTGGACGCCAAATTACCCGACGACCTTCCACCTCCCAAATTGCCCATGCCTGCGTCAGATACTTCTTTCCTATACGAATGGTTCTGTCTGTTCTGGGACATTTACAATGCTCCGCGCATCAAGACTGGCAATGGCACCGTGAACCAATACGTCGCTCATACTCAGGTAAGGCTCTTGATATTTACTTGGTGGTCATGTCATATAAAATCTCCTCCCCTTCCATGCATCTTCCCCTTTCTTTCTTGAAGAACTAATCGTAACTCATCTCTAGCAACAATCTCGTTTGAAACAGAACCACCAACAGGAACTTCTTCGACAAATGCGCCCAGATTTGGCAGCACAGCAGCAGTATCAGGCTCAGATGATGAGAATGCAGAATGGAACTATGAATATGAATATGAAGCAGGGCAACCTCGCACGAGCTGCCATGGCCAACAACCAGAACAAGTAAGTCTAAACCCCAGACACAGTATATCACTTGAAGTAGCGTCGAGGTTAATTCGTTCTCCTTTTTTTCCCTTCCTTGCTAGTCCACAAATGATCATTCAACAAGCCAAACAAAATCAGATGCAGCGTGATCCGTCTGGTATGGATCAGAACCGCGATCGCCCCTCATCACCCGCGTCAGGGGAAAACGCGCCGTCACCATCAAAGCGACCTCGCATCGACGGAGCCCCCTTCAACCCCAACCAGCCTGGCGGCATGGTTGCTAATGGACGACCCGGTCAAGGCATGCCCGGACAGCAGATGCAGCCCAACCCGGCTGTGGCCGCTGCCCACCAGATGCTCACTGCTAATGGCATTGATCCAAACAGATTAAGTTCGCAACAGCTTCATCATTTCATGAACGCCCCACCCGCCGCCCAGCAAAAGTCCATCGCAACATACTCCCAGAATTTGCAACAACACCATGGCTCGCAGATGGGGAATAAGCAGGTACCCAATGCAGGCGGCCCGCAAAGTCAGGGTTCCCCCATGATGGCACAAGGTCCTGACGGCACAGCCTTGACCGCTTTCTACAATCCCGACGGGCAGATGGCAGGCCCCGGAGGCATTCGACCCGGCCCTGGTGGCGCTCAGGCGGCCCCTGGCAGCAACCACGCTCTGCAGGACTACCAAATGCAACTGATGCTACTCGAGCAGCAGAATAAGAAGAGGCTGATGATGGCCCGGCAGGAGCAAGATACCATCACTGGTATGCCTCGAGAAGGAGGCGGCCCAGGAGCACCTGGACAGCCGGGACCCAATGGCCAGTTTCCTGAAGCTTCCCCTCAGGCAATGCGGTCGGGAGCTTCACCAAATCCTTCGGAGCAGATGAAGCGCGGAACCCCTCAGATGAACAATTCCGGCATTCCTTCGCCAGTACCCGAGGGCGGACACTCTCGCGACTCGCCCAATCCGGCCATGAACTTCATGGGCAACCAGGTCGATCCCAGCATGGCTCCTCACTTCTTCAAACCAGGAGTTGATGGCAATATGGCCGCCGCCCAGGCGCAGATGAACGGCATGCGGCCACCGAGCTCTCACCCTGGGCAACCTTTCAACGGTCAGATGAACCCTCAACAGATGATGGCTGCCCGCCAGATGCAACAGAGTCAGGGACAACCTGGACAACAACCAGGAGGGCAGGGAGCTCCGGGGCAGTGGCAGCAAGGACCGAATGGTCAAGGGCCCCAGGGCATGCAGCAGAATCAGCAGGTTCAAGGAACGCCTCAAAGGTCGATGCCACCACCATCAGCACCCGTTGCTGCTGCCAACAATGCTAATAGTCGAACTACTGCTTCTCCCCAGCAAGCGGCAGCTGCTCCTCCTACGCCGAGTCAGTCCACGAAAGCCGCACCCAAGAAGAAGGAATCCAAGGCTGCCAAGGAGAAGGTAAAGAGTTTTTTTCTGATCTCCCTCTATGCTTTTGCAAACTGTACCCTTTTTTTTTTTTTTTTTTTTTTTTTTTTTTTTTCGCGTCATGCTAATTAGTCTTTTGTGCAGCGCGCGGCAGCAGCCAAGAAGGCTAGTCAAAATGCGAATAACAATGCTGGGGCCACCCCAGCTGGAGAAAATGCCGGCGAGGCTGAGGCAACGCCAGCGACACCAGCGACACCGGCCAACGCGGCCTTCAACAAGAATGCACAGAACAGAGGTGCTAGCGGAAACGGACAGTCGAATGCGGGCAACGCCGCTCCAGCTACGACAGCTGCTGTATCAGCTCCTCAAGCAGCTTCGGTGCCACCTCAGGCTCATGATCCAAACCAGAGCGGTTTGATGGACAATAATTTTGGCATGGTGAGTTTTTTTTTGGACATTGCCCTTTGGCTCAGAACACTGTGTTAACCTGTATGGATAGATGGAGTTCTCTGGCATAGAACTTGCCAACCCTCTACAGTCAGGCGACGTGTTGAACGACTTCGACTTCGACTCATTTCTTCATGACGGTGACGGTACCAACGAGCCTTTTGACTTTAACGGCACATTCGCTGGTATGGAAGGAGGTGGGATTGGCGCCGACTAGGAACTATCCGCAATGGATGCAAAGACGTAAAGACGAAAGACGAAGAAGCCAATGATGCCTTTGTTTTAACTTGTTTTAACCCAATGTTTTCTCTTATTCTTCCTGTGTGTCATTGCGGCTCAACTCTAATCTGGCATCGTTCGACATGGCGTTCAAGTGGGCTTCCCTTTTTGACTCCCCCCCCCCTTTGCCCCCCCTCTTTTTTTTCCCCCTCTTTGTCATCTATATCATCGGATTTTTTCTTATTATTGTTGCGGTGATCAGGCTCTCTGGTGCGAGATGTGGTAGCGAAGATGGGAAAAGAGCCGTGTTCTCAGTGTTAAAATCTCAATGTTGTTCACCCCCTTTTGTTCTGTGATTATCTTGGGACAGGCCTTGGTTGGCTCTGAAAGAGTTGCCGACGTGCTACTTTTATTGTCGAGGGACAACGGCTTGGGGATCCGCACAGGATGGAAGGGGGTCGGGGAGTACAGATCTCGTCTCTATTTCGTTTTAGTTTGGTTCATGTCGACAGTAGCCTTCGAATATATCATACCACCCTTGTACTGTCATCAACTACGACGACTTTGCCGCTGTGTGCGCAAGTGTAGAAGCATCATATCGTGAAGAAACTGCTCCAGATGGTACATTTTCTATTCTGCGCCCCAGCCTCGTTAGGTATGGACAATTGTCGGTCTGGGTTCCCACACATTAGAAAAAGAAGGCAAGATCTTGGATCAGCAGAACATCTTGCACCACTGGTGCAAAGATGTATAAAAAGATGAAGCTGGTTCACCACGTAAAGCCCCACAATATAATTTTACATCATAACGCCAATACACCACTCAGACAAAGGACGTTGTGAAATGAAAAAAAAAAAAACTCAAACTAGTCATCTTCTGGAGGCAACTCATCATCGATGTACCGTATCAGTGTGACCCTCATTTCTGTAGTGTCGTTGCCCCTCAACACGTCACTAATAAAATGCGCCTCAACCTGCATCTGTACCATTTCCAAAGCCCCCCGGAGCACACCGCAGAGGATATTTGAGTACCACAGCTCGTTTTGGGCGCGTCCATCGTCAGGAAGCTCGACAAAATCGGCGAATGGGTTCTCGTCGAAAACAAGGGAGAATTGATTATTGTCAGAGGTCCAGTTTGTGATTTGTGGGGTTATATTGAGAAAGATTTTGAAGCCGATCTTTGGAAATACATGTTAGAAGGGCGATACTTCCAAGGTAAGGGACAGTGGGTAGATGGATGGATGGAAGGACAGGCACAGCAGAGGATCTGCGGGTCGGAGAATTCCTGACCCATCATGTAGGGAGGCAATGTCATACTCTTGAAATCATGTCGGCTGTCTCTCTAAAGTTCGCACATCGCTTCATGGTATTCGATTTGGCGAGATAGTCTTCGATGAGGCGCAGACCAATGTTGTAACCCATCTTGTCGAGCTGCTTGTTGACTTCGGGGTAGTCATTGTCGAAGTCTTTGCAGAGTTGCGCGACGACGGTGCCATATGTGAGGGTGACGAGCTCGGCGTTGACTTTGTCGATGCGGGTTCTTTTTGAGGAGGAGATTGTTAGGCTTGAATGGGTTTGCTGCGGATTCTGTCTGCTACCGGGGAACACTTACTTCCATATTCTAGGGCAGGTCAGCACATGAGATTGGGATATTGAGGAGAGGGACGGACGTACTCTTCGCCAACACGCGAGGCTTTGCTCGCCGCCATGTCGAAGAGGGTAGGGCTGGATGGAAGAGTGTTGGTGGCGCGTCCGTTGAGTCGCGGGATTTTACTGATGAGGGAAAACGACGGTAAAAACGGCCGGGGTAATCACTTGGAGGCTCGAACTGGCTGGCTGTCCGCATCCCAGTGAGCTCGCAGTTTGGTGTTGGAAACCAAATAAGACGAGTTCGAAGTGGGGGGAGGTTCAAAGTAAGCAAGCACTGACAGACAGGGAACAACCACCGGCCCGACGGCCAACTTTGCCGGCGTGACTGGGCGGGCAAAAAGTTCGCGAGGCTGCAGAACAGACAGACCACCGCGCGATGACACGCGACTTCCCCCGATACTACGCATGCGAACAGCTTAACTCGAGCGCATCCAGATATCGCAATTCTACTCCAGATACAAATTTCGTTTCAACGAACCAGTCAAAATGTCGGTCGAAAAACGTCCCGCAGAGGACGATCCCAACTCGTCTCAGATGCTCGTCAAGAGACAGAATGTTGGCAATTCCGAGGGAGCTCTGGCGCGTCTGAATGCGTCCAGCAATGCCCTGGTGCAGGCGGTTCGTAACATGCTGAAATGATTTGTCGATTGGTAACTAATGCGGCGAGTAGAGCACCAGAACGAGTGGACTACAAGCTCCAGTGATGGAATTGTCAGGACACACGGGAGAGATTTTCACAGCCAAGTTTGACCCGACCGGGAATTTGATCGCATCGGGCTCAATGGACAGAAGTATCAGTACGCGAAATCCTCAAGCCCCCCCCCCCCGCCGGTTCTTCTTTGTCTACGCCTTCCAACTAACTCCCACCACAGTGCTCTGGAGAACATACGGCGATTGCGAAAATTACGGCATTTTGAACGGCCACAAGGGCGCTATTCTGGATCTCCAATGGTCGCGTGACTCGGAAATCCTCTACACCGCGTCGGCAGATATGCACCTTGCCAGCTGGGATCTCACATCAGGCACGAGAATACGAAGATATGTGGGGCACGAAGAAGTCATCAACTCGGTAGACATCACGCGGCGCGGCGAGGATCTTCTCATCAGCGGTAGCGACGACTCAACAATTGCCATCTGGGACCCCCGCAGTAAGAATGCCGTCGACTACATCCAGACCGATTTCCCTGTCACGGCAGTCGCCATGTCTCAAGCTGGAAACGAGATGTTCTCTGGTGGCATCGACAACGACATTCGTGTGTGGGACCTGCGCAAGAAGTCGATTGTGTACTCTATGCTCGGTCACTCCGATACCATCATGTCGTTGAAAGCATCGCCTGATTCGCAATCCCTGGTCTCGTACGGTATGGATTCGACGGTGCGGACGTGGGATATCCGGCCCTTTGCCCCTACGGAACGACACATTCGCACATTCGACGGCGCAAACGTGGGCGTGGAAAAGAACCTGATGGGCGTGAGTTGGGATGGCCAAGGCAAAAGGATTGCTGCAGCCTCGGCCGACGGCACGGTGCTTGTGTGGTCGAGTGAGAATGGCAAGATGCTGTATAAATTGCCTGGACACAGGGGCACGGTCAACTCTGCCGAGTTTGCTCCAGGGAAAGAACCAATATGTGAGTTTTGTTGACTGCTTGGTGGGCATGTCGGTGGTGATGCTTCGCTAACTTGTTTTCGGTAGTGCTGTCTGCTTCATCAGATCGGACTATGCTGCTTGGCGAACTGAAATGATGATGCCATACAACGAACAGTTGGCGGGTTTTTTGGCCGTGTTCTTCATGTCAGAAGATGGTGGAGCGACAAGTCACTGTAAAGATGCGCAGCTTGGGCATGACAATTTGGGTCTTTGATCAAAGTCGGGTGTGTTCATGGTGTCCTTGAAGGAAAACCCCACGATGCGGGAGCAATTGGTTGTCCAACGTCTCATGACTATTTCGTCTTCGATTGCAGGTGCTGGCACCGTCAAGGGAAGGCATGGAAAAGTTTGGCGACACGGACTAGAACGAAGCGAACACCCTGGCAGAGGTGTTTCCCCGGAGATGGGGAGCATCTGGGAAAATCCTACAAGTGCAGAGCCGAATGGTGTTCCATGCAGGATGTGGCGTTCGGAAGACCCATGCTCAGCTCATGTCACGTTGGAATGTACACAGAAGCACCAATGCGTGCATCACGAGAACCAAGTCAGCAACTTGATACATTATTCCAACTTTATGCTCGCTGACTTTCTTTCATCATGGACTGGACAAAAATCAAGCCGTGATGAGTGTGTCCCTGTAGTTCTTTTACGTGTATGCTGACCCTTTGCAGGAGATCCTTCATCCTGATCACAGGCCAAGTCTTCACAAGATGCCAAGCCGTGATGCCCAGCCGAGATCGTATTGTGACGCCGGCCAACAAGCCAGCGTTGCGGCCTCGTGCCAGGTTCCACCGATAACTCAATCATAATCATGGCGATCCCACAGAAGCCCATCAACATCACGACATGGTTCGCAATCACGAAACGACTTGACCTGCGCCAATTCACACCCCCCATCAATCTACTTAACCTCGCCTCACTCCCTGGCCTCCAACGAAATTCCCTCTCACGAGGAGGGAACCTCACTTTGTTCTAGCTCTAAAGCATCCCACATCTCTCCCCCCCCCCCCGGATCCCCCATACCCCTTCGTATCAGCCCACTTCGAAAAAGAGATATATAAAAAAAAAAGAGCCACCGAGAGGAAAATGTGCTACTTCAAACAGATTCGCAAATTCTGCCCCTGCCGCATGCAGTCCCGCTGCGCAGCCTGGTCCTCCCACCAGCACGACTTCCTCCCCAGTGTCCGCCACGCGCTGCATCTGTGCCTGCGGCCGTGGAGCACCGACCAGCCCTGCGATTTCTGGAAAGCGAGACTCGGTGGCACCGAGGGGGTGGTGTACGCGTCGAGGTACTGTCCGTTTTCGCTGCCCCTGGGGCGGTACAACGAGGTTGTCGACTTGGTGTTGCCGGAGATGTGTGGGGTGTGTAGGGAGAGGTGTGTACTTGGAGGAGGGAGGAGTTGAGGCCATTCTGGCGTTGCGTGGTTGTTTAGACCATGATGTTCTGGGGGGGCGGACCAATGTCGTGTCGAGGGTTGGTGGTTTGGTGGCCGGAGGACTAGTATATTTTGAACGTGGGTTTCGTTGGAACTGAGGGACTGAGTTGGCGGCTTTGAGCATATGGCAGTTGCTTTTTTCCTCACAGCATCTTCTTTCGAGTGGAGAATTGGACTGCGAATTTCGTGGCTCAAATTAAACTGTTTTACGTTCTCCAAGGGAAAAGCGCAGCGGTATCGTGGGACAGCCAGATGTGTGAGTGACGCATCGCTTGTGTTGTACTTGTCGTCCTTGATCAACTCCCTGTTTTCATGGACTACACTTGTTCACACCGTGATGAACCGACGGCACTGGAGAACACTGAAAAATGACGAGTAAATCGTCCGTCGTCGTCATTGAGGACCCCATGATGCATCTCGGAGCTCAATGCCAATGACGCTATCCACGCGGGCACTCCAACTGTCCCAGCCCGACCCGAAATTCTTCTCCTGGGAAGTCCTCCAGAACCATATGCCACCCTCAGACAAACCCGGACGGCTACGTGTGAAGTCTCGACGTCGCGGAGATGTCCTCATGCGTGACGCCCTCTCGCAGCATATTTATCAGCACACTGCTCTGCCAAACGACGATTTCACCTACGGGGATGGCAAGAAGCGGTTGAAAAGCAGCTCTGTCACGGTTCCTCACCACTCATTTTCACCCTGCGCGGCCGGTCGAGCCATCATCGCACATGACCGTTTCAAATGGATGCAGCTCCGCCCTCGAGCATACGGCCTGGGCCTTTGGAACTGGACATGTATGTCTTCCTACTGGGAAAAGCCGTACTATGGCACATTTGTGCCAGACGTGACGCTGCGGTTGGGCACACAGCTCCCCATGCCCATGGTCGACTTCCACGGCACAGATACGAGGCCGTCATACAAGATGCGCATGCAAAGCGGCAAGAGTTGTCGCTGGCCTTATCCTGGCCCATCCGCACGATGCCCTGGGTAGATTCTACCGTCGCCAAGTGATTACATCGTTGATGAGAATGTGTGAAAAGTACAAGATACACCTCGTCAGTGATGACATCTACGCGCTGTCTACGTTCAGCAACACTGTCGACCACGACGTCGCCGATATTCCACTCTTTGAATCAGTCTTGTCCATAGATACTCCGTACACAGGCCATCATTGATCCAGCACTTGTATATGTCATCTGGGGCGTGTCCAAGGACTCTGGCGCCAATGGCCTGCGGTTGGGGGCCCATCATCTGAACAT
This sequence comes from Epichloe sibirici, assembly GCA_022702365.1. NCBI lineage: Eukaryota > Fungi > Ascomycota > Sordariomycetes > Hypocreales > Clavicipitaceae > Epichloe > Epichloe sibirici. The sequence continues at coordinate 354,670 of JALAAE010000020.1, forward strand.
GACAACCCGGCGTTGCACCGGGCTCTTGTCCCACCGTCGCTGTATAGCTCCTCGTCCTCCATGACAGACCATGTCGTGGCTAATCTTGTCGAGGACGAGGCCTGGGTCGATGCGTATATCAACAAGAACCGTCAGAACGTGGCCAACAGCCGTGAGCACGTGGTCCAGTGGGCTCGAGAGCACGGCATCGAGTACGCTCCAGGTGCGAATGCCGCCTTCTCTCTTTGGGTGAACCTGGGGTCTGCATACATCAAGAAGCAGGACATGGCTGGGATCGCAGGTCTCGATCAAACAAGTTCACCAACGTGCTGCTAGTAAAACGCGTCTTCCTGGCGTCGGGCTTGCACCTTGGGGCAGAGGAGCCTGGGTGGTTCAGAATCGTCTTTACACAGAAGCGGGATGACTTGGATGAGGGTCTCGAGATAGTGGCGACCGACTTGAATGGGTCGACCAAAGGAGTTGGCAATGCATGTGCAGCCAACAGGTGGACAGATGAGACTTTGCTCGGCTGTATTTACGTAGTCGGACCTGACAGCTGTGGGCCGGCCGTCAAACACTGGCAGCAGGGATTCCGAAACACCAACACCCCTTCCTGGAGTCGATCCCACCTTTCTGAACCAGTCAACAGACTCAACACTGATGACGAACTTCGAAGGCAAGAAGGGCTGCAAGGGTCTCGGGGTCTCCATTGGGGACGTCCATTGCCATCCCCCAGACCCAAAGACTTCTGAAACTCGGCAACACGCCAATTGTCGCAACAATGCCCCTGCCGGCGGCGGGCTACTGGCATTTGATGGCAATCTGGCATCAGCTGAGTTCGTGCTTGCAAATTGGGGAGGACTGCACTCTGCACTCTGCGCTCTGCACTCTGCACTCTGCGCTCTGCACTCTGCACTCTGCGCTCTGCACTCTGCACTCTGCATTCTCACCAGAGTCCCCTTTTCCGGTGCCCTCCTCGCCAATCGACCGCATCTTCCTCCACGGCATGCATTCCAACTATTCAACACCAATCCGGACGACTCGACTCCTACTAGTGTGAATTCGCACTACGTCGTGTCCCGTCTCCACATTCCCGTCCCGACAAGACTATTAATTAAACATCGGCGGGACTTGACACGAATCGCGCGCACGTACTCCGTATGCAGCGTCTTCAGTTTCCGGACGCTTTTTACCAACGATCCCGATGAACCAGCGCCCAAAAAAAGATAGGATTCTAAACGAAAAAGGCAAAGCTTGAGAATACTTTGTCGCGAGTCGCAGTTTCGCCCCTCCTTCACCTGCGCGCTTTTGGGCTTTGGATGCTTTTCTTTTTCCGTCGTACGTAGTAGTCCTGTGATTCCATCTGCCGAGCCTTTATTAGATCCGTGACTTGGCTCTTTCCTCTGTTTTCCCACCAGTTTCTCATAACGATACCACTCTGAGATTCTAATCCTCGTCTTGGCCATGGCCCTGGTGCAAGCACTCCATCTCTCTCGTTTCTGCTAGTTGGTCCGCCCGCGTAACTTCGGTCATCGCATCGTCATAGGAGCGGGAAGAAAAGTGAAAAGGGCATCTGGGCATTGAGCCTTGTTCGTTTGCATCTTTCTCACCCACGTGGTTTGCGTGGAAGTGCTACCTACGTACAGTGACCGCTGAGCACTGGCATTTTGCCATCTCTTTTGGTTGGATCAAGTCAGAAATTGACATTGACAACCGCACGTCTCCGAGACACTTTGCTCTGCCGCTTTCTCACGACCCGGAAGAACAGAAATATCAATTTTTTTTTCTCTCGCATCTTCTCTCGCATTTTCAAGATCGGTGATAGCGATCGTCTCCGGTGTTGGCGTCGTTTCTCTCAATATCCGGCTACTAGCGTCCTTGGCGGGCGTCTCACAACCTGGACACGCTCATCGACTGTACGACGGAACAAGTATTCGCGAACATCAACATTGAATTCGAGTGGCCTTGGTCACACGAAATGGTCCTCATTATCTGAAACGAAAAGAGAGGACGTACAGTATTGGGCTCATCCGGCACTTGCTTATTGGGAAAAAAACAAGAAAAAAAAACACTACCGAAAAATAAAGAATCTGTATCATCATGGCGCGAGGAAACAGCACAATGGAGCGAATTCGAGCTGAGTTATTGCGAAGAGCCCGAACGGATCGACAGCGAGACGAGAATGAGACTCGGAACGGCTGGATCGAACAAGAGACGGAAAACAACCACAGTCAGTCAACAGCGGAAGCGTCAAACGCCGAGCCATCACGTACAAGAGACGTTCTGTCAAGATTGCCTGCATTCCCACGTTCTCTGATCTCAGCAAGAAGTCACCACCATTCATATCCAGACGGTGAACACCCAAAATCACCAACGGCGCCTCCACGACCAGTCACCCTCTCATCGTCACGATATGGCGAGACCGGCCCCCCGAGCTCCTTGCCGTCGCCGATTCCTCTGTCACACATGCCAGATTCACCGTCACCACCTGCACCAGCAGCTACATCATCAATATATCTGTATCCGCAAGGCCCTCCCATAGAGTTCGGACCCGATGCCAGCAACCCATTTCCACGGCCCGCAGACCATCTAATCGACGGATCGGCTCATCAACACTCACTGTCAGATCAGCCCGCAACGAACATGGAAAGTGCCCGAAAGCCTCGTCCAAAGCGATTCATGTTCTGCTTTCCCTGGGCGCAATCCCGACGGATTCGGTCCCAGAGCCTGATGTGCTTCGTATCAGGCGTGTTCCTGGCTAGCCTACTAGCAGTGTGTAAGTTTGTGTACCCTCCCGCCCAAAAAGAAACCATCATTTGGGTTTCAAATTCTCTACAGAAGTCGATTTGGCACAAAATTGAAGAGCAGAAAGAAAGACACTGAGGACTAATTACCTCTCTCTCTTAAATTTTTTTTTTTAAAAAACGTAGACCTAGGCTTAGCTCTCACCAACCACATTGCCGGCGGCGAACTCACCATCATGATTATACTCGTCATTCTCGCCGCTACCATTTTCTTCTGCTACAGCGTTATTCGTCTCTGTATCCTCGTCTCTCGAGGAGATCGCTCCCGACGCAGGCGCCTGCCCGAAATGTTCGGCCCAGGAGACTATGTTGTCCCCCCGAATCCCATACATGTCGTTCTCGCGCAAGATGAAGAGGCCGCTGGGATTGGGGGACGGGCAGTCAAGTCGCAGCCGCCCGCGTATGGACTTTGGAGAGAGAGCGTGGTACGTTGATTCCCTTTGCTCCTCGCAGCCTATTACTCCCTGTCGTCAACATGGACAGCGTCAACGAAAAAGAAAGAAAAGGTGCTTCTTTTGGAACAGAATCTAATTACAGGAGAACTAGAGAGTCGACCCAAACCGCTTCTTCTGGCAACGCAACGAATCTGTCGAGCCCGCGCACCCCCGTCCAGAGACCCGATCGGGACCGCGTCCGCCATCCTACGCCTCTGACGATGGCATATCCTACGTCGTGGAAGCTTGTCCGCGGAGTATCGCCCCGCTGCCCCAAGCCTATATGCCAGTATCTGCATCCGATATCCCCTCCCATGCCGACAGTATGATTGGGAATCAACGTTGATTCGCGCACTAAAAAGTTTCATATGAAAACCTGGCCCCATCAGCTTGCTTTAAAAATGAAAGTTCAGCTCATATTTACAGACTGTGGCTCCATTTTGTTTCAGGAGCCAGAATTACTAATCCTGCTGGGATATGGCGAGATTACGAGGTGATGCCTTTTTAGTTTTACGTACACTTTGGCTTGGGATCTTGTGGATACAATTCATGTTCTGGAACATGGTCGGAGAATAAAGAGATTTTCTCTCGGCACGGAGTTTTGGCACGTTGGACACTTTGGAGCGTCAATTGGGTATTATTAGCACATGTTGGACAGAGTTTTGTACATGATTCTATCAAAGGGGCAGCGATTGTGTATCATGTATAAACGTATACATACAAGGAACCCCATGTGAAGGCGGCAAGGGATGCCAGCCACTTTGACGAGACACATGACTCCGGAATTTCCCTTTGCTTTCCTTGGCTTGATCATTCTTGATTGATATTTTCCAGGATATGGACAAGAGCCGGCATTGGCGTGGCTATCTGAACATGATTTGACGTTTGTGCTGTCTGTAGGATACTGGGAGTAATATAACCCGCAAAGTACTTGCACCTGAAAGAACAGCATCATCTCGTGGCAGAAAGCCTGCGAGGACAGAACATGGGGTTTCCCAAGCTAGGTGCGTTGATATCATGCGGAACCCTGGAGTACCGAAAGCTCGCTCATCGGCTCAGGAGGAGTCTAAAATATAAGTAGGAAATCTGGTCTCTTGCCTCGCTGCGGAGATGGATGTATGGATACTGTCTGGCTCCTCACTAGTTCGCCCCAGCTAGAGGGGGGGCTAAGAATGTGCCTAGAGCAGCCATATTCTGGCCTTCCCGCACTAATTTCACGGTTGAGCCCTTGCCAGCACTCCCTGCTTTGTGATGTCTCTTTCCTGGCTGTCAATGGCTCGTCTTTGCTGCCAGTGATTCTTGTTCCCGCGGTGGGCGTGGTGACGGGTACATGTGCCGATGAGCCAGCGTGTACGAAGTACGGAAGCAGTACGGAGGGAGAATGTAGAATGCGCATTGCGCGAGAGAAATGATGGCGCGTGGGCCCGTCTCCACTCTTTCTCGAGACTGGGAGCAGCCAGCAGGCAGGCGCAACTGATGGAGCAACTTGATGGAACAGGCCCCCCCCCTCCCTGCAGCCTGCTGGCGCCTTCCCCCGTGTGCTCGGAATGCCATGCCATGCTAACGCCACGCCACGGTCAGCCCGCGCCCGCCATGCCAAAAGGCCCAGTCGGCCAAGTGCTGCTGCCCCCGCCGCGGCCGTTGAAATAACTCGTCGTCTCCCAGGTGCAAAATTTTTTCTTGACCCTTCAACCTTCTTCTTTGCAGGATCGGATTGATTAGTAGGTGGTTGTCGACGTTGTCGTAGCCTCGCTTGGAAGTCTCAAAAAATTATCAAACTTCTTTCTTTTTTTTTTAACCCACACCAACTCTAGTTCGGTTCTTTTAATCTTTACTTTCCCGCTCAACGCCAATCTTTTTGTTGTATTTTTGTCGTCCTACTCAAGGTGTGTGTGTATTTGTGTGTTGCTCTTTCGTTCCCCGCTCCCCCGGTTCGTGCTATCTGCGCCAACGAGAATATGGTTTCGCGATGCGTTATTCGACTTTGCGCCGCTCTGTGCCTACAAAACTTTATCATTTCGCCCTCGTCTGCTGGCGCGGCTTGATGATTGGCAGTATGAATGGCACGACACAGCAAAAATACTAGATACCGAAGCTCTCTAGAAACCTCGGCACTTGCGCCGCCATGCCGCACTCTGGCGCAAGGCCCATCGCATGTCGCAACGTCACCGCCACCAAGTCTCTCAGTTAGGCAATGCTCTCGCTACTCCTACCATGCGGCGACTACAGCCGTACACAAACAACTTGGTACCAATCTGGAAGATGGCACCCGTCCCCAAGAGCTAAAAACATCACAATGATCCATATCCTTTTGGTTTTTTTGTGGCCCGTTACTTGCGCCTGCATGAGCGCAAATACATCCCCATGCGTCGAGAAAAAAAAAAAAAAAGAAACCCCCCCCCCGACTCGTTGGTTTTTGACGCCCTCTTCGATTGTAACACCACCATGACACATCGCACCACACAAGTGGCGCCCTGACGCGACAATGCTTGACCGAGGTGTCATGTGAGTCAAAGTGGACTGGGACGGGCCGTCGAAGGAATTTTTTTCTTCCTCCATTGCATTTACATGGTATAATAAGACGACTTGCCCATGTTGGTGCCGGTCTGCATCTCTTGGGTGCTCATTGGAAAATGACTTTCGCTTCAAGTTATTTACCACTCTTGGATATTTATAGCCGAGCACAGTCACATGGACCGAGGCTAGCAAGTCATCCACCAGGCACTTTTTTTTTCTTCTTACGACTCCCAACTGGACGAGCGACGAGCGACGAGCGACGAGCTGTGAGGGCGCGCCAGCATCGACAACCATTCGTTATCGCAGACCGGATACCACGAACCGGGAGCAAATCGACACGACATGACTGTGTGCAGCATTACTAATTGGACTTTACTCGCAGACACTAGAAAAAAACCAAAATGTCTTCCCTCTCCCGTCGTGCGTGCTACAAATGTGGCAACGTTGGCCACTATGCCGAGGTCTGCTCCTCCTCTGAGCGGCTCTGTTACAACTGTATGGATAAGAAAGACCTCTCTCCACGACGGAGAACCGCATCATAACGCTTGACTTTTTTTTTCTGCAATGCCTAACAAGTTTTTTTCCCCCCCTCGTGCAGGCAAACAGCCCGGCCACGAGTCCAACGGCTGCCCTCTGCCTCGCACCACCGAGGCTAAGCAGTGCTACCACTGTCAGGGTCTCGGCCATGTCCAAGCTGACTGCCCTACCCTGCGGTTGAGCGGCAATCCCACGGGCGGTCGATGCTACAACTGCGGCCAGCCCGGCCATCTTGCCGTGAGTCTTTTTGAGTCTTTATATTCACACGGCGCAATATGAAGATTGTTATCACGTTTGCGCATGCGTGCTGATATATGAGTTTCCTGTTTCTAGCGCGCCTGCCCAAACCCCGTTGGCCCTGGCCCCATGGTCCCCGGTGCCCCCGGTGCCCCCCCAATGGGACGTGGCGGCTTCGCTGGCGGCTTCGCTGGACGCGGTGGATTCGCTGGCGGCCCCCGTCCTGCCACTTGCTACAAGTGCGGCGGCCCCAACCACTTCGCCCGTGACTGCCAGGCACAGGCCATGAAGTGCTACGCCTGTGGCAAGCTCGGCCATATTTCCCGCGACTGCACCGCGCCCAACGGCGGTCCTCTGAACACGGCGGGCAAGACGTGCTACGGATGCGGTGAGGCCGGCCACATCTCCCGTGACTGCCCTCAGAAGAACGCCAACGGCGAAATGGCCCCCGAGGTTGACATTGGGAGCGTCCCTGTCGCCGCCACCGCCGCCGCCCCCGTCGCCCCCATTGCCCCGGTGGCATAATTCAACATCCGCGACACGTCTGTGTCTCCCCCAGGCCTTGCTTGTGTTGTGCTCAAGAAGCAAGGCCTGCAACAAGTCAAGGGCAGACAGACCCCGCGCCTCTCCAACAGGGAGGAGGGCGGACCATCTGTTTTGCCTGCGAATTTGCCACGCTTTTGTCAATTTTCCCCCTCGTATCTCATCATCATCCCCCTTTGATCGGTATTTTCCATGGATACTGTTTCTTATTTCTATACAAACTGTGATTCGTCGCTGTTTGATGTCTGGATTTACGGCGTTTCTTCTTTGTACAACTTAACCGCGGCTCGTTCTTATTCCTTGAGACGGGACTACTGAGTTGGTTTCTGCTTGGTTTTCGGATTAAGCCGTTGTTGACCTGGATCGAACGGAGCAATCACAGTGCCAGGGACGATGGACAACAATTTCTTCTCCCCAGCCAGACCAGCTCTCGATGACAAGACGAGCCAAAACAGACATTGCAGTACCATTATTTATTTTGAATCCTTTTTTTTTCTGCACATTCTCACCCCTCCTGGTTTTCTTTGGTCTGCGGTGGAGGCTCAAGGCGGTGACTTGAAATCAACTTTTATGGACATTGCTCTCGGGACCCCTCCTACAAGGACTGGTTGGACATTCGCAATTACGATCACCTTTCATTTCTCGACGACTTTTTTTGGGTCACGAACTACCCATGGACTATTGAAACGACCAACGAACAACATACACTGTGACGTGGTTTTCTTGACGACTTAAAGAATTAATGCAACTGCGATGGATATACCCCGCGAGGATGTGAGTGGCTGTTGTGTTGAGCTGGGAACGGCGGGCGGCTTGTTTCATGTCAGAGCATTCAAGGGCTTCAATCCGAGTTTTTGATGAAAACTTGAGCTTGCGACTCTGGATATGTGATGAATGGGCAAGTTGCGGCAGCAGTTGGCAACCGAATAGTAAAGCATGGACGCGTATACTCGAACATTGACAGTGGAGAGGCAAGAACTGGATCCGTCAGTGGTCAGTGGGAAGTTGAAGACAAGGTATGGAGAGACGAGAGAACAAAGGGGATTCCTGTAAGAATCCCAGCTCAGCACATGACAGAAATAGGGGGAGAGAGGAACCAAGGACAACGGAAGAGAAAGCACACGCAATAGCTAGTGCCGATCCCATTTCGCTCTTTTACTGAAAAAAAAAAAAAAAAAAAAAACTGCTGCTGCTGCTGCTGCTGCAAGTGGTTTGGCTGGGCAAGAGTCGGATAGCGGAGAAGTGAGAAACTGGGAGGCAAATATGGACAGACGCGGATGATGGATTTGGGCAAACCTGTGCATGAACCAACAAATACAACATGGAAGTAATTCTATAAAGCGAACGGCTTGGCAATTTGTCAGATGAGTAGTGCTGGTGACTGCTCTCATGAATCCATCCCTATTCACATGTACCATGTCAGCATTGCGTCGCCCCGCGACTTTCGCCTTGGCTGGGTTCCATGTCAATCAAATCCCAGGTGGTCGGCCTGCGGCTTGCCGAGGGTCTTCAGAGCGACCTGGATGAAGTCTGATTCTTCACCACGGGGAAGAAAGCAGCTCCTGTGCCTGTGTCTCGCCAGGGTAATCAATGGTTGGCCTGGTCTTGCCCTGCCCTGTCGAATTTGGTAAACATGTGAGCAGCCTTTTTCATCCAAAAACCATGGAGATGACTGCTGAGCTATGGTCATGCGACGTTCGAATTCCCCAAATGTGGACGACCGTGGCTTTGAGGCTCCATTTGGGCGGTGTATTAAACGTAAGCCCTTTTGCTGACACTTGCCATGGAGACTAATTTATCGTCGGGCATGTCATGTTGCACTGCACGTTGCACTTTGAGCTTCAATCGTAGCCGATCAAGCACTTTTACCTGTTTCTCCAGAGTCTTAAAAAAGGGACAACAAGCCTTTTGAATTGTACTTCACTGTGCTTAGAATCACACTGGGCATCGGGGGGGGTTTCAAACAGGCAAAGCTGTTACTTGGTATTCTAAAGACCCAAGTTTCTGTGTTTGCTGCTCGTCTGCAGCTCGACTCCATTCTCCTTGACGTACTCTACGATTTTGCTAAAGTTGCGACATTTATGATGGGTATTGAAGTCGGCCCTGCTGCCCATCGGCCTCGATTCATCGTATAGAAAGAGCACTGGGGTGATATCCGAATAACACATTAGGCTGAGGCGGATTGTCTCTATGCAGTGGTCCACATGCATACGAGCGGCTACCCGTTCCTTCTTTTCTTCTGGGTAGAGGTCCCCCCAGGATTCGTCAAACATCCTCAGTGGCCACGAATACTGTCGAATCGTGTTCTAGGCAGCGTTAGTCTCTAATTTGGTGCAGCGTGTTACGGCAAGAGCCAAGAGAAAGCAAAATCTCAGGACTTACGAGGCAGTGAAGTTGGTGAAAGACCTCAAAGGTGGCACCATAAGTGGGATTGGTAGGATCGCTGCCGGCCACCTCGACGTGCCTGCCTGCGTTGGTTTGGTTCAATGCTTGTATACCCGCTTGATCGACGCCGATGATATGGTCTAGCGTGAGACCGCATGATTAGCTGAGCTGGCCATACGTCTGCCTCGCAGCAGTAGATGACCAAGGGCAACTAACGGTACCAAAGTTCCCTCCAAGCCTGCTCACGATCTAGCGTCGGTGGCCCGCGGTATTTCGAGGAGTGATTGAAATAATTGACAAAGTTGGTCTCCAGAAACTGTACTGCGTCCCAAGCAGGTGCTGTGATACTCGAAAAAAAAACCCGAGTGAATGAGTGAGTGGACTCGATTCCATGAAGAACCAACCAATTTTGGGGAGAGGAAGGCACTCACAGTGAGGGGAAACTAGTTTGGCGCACGTTAGGTGCGAAGGCGCGAGCTTGCCGCCAATGGCCACCGACAACATGCATGCACTCAAGACAAGGAGAAGAATGTTGATGGCAAACAGATTTCGGAATTGCCTGTTCTTCCAGACAGAACCCGTGAAAGCTGGTGAGCCGGCCTCACTCGAATGGGGTTGGCAAGAGCATTCGCGTGTCCGCGCATCGTCTGATTTCAAGCGCTCGTAGGAAAACGTCTGTGGATGCATGGTTGGGGTCAGAGATGGAGTTCCTGACAGCATGGGGAGGGACATGGCCTCGGAAAAAAAAAATCCATGAGGAAGCCACCAGGCGAGGCGGGTGCTGACGAAGATGACGCCACTGCGCTGGTTTCTCGATACTTAAATAGCTGCGGCAGAACCATCCAATCTTCCTTTCCCACCCAACGACTGATCAATCGCGTCGAGCTCTACTCCGTTCGTACAGACCAGCCAACCAGCCAGCCAACCAGCCGAACAACCAATCAACCAAGGAGCAGTCATGCCGTCAACCATCTCCATCACATCGGCGGTTATCCTCATTCTTTGGAGCATCCCCTTGGTAGATGCCCGGCCTGGTACGGCACCGTGAACTCGCTTCTGAACTCATGACTTCGCTGATGTTTTCTTCTCGGAAAACTATATAGCCCCGCTCAAAACCATTCTCAACTCTGGGAGCTGGCACGCCATGGATACTGTGGGTGCCAGATTGATGGTGTCTGAGTATCGTCCAGAGATCGACGCTGCCGACCCTATTGCTGTGCTTGGGAGTGAAGCGAAGTGACAGCACTTCGTCTATGAAACATCGGTTCGGATCATCGAGTGCGGGGAAATGACGGGAACATGTATCACTGGTAGCGTATAGCCGGACCTAACACCGTATCAATTCGTCGTTGAACCCTTGCCGTTGCTCTGGTGTGCCTGATGATGATAATAACAAAAGTTCTCCCAACCCCGCTCTAAACGGAACTTTTTTGTTGACGGATGTCACACGATAGTTACAGCGTTCAACCGCTCAGACAGCTTAGACACTAGGATCCACTTAACTAGTCACTTTCCAGCCCTTTAGTAGTTATATAGTATGTTTTGTATAGGAGGATTATACCCCCCTTAGTCTAGGTACATAGGTATTTAAGCAAGTGTCTACACCCTCTTATAGGGTTAGGTAACTAAATCTATGCCCTTATTTTAAACCCTAGCTCCGCGGTCTAATATAGTAGTAATTACTTAGTGTTTATAAATTATATTAAATAACCCTTTTTTCTAATTAATACCTTCTATTAAATTAATCTAATTATTTAATTATTAAATTTAGTATATCCTAGCAAGAGAATAGGGTCTAATTCTATATATTTATTAATATTATAATTAGGTAATCCTAGTAATAAGGAAGATCTATATAGATTAAAGTTTAATAATATAGGATATTCTTAAGATATCTAAGGAAATAAGCACTATAAAAGGCTATAAGCTAGTAGTTAAGCTATAAGAACCTTACTATTAGGACTTATAGTTTAAGATAATAAAGGTAAGAGCTATTAAAGATAAGATCTAGATCTTTATAGACCTAGATTTAAAGATATAACTAGATTACCTACTAGAGCTACCTATCTTAATAGGAAATAGAACTCTAGTAAAGAGAAGAGTAATAGCATAAAGCTTAGCTTCTATAGCTAATCTAGAAAAACCTTTAATACACTTAAGAAGTATAGGATTAGGGATCCTAGGTATATAGTAGTAATCTTATAGAAGCTCTTTCTCTATAGTAATTAATACTTAATTAGATTAAGAGAGTTACTTTAAATACCCTTAATAACTAGATAATATAGAGAATAGCACCTAGTATTCTATCCTTAGTAAGTAATATTAAATATTTAATAGTTAATTCTAGAGCTTATTAAAGTTAATAAGGGAATACTATAATTAGTTTATTATAATGCTTAGAAATAAATATAAGTAGATAACTCTAAGGTATATCTTGCTTTATAAGAAGCTCTAAGAGCTTATAAGGAATATAATACCTTTAGCTAGAACTATTAGGTATTATATAGAGGTTAATTTTAATAAGACTATTAAAAGGAACCTTTTAAAGGTTAATATTAATAAGTAACTTACTAATACCTTAATTAGCTATAAGTAATGCTATTAAGCAAATTACCCTATTACTAAAGGTAACTTACCTATTAAGATAATTAATAATACTATTAGTGCTTAATTCCCTTTTACCTTAGCTTAAATTAACTCTCTAATATATACTATAGAGATTAAGGGATAAGTCCTTAACTTCTATAGTATAATTATAAGGATTAAGCACTTAATTAAGATATAAGAAAGGTCTTAAAGTAAAATTAGAGAGGTATTTAGTATAGAGCTTACTCTTAATAGTAATACTAAAGATAGTCTTAATAAAAGTAAGAAAAAGCTATATATTTACTATAAGAAGCACTAGGTTAAGAAGTTAAAGGACTCTTAGAAAACCTATAGAATACTTTACCTACTAAAAGACTAGAATATTAATAAAGATTAATTAAAAAAGGTAAAAGAGATAATAAGTTATTAATCTAATAATATATAAAAGGCCTATAATATATAGATTAAAGAGAATAGCATATAGAATTATAAAAAAGAAAATACTATATTTACCACTATAGTAGTTCCTTTAGAGGCTTTTACTGCCTAGGGAAGATTATAAGTAATACTTAATAGTAGCATATTAGTATATATCTTTAATAATAAATACTAGTTTATTAACCTAGATTATAGTAACTAACTAAGTATCTAAGCTAGATTTAGAGTTACTAAGGCTTATAATATTAGTATAGCATAGATTACACTACTAATAGGTTATACGCTTACCTTATTAAGAGCCTAATACTAACTAACCTTCTTTACTAACCTTATATTACTTTAATTACTTATTAAGAAGCATATAAGGTAGGATAATCTTATAGGCATTATAATAGATCTAGTAAGAAAAAATTATAAGGTCTTTAGGACTAGGACTATTAGTATATAACCCTATATTAAGGGTAATAGCCTAAGTAAGGCCTTTGCTATTAGAAGCAATTCCTAAGACCTAAAGCCCTTAATAACTATAACTATAGACCTTTAGCATACTAGATTAGCATATCTAGGTAAGGAAGTAATAGATTAAATACTTAATAAGCTTTAAGTACTATTAAAAAAGAGAAGTAAGGGTAAATATAAGGTTTACTATATAGCTAAGGCATAATAGCAGGTATTATAAACCCTATAGATAGAATTACTACCCTTAGGACCTCTTAAGATTATTAGCTTTAACCTCTTTACCTAATTATAGGCCTATAATAAAGATTAATATATTACTCTCTTTACTTACTATATAATAGGACTTTAGAATATCTTTATAATTCTATTAAAGATAGATATTATATATTACTTTAATTAGTTAGAAGCTTACTATACTAAGACTTTTAGAATCTATATTATAGTTATTATTACTAATAAGGAGACTGCCTTCTAGACTAAGAAGTAAGAGGCAGAGATTACTAGTAAAGGTATTATTATTAGAAAGTCTAGTCTAGCTTATTTACATTAAAATAGGTATGCTAAGCGGTCTAGGGGGTAATAATAATAGTTATAATAACTCTAATAACCTAAGCAGGCTTTCTAGAGAATCTATAGCCTATAGCAGCAGAAGCAGCTATTTATATCCTTAATTATATACCTTAGAAGTCTCTTAACTAGTTATTACTATATTAGGCCCTAAATAAGTAGCTAAGGGAAAATAAGCTTTAATAAAGCTATTTACTAGAGAAACTAGAAGCTTTATTAAATTATTTATAAGCTTTTAGTTATAAGGCCTTTATAATAATATATAATAGGCTTAGGAAGAAAGGTCTAAAGCTTACTCTAAGAGCCTATATTAGCTACCTAGTAAGCTATATCTCCTTTACCTAATATTTAATCTAGGTGCCTATAATATAGAGGAATTATTAGTTCTCTTCTAGCTATATTACCTTTAATAAGTTAATCTACTATATATAAAAAAAGGACCTTTTAATTAAGGAAAAAGAGCCTTAAAGATATCTCCTTTAAGAGCTAGTAAATAACTATAAGGATAAAGATATAGATATAGGGCTCCTATAGGCATTAGACCCTTTACCTCTAATTTAACACTAAGAGATACTATATAGTTATAATAGCCTAAATATAGATAAAAAGGAAAAGGAATTATAGGAATTAAATCTTTTTACTCCTCTAACTTCTCTAGGCTAATAAGTAGATTTTTTAGATTATAGACTATTAAGCATTAATAATTTACTTAATACACTAGAAATAGATTATCTAGGTAAGGACCCTACTATTTATAATAATAATAATAACCTTAAAGCCTTTACTACTACCTTTACTCTAGGAGCTAAGAGTAAGGTAAAGCTATATATATTATAGCTTTCTTTACCTCTTACCTATTATAATTACTTAGCTAGGCACCCTAAAGAGAAGTCTTTTATTAGAATAAGGGATAAAGAGTATAATTAAGTAATTAATAATAAAGTTACTATTAAAGTTAAGAAATTAGAGATTCTAGATTATATTAAGCCTATAGGCCTTACTTAAGTCTTTACCTATAAATTAGATTAATAAGGCTACCTTAAGAGGCATAAAGCTTAGCTATATATTCTAGGGAACTATTAACTAAAGGATTACCTATTAACTTAAGCTATAACCTTAGCTAGCATTATCTTTAGGCTCCTTATAGCTATCTTATACTTCTTTAATCTTAAGGTATATTAGTATAACTTTATTACTACTTTTCTAAATTTAGTCCTAGATAAAGAGGTTTATTATAAGATACCTCTAGGTTATAAGGATAAGTAAGCTTATCTTAAGCTTTTATATATAGTATATAGGCTATAGTAAGCGCCCCTTCTATAGATAAAGGAATTAATTAATTAGCTTATTAGTAAAGGCTTTACCTAGATATTTAAGGACCCTTATATATTTATTAAGGATAGATTAATTATCTTCTTCTATATTAATAACCTTATAGCCCTATTTCCTAAGGGAAAGTCCTCCCTATATAAAGAATTTTAGGCTAGGCTTTTTAAGAGGTATAATATTAAAGACCTTAGAGAGCTATATTAGTTCCTAGGCATTAAAATTATTAGAGATTATAAGACTAAGTAACTATAGCTTAATTAGAAGTCTTACTAGGATAAAGTAGTAATAAAATTTAACCTAAAGGCCCTAATTTAAAAACCAATAGCTTTAATAACTACTATTTTACTTAATCCTTATAATAGTAATATTAATAAGAAGGATTTAAAGAGATATTAATCCCTAGTTAGTACCTTATTATATCCTATAATTATTATAAGGCTAGATATCTTCTTTACCGCCTTATAATTATTATAGCACCTTTAGTGCCTAAGGCTATAGCATATTAAAGTAGTAGAGAAGGCTCTAGAGTATAGGTATATATAGGTAAACCTTATAATTAAATTTAATAGTAATAATTATAAGCTTAAAGCCTATAGTAATACTTTCTTTATAGATAATATAATTACCTAAAGAAGCTCTTAAGGCTATATTATAAAGCTCTTTAATGAACCTATACTCTTTAAGGTAAGAAGGTAAAAGACTATAATTACTTTATTAACTAAAGCAAAGCTTCTAGCCCTCTCCTATTATAGTAAAAAGCTAATTACCTTTAAATAATTATATTAGAAAGTTAGATTATATCTTAGAGATAATACCCTTAAGATTAAATATAATAATATATAGATAATTCGTTTTCTTAAGGAGGAATTTATTAAGCTTACTATAAGGCTTTAATATATTAATATTTATTACTACTAGCTTTAGTAAGAGGTTATAAAGGGAACCTTTAATATAACCTAGAAGGCTACTAAAGAGATAATTATAAATAGCCTTATAAAGCTACTTATAGGAAAGAGCTTCCTAAGCTTTAAGGACTCCCTAGGGCTTATATGCCTTTTATAGCACTTACTTAGAAATAATCTAACTAATTAGGAGATCCCTAAATCCCTTACTATTAACCTAACCTATTAATAGATTAATAAGATTAATATTAATATAAATTGATTTACTAAATTACTAAATAGATTATAGGAAACCTCTCTTTTATAAGGCTTCCTAGGGGGATATATTATATAATAGTTATAGCGTTTAACCGCTTAGATAGCTTAGACACTAGGATTCACTTAACTAGTTACTTTCTAGCCCTTTAGTAGTTATATAGTATATTTTATATAGGAGGATTACACCCCCCTTAGTCTAGGTACATAGGTATTTAAGCGAGCGTCCGCACCCTCTTACAGGGTCGGGCAACTAAATCCATGCCCTTATTTCGAACCCTAGCTCCGCGGTCCAACAACGGACTACATGGGCCAGCCGCTGTGGGGGCCCCACACACCATCCTCTATTACGGGAACCTGTTGTAGGCGAGCGAGCATACTACGAGCATACAAGCAATTGGCAAGCGATGCAATCGTTCATCGCATCGCACCTGCCAATTTTGACAAGGAGGCAGTACGAGTAGCCCGCTCGTGTTGGGTCCCCCGCAAAGGACGCAAGCAAGAAAGACAGACGACAAGATTGACCACCGAAGCAAAGAAGAATATGTATGTGTTCCTGCGAGCTCCCTCGGCTGGCTTACGTTCAAGAACCTCAACCTCATCGGTAAGATAATGCAATCAACGCCATGACGCACCCTTTGAACACTGGAGATGACTCGTTTGGTCCCCAGCTTGGCTCACAGTTTGACTTTACTTTGCTATTCGAGCATAGCATTTTGACCATTCTCCCTGCAGGCCTAGTAATTGCCATATCTCCCTTCTACCTTTTCCACTACTTCCGATCCCCCGTGTTCATTTCTGGCAGCTTGTTGCTATGGAGCAAACTCGTAAGTCACTATTGGCGCGCCGAGGATGACCCATTTCTCGACAGTGCCCGTGATGAAACAAACCTGACACTACTTTACAGGCAGCATCAGCAGTTTTCCTCGGCGTAGAGACTGCTCGTCTGGTCCTGTCAATCACTTCGCCCGGTGCTCATTCTGAAGCCTCTCTTGCTGCTGCTTTACTCGCATGCTTCAGCGCTCTTTTCGTTGTTGCCATTGTGAATTTAGAACACCGACACTCTCTTCGATCTTCAACGTTTGTGAGCATCTACCTTGGCTCAACTATGCTATTCGATGCCACAAAAGCTCGGTCCTACTTCTTGCGGTCTGACTTGCGGGTCCTCGGGGGGCTCTCAGTCGCTATAGCGGGTGCCAAGTTGGCCCTACTACTACTAGAGGAAGTGCCCAAGAGAGCCTATATTCGAGACTCTACACTGAAAAACTCGGCCAGTAGGGAAGCGACAACTGGGTTTTGGAATCGATCGCTGTTTGTGTGGCTCAATTCCACGTTGCTACTCGGCTTCCGTCGAGTCTTGAAGGTTGAGCATCTGGACAATCTTGGCGGCAACTTTTCTGCAGAGTTGCTCGCATCCAAGTTCGAGCCTAATTGGTCCCGGTGTAAGTTCTATCCCGGCATCTCCTCATCTCCTGAATAAAAGTTTCATTACGGTCAGAAGTTGTACTGAGTCAAACAGATAAAGAGTCATCGTCATGGCCACTCATCAAAGCGTCGCTTGTCACATTACTTCGCCCGTTCTGTGCAGTCATATTTCCACGGGTACTCAGCTCGGCATGCACGCTGAGCCAGCCTTTCTTGCTGCGGCGCATCGTCAGCTTTGTCGGCGAGGCCAATCCATCAACCGACATCAGAAATGGTCTCATCGGAGCCACTGTACTTGTTTATCTGGGCCAAGCGGTATGTTTTCCTCAAGGTTACCTTTGACCTTTGATGGCTTAGTATTGATAGCGATGCAGGTTACCAGGGCGAGCTATAACCATAAAAATTACTCTTTTGTCACCCTTCTAAGAGGAGTTCTTATAGCTGAGATTTTCAAGAAGACCTTGGCTATTAACGATCTTGATGCTAGGAATTCTGCTGCAGTGACGCTCATGAGCACAGATGTTGAGGGTATAACCTCTGGACTACCCTTATTCCATGAGATATGGGCCAGTGTAATTGAGTTCGGGTTTGGTGTGTACCTTCTCACAACGACTGCTGGTGCAGCAGCGTTTCTCGTCATCTTTCCTGGAATACGTAAGCAATACCCCCCCTCGAGTGCCGTTTACCACTTTTCCACAGACTTGCAACTCCAACTGACAGATATGGAAAGTTTCGTTGATAACTGCACTTGTACTTGGCAGCCGCATGAGTCCTGCCCGCCTGGCCTGGAACAAAGAGATGGAGTCCCGAGTTTCGATCTCATCGGCAATTTTCCAGCAAATCAAAAACATTCGAACAATTGGCCTCCGATCAACCATGTGCGATTTACTTCAGCACCATCGAGAGATGGAGATGCAGTACTCTAAGAAATTTCGGGTGCTATTCGTTGTATTGCGAGCAGCAGGTATGTGTGAGTCACTAACGTGGATTATTGATGAAGCTAAAAACCCTCATCTAGTCATGCTGTGCTATCAAATCACGCCAATAATCGTGCTCACTGCATCTCTTTTTTGGAAAGGATTTGGGAGTGGTCTTAATAGTGTTGAGACCTTCACAACATTAGCTTTTGTTGTGAACACATCGTTACCCCTGATTCACATTCTGATTTGTTATCCGGTAGTCATGTCAACGCTGGGATGCTTCCAGCGCATACAAGCATACCTTCTCCTCGAGGATCGACAGGATAGACGCGAGACTATAAGTGACCTGGTGCTTCGCAATGCCGAGATCCCTGAGAAGCGCAGCGACGATGACTTGGAACCGGCCAGACCTTCCCTGGAGTTCCAATTACCGCAGCCGCCTATTGTCTTTGTTGACGCATCGTTTTCTGCAGGAAGGGGCGATTGTCAGCCTGTACTCCGCAACCTGAACCTTTCAGTTACTCGCTCTGAGATTGTGGCAGTTGTCGGTGGCACGGGCTCTGGGAAGTCAACATTCTTGAGAGCAATCCTGGGCGAAGCTAGTCTTGTCCACGGGATTCTATACGTTGAACAGCGTCATATCGCGTATTGCGACCAAAAGCCTTGGCTGAAGGATGTCTCTATCCAAGATAATATTATTGGAAATAGTGCATATGACCAAGACTGGTATAGCACTGTTCTTTATGCATGCCTTCTTAATGACGATGTCCAACTACTTCCCAATGGTCACCATACTTTGGCTGGAACTAATGGTTTGCATCTTAGCGGTGGGCAAAGGCAGCGAGTTGTATGTACCGTCATTCCATCCCCAGGGTGTCTGTCTTGGGCATCCATTTCTGACACAATTTTGCAGGCTCTCGCCAGGGCCGTCTATTGTCGAGCTCCATTATTAGTACTAGACAATGTCTTTAGTGCCCTAGACCGACCTACAGCGGAAGCCATCTTCAATCGGCTCTTCTCCGCGAATGGACTATTGAAACGCTTCTGTAGTACAATCATCATGACAACACATGAACGTATGTCAGCTATTTCATCCTCCCTTTGTCCGGTTCTCCCGGTGTCCTCCCAAGTTCTTTCTTTCGTCGCTGCCCATAAGTCCCTTTCCAACTAAGAATGAAACAGCCCTTTACATAAAAGCAGCGGACAAAGTTCTTGTCATTGAGAATGATGGAACTGTGAGGACGATTTCAGACCCTGCTAGGATGATTAATCTGGGCGGCCGGGATTTGACTGCGGCAGAAGATCATGGACGAGATGATGATATTACTCAGCATGCTGCTCCCGCAGAAAATCTACAAAAGGAAAACGACGTGTGTCCTGATGGTGGACTACTGATCCGTCAGCAAGGGGACTTTAGTCTCTATTGGTTCTATCTGAAGTCGTCTAGCAAATGGGTTTGGACTGTTTGGTTGTTCACGGTCGCGTTGATCGTGGTAACAGAGAGGATTCCCGGTCAGTGCGCAAAAGTTCCGTGCTGCTCGCATCCCATGCTGACCGAGTTCATTGCAGACATCTACATTAGAATTTGGCTGGAATTCGCGCCAGACAAGAAGATTTACATTGTTGGATATATACTACTTGGCTGCTCCTGTTTCATAGCCGTTGCGGGAGCATTGAGGCAAGATAACAATGGGACGCCTCTGAATTCTCGATTGCGCTGACCCCAGTTTAGCATATACTTTCTCAGAATTGTTCCCGAGACTTCAGAAAGGCTACATCGCGTGCTGTTAGACACAGTCATGGGGTACACATGTTCTCGAATCTGTCAATGTCTGTCTGTCTTCTAATCGAGATCAGATCCACTCTCTTCTCTCTTTCAAAAACAAGCACCGGGTCTATCATAAACTTGTAAGCCTTAATGAGAAAGGAAGATTTCATGGAGAGCCTGGGGCCGCCATTGGACTGAAGACGCAATTTCTAACTTGGACGATAGGTTCAGTCAGGACATGAGCTTGCTGTGCCAAGACCTGCCCGTTGCGTTCTATGTATTTATGTATTGTAGGTCTTCCTTCAATCTCCACGCACACCACTGACTTCAAACTGATCGGCAACAGCATTTTTCTTGGTCATCGTCAACATCGGCATAATAGCATCTGGCGCCACGTATGTTGGCGTGACAATACCATGTGTGCTTTTGGTCATATATGCGCTCCAGCACTTCTACCTCAAAACATCGAGACAGATGCGATACCTCAATTTAGAAGCCAAGACACCTCTCTACACGTGCTTCTCCGAAATCGCCGCTGGATTACTGCATATTCGAAGTTTTGGGTGGCATATGAACCATTACTTACCTCACAGCTTGGAGCTTTTGAACTACTCGCAAAAGCCATTCTACTACATGTTTTGCATACAGAGGTGGCTTGGTCTTGCAGCAGACTTGTGCCTTCTCGGCATAGTCACTGTCCTGGTCTCAGTTGCTCTATGTGGCACAGGCACAAGTTCGCAGAATGCCTTGGGTCTCGCGCTGTTGAATGTCGTTCAGTTTGGAGACTCTATCGGGGGCCTGATAAACTCATGGGTGAATCTCGAGACGTCTTTGGGGGCCATCGCACGCATACGGTCGTTTGTTGAGACAGCCGAAACAGAGCAAGATCCCGAACTCGTAGATTTGCCTCCCAATTGTCTTGGGCATGGGGCAATCGAGATGGTCAATGTCACATCAACCTACGAGTATGTGCCTTGCTCTGCAAATCGCGATTATCTCGCCTCCTTACTAACTGGAGAAATTTCAAGCTCGTCCGACATCTCACCTCCTGCGCTATCTTCTGTATCGCTGAGCATCAAGTCGGGGCAAAGGATCGCCGTCGTTGGGCGAACGGGCGGGTACGTTGAAACCTAAATCTTTCCCTCAGGTTCTGTGTGTATTGACTCGCGGGCGTGATGTAGGGGTAAAAGCTCTCTCATCCTGACACTTTTGAACTTTCTCAACTACACCAGATCGATAAAGATTGATGGAGAAGACTTGTGCAATATTCCGCGACAAGTATTAAGAACTCGCATTACTACCATACCCCAGGATCTGGTTGAACTGCCTGGGACCGTGCGTTTCAATCTTTTCCCATCGGCTGGAGAGAACTCTACGCGTAGAGAGTTCGATCAGGTCATCAACGACGTGCTGGAAATGGTTCAACTATTGGATCACGTCAACCAACGCGGTGGACTTGACGCACCCTTTGTGGAAATGGGGTTCTCTCATGGACAGAAGCAGCAATTAGCTGTCGCACGAGCTGTGCTGCATAAAGTCCACAACAACAGCAAAATACTCTTCGTTGACGAAGCGACGAGCAACATGGACTCGGAGACTGCTGCAGCCATGGAAAAAATCATTGGGGAGGTTTTTGGCGATTGTACCAGAATTGTAATATCGCATCGGTCTGAAAACGTGGAGACCGCAGATTTGGTCGTGACAATCGAGAATAGCAAAATAGTACAAGGACCTTTTCCGTAAGTACCAGAGTTATTCAGACCTATCACGATCTACTTTGTTGCCGCACCCGGCCGTGTGGTCATTGAAGTGGGATCGGGGGAGAATACTCGTCTCGCAGGCTCGGGGGCTCGCAGATTGATGAAGCTTATGCTCGAGGCTACTGATAACAGGCTCGTCTGTTTGACATGAGGTTCTTGACGAGTCCGTTTACCAGGGCCCCGACTTGCACCCATTGCTTCAATTGTGTAGATCCGTTGCGTTGTAGGTTAAAGCTAGGTAGGCAAAATCGATGACGGAGCTATACATAAGTACATACCTGTAAATACTGTTGTATACAATTACGTACCTGTAAATAGTGTGTATATAAATGTATACCTGTAAATACTGTGTATACAAATATATACCTGTAAATACTGTGTATACAAATATATACACGCGAGAGAACCGTCAAGCTTATCAACTCAGCATTAACGCTAGGCCGAGGCAATGGGACAGACGTGCTGCTAGGCTGCCGAGCTCGTGTATTCAAAGTGCAAGAACCATGCTGGTAGGTTCCTTCCCAATCCGGAACAGTGGCTAACTTCGGACAAGTCCCCATGAACACACACACGATAGTGGGTTAGGTTTGCCCCGGTATAACGCAAGAGCACGTCTTAAAGGCGCCAGATTAGTAGTAGAAGCGTCTGGTCCGTGGACGAGAACTGGTTGGGTCCGTCACGTCACCAACCGCAGACCAGAGAGGGGCTTGGTTCTGGCTAGGGAGTGTGCCGTCAAAGGAACCCAAAGCCAAAGAAGACAAGGGAACAACAACGGGTGGGCTGGGCCATAATAGCAAGGATCCTTGTTGTCTGCCTCTGTGAACTTGATCGCGGTACGGTACGGCTGCCGGCAAGTCTTCCAATATGGACAAGGCCTGGACCATTTTGTGGCTACGGAGTACGGTATGTTTTTTGAATTGGCCTGTGGCCCTAGATCGCGGAGCTGAACAAGGTGTTGGCGAAGCCCTTGATGTTACATCACTGCTCCCGACTCATGTCGGAGGTCATGGCGATTTGAGCTCCTGGCCTCCCACAGTCTCGGGGCGGCTGGTGTAGTAAGAAAAGTCTCTCAGAGAAGCTGTGGGTTCGTCGCTTTTCGCTAGCCAGCTGATCCCTGACTTGGTATAGTTGGTAATAGCCTGGGTGGCAGTCACGGCTCACTTGCTTTGGATTGAGACAGGTGTGCCAAAGGGCGAGGCAGCATTATGCAATGAAATTTCATAGATAACGAAATTTGGCTGCGAGGACGGCTTGGCATACACTGCCAAATATGGGTTAGACAGGCTTGTCGACTGTGGAATGCAACCTTTGGTACGATGCTAGTGATTTTTGGCAGAGCAATGTAAACATGGCACGACACAAGCAAGCAAAGTCATCTATAGTGGGAGGGTAACGATTGTGTTTTCATATCAAGATACCAGCCAGACCTAAAGAAACCCTGATCCCTCCCTCCGCCCCTTTCCCAGCTATTATGAGAATCGTCAGGCCAGAACAGAATGCGCATAGCACCCTTGGAAGGACTGCGGCCATCATCTTACTCAACACCAGCCAACAAGAACGCGAGCAGTCGATAAGCAATGCGCAAACCTATCGAAGGCCAGCCAGGGCCCGAAACCCCCAGTCAGAAATGACCTTCTCTGGGGTGCCTTTTGCGGCACATTCCCAGGCATTGCTGGCAATGCCCACCAGTGCCTCGGGGCTGATCAAGCCGCGGGCGCTGTTGTCACGAAGCCAGGCATCGAGGGCGGCCGACAGCACATGGACAGCGCGTTTCCTTTCCAAAGGGCTGTTATTATCGAGCGGGCCGTGATCGAGGACGATTTTCTCGGCCTCCTCCTGGGCCAAGGCGACGGCTTTGAGGTACTTTTCCGTACCCTCTGCAGCACCCTTGGTATCCTCGTTGACCTTTCTGACGACGTCCCTCATGGCGTCCATGTTCAGAGCGTCAAACCGACGAAGCCGCCTGGCGAACAGCCAGTCGTCCAAGGCGATGGGCCCTTGGGTGTAGGCCTCTCTGGCCCAATCCAGCAGGGTGACCCAGGCGCGGCACAGATCCTGCTCGCCACGAGGGTCATTCTCCATGCCCGGCTTCAAGCCAACAACGACCTTCATGGCACCCTTACCGGCGGCCGGAACCTCGGCCGGGTCGACCTCTGCGCTAGAGATGAGGACGGTGGGCCCGAAAAACTCGTGGATCTTTTCAAGCCTTTCACCCTTGTTGGCCCCCCAAAAACACCGATAGAAGCCAATGTGCTCCATGATGTAAAGCTCAAAGGGCCCGCAGGTCAGCGGGACCTCTTCTTGCCCGTACAGCTTGCGCCAAATCCTTTCGCGCGGCTCTCTCGCGGGCAGCTCGGGCATATTTCCCGCGGCCTCCCCAGATGGCCCCGCGGTCTCCGAGGAGGCAAACGTTCCCGGGGCCACCGGGTCAGCCCAACGAGACAACTCCAAGCCAGTAGCAATGGCCTTGGCCTTGCCCTTTGCCTCACTGGCCTTGCTGGCCTTGCTGGCCTCGCTGTTTTTCACCTCCTGCACGGGAGCAGGAGAACCATCCTTCTTGGAGGACGCGGCGGCGGCGGCGGCTGTTCTGGCTGCCTGTTGATCCCCTTCCTGTCGGATCCAGGGCAGTTGATCGGCCCGTTCGTCAATCCAAGCCGCGTAGCTGGCCGAGACAGGGCCAACCCTTCCGTCGACCATCTTCAGCTGAGGGATATAGGGGCACCTTGGCCGCCTCTCCTCTTCGACGCGGCGGACTACTTGGTGTTGGCTTGGGCAGGGACATTGTTCCACGGGGGCGCGGGTACTTACAGTACTGCCACCAAAACAGCAGGTCAACCAGAAGCTCGAAAGCCTCGTGGGAGATGGACAACACCCTGTCCTTGGCCAACCATTCATGGATATCCTTGACGGAACGGGCAAAGCGCTGTTCCAACGTCTCCGGAGAGATGCCAGTAAGATACCTGGCAAAGAGCTCTATGGCATGGCGGCGGCCAGTGATGTCACTTGGCCCATACGCGTCCAGATCGAGCTCGAATTCGCGGCTCGGGTGGTCTCTGGGGCGGCAATCCCTCCAGGGGCGGCCCATGGGTTCAAGAAAGTTGGGAGTAGTCATTATTAAATTGCAGATTTGACGTTGATTTTAATCTTGTGGTGGCTTTACTGCTCTTCTCGATGATGGACCGTCAAATTTCAAACGGCAAAGGTTCGAGGCACAGAATTTTTTTTCACTAGACTGTTTTCCCAACTCACAGCTCTGCCAGCTGTCTTCACTTGATACACCTGTTCACAGGCTCGCCGAATTCGCAAGTCACATTAAAGTGAACTGCAAGTGGGGACATTGCCTCTCAATGAACCAGACTGAACTCCAAGGACATGTAGCGTCACGTCACGTCAGTCACTCATTTTGCAAGAGGAACGTCCGTGCTTGGCAGGTTCTGGACTTTATGCACATCAAGTGTTCCAAGTGTTCCAACTTTTGTCATCACTTTTCTTCGGCAATAAGGAAGCCCAAGTAGAGTAGCACTAAATTTTGACATGAATCTTCTCCCACACACGCCCCCCCTTGAATACCTTCACGTTGTCCTACCCCCCTGAATACTTTCTTTCGGCCTACCCCCCCCCCCTCGAATACTTCACGCCGGTCGATACAGACGCAAGTACCGACCTCTAATACATTTGCCCTTGATGGCCTCGTGCAGATCAGGCCTTCCATCGGTCGTTTCTCGAATCCAGCGAGCCACAATGGCCTGTGGGATATATGTCCAGTCAAGGGCCAAGTTCAGCCCATCGGAGGACTGGAAACGCCGCACTGTAATGCCAGCCAAGATGCCAGGCTCGATGGATTGGAGATGGCCAAACTGAACAAAGGCAAATATACTTGGCCATGCTACAATCTTCCGCAACGATTTGTAATCAACAAATTGGACATTGCCGGCATCCATCACGGGCGCATCGACGGGCACCGCGGCCGCAACAAAACGTGACGCAAAGCACTTCATCATGTGCCACTGAAGTTCTTCAATGGCCGCTAAAGTCATGGACGATGGCTCATCGGCGATCAGACTAGCCGCGTAGGGCAGATCCAATGCCAAGTACGTTTTGGCTATCATATCAAGAACCCGCACCGATTGGTCGATCATCACTTGGCCATGGCCGCTAAGGATACTGATAGCATTCGTCGTCTTTCCAGCGAGAATAGTCGGATCCCTCGCGAAAGTATGCTTCCAGATGGCGAGCAGGGACCAGAGGGTACTTTCTCTGCAGAGGGTCGTGGTGTAGCCATGACATCGCTCGTATAATTGGCTGAACGAGACGCGGTCAATCACCTTTTGCGCATCAATGTCCCCAAAGACTCGATCAAAGCCCACGTGGAACAAGCAGGCCAACTGGATCTTGACCGCCCAAGCTGATCGGTGCTCACATGGCAAGGCAGCAAAGTAGGCCAAGTTGACATCGTGGCCAAACATGGGCAAAAGAGTATAGAACCCCTGGCGTGTATTCCCCGACAAGGCGCAGCGGAGGACTGGCATGTCATTGCCGTGAACCATGTTTTTATTGAGGATCCCCATTTGTCCTAGCTCGGTGCTGCGGTCAATAAGAAGGCCAGGCACGGCATCCGAGCTTAGAATTCGGATCGCAAGTTGTACAATTGGCTGTCCTACTTGGAGCGTGGCCAGCGCGGCCATCAACCCTGGCAGCTTCACAGAACCAGCCGCGACTGCGGGCCTCTGTTCGAACCTATGGGAGGATTCCTGTACCTTATAGAGAGCAATGCGATCTTGGGGGATTTCCGCGGCCCGAAATCGAAGAGACGTCTGATCCCATATCTCCAACTGAGATAATTCGACATACGTCTGGATCACATGGCCCGACCCCCAATCAACAATGCATCGACAAGCGACGGCACTGGTCACCACCGTAACTGCGTCAAAGCCCTCGACGTGTATCGGAGCCTTGAAGCCGCAGGGAACAACAACAAGGCGATGGCGTGGCTCATGTTGGGGAAATTTACGGAACCACTCATCCCTGTTGAAATCAGGGCAGTCACCCGCGCCCTCGGCAATGAGGACATCGGAACCTGCCAGGCCCCGAATCTCACCATCGACGATACAATGGGGGAAGCAGATGACGAGATGAAGACGTCCAGCCGTGGTGGACGTGTCGAAATCCCGGCGAAGCCGCGAGACTATATCCTTTGGAGCCAGAATGGTCTCGGCGTGATTCTTCATGTCAGCCGGACGAGATGCAATAAAGGATTCGACGCCCTCGAACGAGGCAGTCCTCTCCACGACGTCATCCAAGAACTGCCTAAGCGTAGGATGGATACTGCCGGATGTCATGACAATGACGGAAATCTCAAAAGGGCCATACGGAGCCGCACACTTGCTAGCTTCCGCGCACCAGACGAGCAGAATAGTGAGCATGTGCGCACATTCTGGCGACATGTCGGCGTCGACATCAACCACGAAGACTGTGCGATGGTTGAAATGAAAGGAACTATTGCCGCTCGATCCACGTGTGTCCAAGCAACACTTCAGATTTTTTTCAATCAACGCGATGCATCCCGGATATGAAATCCGCTGCAACGGGAATTCCGGCATATCTCGTCCCCAGTGATTCTCTTGTTTGAGGGCAGCGTCGTATGCCTCTTCAAGAAACACCCGTTCTGTTTCTGACGTGACGTGAATGACAGCATGTCCCGAACCGGACCCCGTATCGGGCAACAGCGCCTGGTGCAGGAATCGTGGCAACTTCATGCTTTTGCCCGAGACCCGGGGGCCTTCGAGAGTGGCAATTTTAACAGCCTTGTCAATAGGTGATTACACCTAGTCCTACATCTTTTTCACGAGACGGGACCACTGCCGTGGCAGCTGATACGCCTTCCTGTCCGAGAAGGTTCTCTCCATTCTTGGGTATCCTGTTAGTTAAGAGGAGGAGAAAAAGGAGACTGTCTTGGACGTACTTGCTTTTGTTTTTGGCCTCTGAAAACTTTTATCGTGCCGAAACGGGCGAAAACGGTATGGAAAGAGGCTAAAACGAGCTTTTAAAGGAAGTGAAAATCTTTTTTAATTATGTGAATTCACAGTTCACATGACCTGCCTAGCAACGCGTACGCCAAGTTTCACCAGCTGTTCGCTTCACTTTTCGCCAGCTGTCACAGCTGTTTCTGCCCACAAACACGCAGAGAGACCCCTCTTCCCACAATGTTGAATATTATTGTTTACTCTCTGTGTGATTCTTTGGTTTTCTTTTTTTCCCTTCTCCTCTTTCCAAATACCACCACAAACGCACACATCCACAAACAAATCACAAACGCACACACTCACACACAATGGCTCGCAACAACCGAATCAGCCAGGGCACCCAGACCGCTGGGGGAAATAATGGCTAGAATGGCCGTGTCAGTGGAAGTGTCAGTGGAAGTGGTAGTGGTAGTGGTGGCAATCGCGGCCGAGCGGGCCGTGGAGGTTTTGCCGGCCCCGGCCGTGGCAATCCTCAACAACGATGGCACGGAGGCGTTGGCGTTCGTCGACCCCGGCCTCGTAACAACAATGGAGCCCGACGAGATCGCGCTCACGAACAGCGTCTCATCAGTTAGGGCATCCTTCCGGAGGTCGAGCAGATCGCCTTCAATGCCACGACGAACCAGTCGGGCCAAGTGACGTCCGCAGTCGCCGTCAACGCCAGCCGCGACGGTGGCCGGCAGGTGAACGTGCAGACGCGCGTCGACAATGTCGCGACCGGCAGCAGAGCGGTCATCACCAATAACGGCAGCGCCCTGGGTGCCGTCGCTAACACCGTCATGGCGGAAACTGGCGCCCCCAGCGTCTTTGCCTTCGTTATGCTGATGAACGTGGCCGTCTTTCGGGAGTAGGCCATTCAATCCGCGACGTCGACGCAACGTATGTTTTTGGGTGACGATCGGCTACTGGCGTCGCTGGCCTCTCGGCCTGCCCCGGCTGCCCCGGCTGCCCCGGTAACCGGCGCCCCCAGCGTCTTTGCCTTCGTCATGCCGATGAACGTGGCCGTCTTTCGGGAGCAGGCCATTTATTCCACGACGTCGACGTAACGTATGTTTTTGGGTGACAATCGGCTACTGGCGTCGTTGGCCTCTCGGCTTGTCCTGCCTGCCCTAGCGACCGGGGCCCCGGTGCCAATCAACTAACGACGTCGCAGAGCCCGTTGAAACCGTCAAAACCGTCGTGATGCCCAGGGGCCCCTTAACCCTGAGGCGGCCAGTCTTGTCCCCGGGACAGAGTTGGCGGGGCTAGGAGCGGCTGCTGCGGTGCTAGAAGTGGCAGTAAACGCAGAGACTGCGGCCGACGAAGCAAGAGTCGCGGCTGATAAAGCGGCGGTGGCGGTGGCGGCAATAGGCGACGGTCCCGCCCTTCCCGTCAATACAGACGCGCACGCGCCCCCCACTGCCGGTCCGGCCGGGCTGGTGGATGCTCCGCCTGCCGGTCCGGACGATCCTGCGCTTGACCCGGAGCAGCTGGAGTACGAGGCCGAGCTCGACTCGATTGGGACAGACCATGAAAAGGCCCCCCGGGGCGCTTAAAAGGGCGAGGACGGCGAGGGGGGGAAGAAGAGGACGTCGACGTCGACGAGATTGTCATAAGCAATGCAGGCGGGTCTGGCGGGCTAACCTCTGGTGTGCTCGAGTAGACGTCGTCCAACGGGACTGACCTGCTTGAAAACATCAGAGGGGCGATTGTCGTTTGTGGGTATTTGTTAGACGGATGGACGGGGTGTCGGAAAATAAAAATTGGGTTTGGTTTTTTTTTTTGGGCGTAAAACGTCTCTTGTGCAATGTGACATGTCGTTTGCAGTATGTGAATGGTTGCTCCTTCCTTCCGTATTAACATTGACTGAATTGCTTTAATTGGTCAACTATCCCATCGGGGCACCGTGCCCTACACACAACATGTCCCTGTGCTCCACTCATATCAAGATGGACGACCTCTCATCCCCAACAAACAACTTGCAGTCATCAAGAGTAGCACGATGGCCTCTTCTGTGGCGACGACACCCCTCATCTTCCCCGGCGGCGCAAACCAGACTGCCCTGCTCGAAGCGCTGGACCAGAATGAGTCCTACTTTGAGCTGGCCATTGAGGTCTCCCGGCTGGGACGCAAGCTGCGCGCGGATGCCGCCCTCGGCAAACACGTCGATATCAATGGCACGGCTCTGGCCCTGCAACAGGAGAGCGGTAATAATTAGGATACCATTACGCTTCTCCTTGGAATGGACAGGTCCATGCTCCGTGCTCTCATCCTCGGTACCGTCGCCTACGATGCCTTTCATGGCAGGTTAAAAACGTACCCTCCCCCTTCCGCCACGCATGAGCCCGATGCCCAGGGCATCTACGTTATTGGGCTAAGGAGACAATCAACCCAGGGCCAGTTCCTCGATAGGGACGAGCTCGCAGGATTAATTCACGGGCTGCAAAGGTACATACAGGGCGCAGAAGTCTTGCTTGCAAAACCAGATTCTACGAGTCGCACCTTGAGCGAGAACCGTCTCGTTCAGTGGACAGCCGCAGTCGACGCGAGCCATGCCCACATCAACGCACCCGTCTCCCTATCGCAGACTCGCTTCATCAAGTCCCCGGGAGATACCGTGACGTTTCGCGAGCTGGTCAAGTCGCTGCAGAAGAGGCTGGCCCAAGCCTCCGGCACCGCTCGTCAGATCCAGAGCCCGCTCTACGTCGGATGCTCCCAGACCTTGCCGAAGCAAATGGCCAACTACGACGTCTCGCGACGCTTTGCAAAGGTCAACAAACCCCTCGCAATCACCGTCTGCGTGCTCAAGGCTCTCGACCTCCCCGTCCTCCTCGAGCTTCACGTCGCGCTGCGCACATGGAAGGTCAGCCAGTTGCCCGTCGCCGAGCAACTCGTCATGTCCCTCGCCGGATGCCTCGTCTACCAGACCGGCTTCAACGTTGTGCCTGGAGGTGCCCACAAAGGCACCGCCGCCGGCCTCTACGCCGCCGGAGAGATGCTCTTTGCCGGGCATCCTGGCTTCATACAGGCAAATCTACAGGCTAGCCTCCAGGACCGCGACTCCAGGTGCCGTTTCGAGAAGCGTCTCCATGACGTGGACCAACGTCTCCGCGTTGCCGAACATATCAAGACTCAGTTTGCCAACGAGAGCCCCGGCCTTCAGCAATTCCTCCAAACGAATGCCCAGGACGCCATTGCCCTCGCCCGCCAGCGCCGCGACCGCGCGCACGAGGCCCTCAAACAAGCTCAGCAGGCTCACGCCACCGCCGCGACGCTCTGGGCGATACTCCAGGCTACCCTGCCCGATGAATGCGCCCGTCTTGACGGCGGCCATCTCGTCAAGGAGGAACACGATTTGTAGTTTCTCTGCGTGGAGTCCTCTTAATCCAATATAGCATAGAAATATAATGTGTATTCACTGTCCTTGACTGAGTCCTCTCGACTCTTTCTTTTCCTATTGAATTAAATGTAAATTATAGATGATTTCAAGTATTTGTTACCTATAAAAGACCACAAAGACTTAATTGAAATTCCTTGGAAAAATAGTCATTAAAAAAAGTCATAGTAAAAAAGGTACTTTTACTGGTAAATTCTCTAGTAAAAAGGTCATTAGTAAAAATAAAAACAAATAAATTCATAAAAAACTATTCACTCAGAAAATCCCTAGAAAACATTAGGTCAAAAGTTACTATTACTTATAAAGTCTTTAGTAAAAAAGTTATTAGTAAATAGGTTACTTTCTCCTAGTAATAATAAATTGTCTAAAAGGTTTACTAGAGAATTTACTAGGAAAAGAGACTTTTTTATTAGTGACTTTTTACTAGTGACTTTTTTACTAGGGGATTTACTAGTAAAAGAGACTTTTTTACTAGTGATTTTTTACTAGAGGATTTACTAAGAAGAGTGACTTTTTAACAGTGACCTTTTTACTAGAGAAATTACTAAGAAAAGTGACTTTTTTACTAGTAACTTTTTTACTAGGGGATTTACTAGTAAAAGTGACTTTTCTACTATACTTTTTTACTAAGGAATTTTGTTAGTTTCACTAAGGCAAGGGGTGTGAATCTTAGAGTATTGCACTACATTTCAATTTGTGGTTTTTTTTTTCTTAACAAATAATCTACATCTAATCTTAGAAAATATATATAGATACAAGACTTTGATTTTTAGATAGATAACAAAAAACTACAATGTAGTTGCATATAAAAGTGAGTCGTTTAGCTATGAATTAGAAACACTACATTTCACTACATTTTAGCACTAAAAAAACACTACAAATGTAGTGTTTCTAATTTACAGACAAATGACCTACTTTTAGACTCACTTATATATAGCATTTTTCTTAGGATTTATCTGTATAAGACTACGTGATTTATAGGATAGTATCTTCAATAATAAGCTAAATATAAAATCAAATGAAAAAACTACAAAACACACTACACTAACTACAAACAATACTCTAGGTGCGATGCACTAGTGTAGTCAAATAACGCACTAGGCGTAATAGCCTCTTCTTTCCTTCTTCTCCTTTCTTAGATAGACTAGATTAATTAAATATACTATGTATTAGATCCTTGTCTTATCCCTAAATACAGGAGTCCCTTGTGTTCCTTACAAAAAGTAACTAGTAAGAAAAGTCATATTTACTAGTTTGTCAGAGGAAACACAACACCCCAAAAGACACAATGCTAGCCCACGCGTGTAGCTAGCTCTAACGTCTACGCACGTTAGAGAGAAGGAGTTAAGCAAGCTTAACAGCAGCAATTATAACAGAAGGATATCTATCTCTTTATATAGAGATAGATTAGATTAAATAATCTATTAGATTAGAAGGGACTTTTTAGTTAAAATATAGGGGAATAAATTAATTATCTCTTTTTATATAAACCTAAGCTATAGTAAAAGCTAGGTACTAACCTTAAAACCTTAGAACCTTAGTGTGTAATAATAATAATCTAGATATATAGCTATAATTAATCCCTTTATAGATTAATTAATCCCTTATCCTTAATAACTAATATTATCTTATCTATGCCTTCTACCTCTTTATAACCCTTATGCATAGTTATTATAATTATGTGTTTTCTAGGTAAGTAATATAGGCTATATAATACCTCCTTAGGTATACACTAGTTATTCTTAACTATATATAAACTAAAAATAAATAAAGTTATTATAAGGTTCTATCTATTTAATTAACCTATTAGGATAGACCTTTTTTAGAAAAAAAAAGAAAGTAAAGGATTATAAATAAAATAAAAGTAAACCTCTTTAACTAAAAACCTAAATTCTTTATCTCTCTAAATAGCTTTAGCATTTTTAGGGTTTATAGATATATTAGTAATATTAATAAAGGTATTCTTAAAGTAAGGCGCTTTAAGATTTACTAAATAACTCTTTAATTATAGTTTATACTATAATTAATTAATCCTATAGTATAGCGCTTCTCTTACTTATAAGCCTTAATAATTCCTTCTTTTACTTTATAAGTAACTAACCCTAGTAGTATTACTAAAGTATAGGTTAATAATATTAGTAATAGTATAATAGTATCTCTTTATACTACTTTTTTTACTTAAAGGAAAGGGAGAAGGTTAATAGTAGTAACCTATTCTATATCTCTAAGAGACTATTCTATAGTCCTTACCTTACTTAATTAATTAAAGTCTTATAGTTATTTACTTAGTCCTATCTAATAACTCTATAGATATATAGTAATCTTAGCTAATCCTTAATATCTATTTATATTAATACTTATATTACTTCTTACTATCTCTAAAAAGCCTATCCTATTATGCTATATATTTAATCCTAATAGCTATAATATAGTGCTTTAAGTTTACTTACTAAAGACTATCGTATTTTATTATACCTAGAAAGTAATAATAGTTCTAATAAGAATACTAGTAATATCTATTTACTCCTTTCTTAATCTCCTTCTTATATAGTATTAGCTTTTTATAGTTATTCCTTATTAATAATCTACTATATTTACCTTTCCTATTCTTATAAAAGTTCTCTAATACTAATATTAAAGACCTTATATTCTATAGTAAACTTAGAGGCTATAGGTACTTACTAATCCTAATATAAAGCTTTTCTAGTTAAGCTAAATTAGTATACTATTTAATTAAGTGGTTATTATTACTAATTTTACTCTCCTAGGCTATTATAATAGCGCTAATAGGGATTCCATCTCCTATTATTTAGATTATAAAATAAGGTATTATTTACCTTATATATATATATTATTTACACTAGCTAGCTCTATGTAGGGCTAGTACTAGTACTCCGGCTGCTTTATTAAAAGGGAAAACCCTTAATTAGGAAGAAAAACCCCTTTATATCTATATTTAGGCTAACGCTAGCCCTAACTTAGGCCTACGTCGCGTTATGTGTGGCCAGTCGTAGGTGTTTGTTGCTAGCTTACGCTAGCCTTATCCTATTAAAAACAAAAGAAAAGAAAAAGTTCTAGGTCCCTAACCCTATTTAGCTCTAGTCTAGCCCTGCCCTATGCCTATTCTAGGCCTCCTCTCTTTATACTATAGCGTAGTAAGCTTAGCTTTATAGTAATAATTTACTTCTAGTTTACTTTTTAGCTAGCTTCTTTATAGTCCTACTTTTTAGCTTACTCTAGCCTAGGTTTAGCTTATTAGTTTTATAAAGCCTAAGCACTTAGTTTTGTTTATCTTCTATAGGGGGAGGGTAGTCCTAGTATAGGTCCTAGGCGTGTCTAGGCCTAGGTTGCTTATATACTATCTAGCTAGTTTTTTATCTTATATTCTTCTTTTCTAATCTATATCTCTAATTTATCTCCCCCTCCCTTATATAAGTATAAGAGAGAGCTCTTCCTCTTAAAGAGGTTTAACTTCTTTTCTCTTTCTTTATTAAACTTCTTATAGGTTTTTTTCTTTCTTAGAGCTATTTAAGGCTCCCCTAGGCTAGTTTTAGTTTAATTACTAATATTTATTATAGGCTAGTTATAATTCTAATAAAATAGCGCTAGAAGCTATAAGTATTCTTATATTTTATACTATTCTAGCTCTAATCTACCTAGGAGACCTTAAATCCTAAGTATTATCCTAGGAAGTCCTTAACTAAGAAGTAGCTTAAGTAAGCTATAGTAAAAGATCTAAAGGTATATTCCCTTTACCCCTATTCTATCCTTACTCTAAGTCTAATCTATAGTAGTTAAGTAATCTATAAGGGATTTAATATATTTCCTATAAGTCCTAATTAATTAATAGCCCTAGGCACTAGTGCTATAATATTATTAGTAAGTTAGTTTAATTTAGGCTTAGAAGTAAGGCTAACTAGTTTATGTAAGGCTAGCTACTAATGCTTGTTTTAACTATTAGGTTTAAAACTATAGCTATTTAAAGGTAGTTAGCGCCTCTATTTTAGGCCTGATTTAGCGCTAATCCGCTCTTAGCCTAATTTAACTAGCTAACAGAATAAACACCAGTGGTTAGTTAAAGTCTAGGTGGCTATAGTCGCTAGGGGTAGTGTGAGTGCTGCTGTATCGGTTCGCTATTGACTCTAGTCCGGGTCTAACGTTTCTCTAGGTCCCAGATGACTATCAGGACCGCGTGAAGAAACTCTGCGCTGATTATTTACCTTATAGTATTATATATTAAAGTCTTTCTAATAGGATATTTCTTATATAATATCCCTTACTAGTCCTAACTTATTTATAGCTATATCTTAGAGAACTCTAAGGGTTCTCTTTAGTACTCTAATATAGCTATACCTTAGGTCTAGGATATTATTAGTAATTAACTAGTCCCTAAGGTAAAGTTTAAAATAGTAATTAATATATAAGTTATTGCTAAATATATATAGTTACTTAAGCTTAATACTATATTTATTTAGTGTATTTACCTCCTATAAGAGTAGATTAAGTGCTTAGTACCTAACTTAATAGTAAATTATTTAAAAAAGAACTCTAGGTAGGTATACCTATATTTCTAGTTCCTTTTTTATTTAGTTCCTAGAACTATAATTACTTTAAAGTTATATAGGTAGTTTAAGAGCTATAGTATCTACCCCTATCTAGCTATAAAGTTAGTAAATTACCTTACCTAATTATTTTCTATAGTATTAAAGTAGTAGAGATATCCCTATTTATAATTAAATAGAAAGTAAGCCTAGTAATTTATAAAGAACATAAATCCTATAATAATATATCTATTACTTATATATAAATAAAGCATAATAGGGTTATAATTTATACTATATTTAATATTAACTAGTTAGTATATAGCATAGAGTCTTTTAGCTTTTAAACTAATTAATCTTTATAAGGTATTTATATTAAAATTATCTGTTACTTTTGTTTTAAAATAGAAGGGTAATATAGCTACTATTGCTTTAAGACTATATATAATAACCTTTCCTATAGTAATTAGTTTAAATTAGTCTAACTAATCTACGCTAGGAGTCTTATAAGCTTTAGTTAGAAATTTATAGATTTCTATTATATAGCCTTACTAGCTTAAGGGTATTTAGCTAGGCCCTATAAGTGCTATATAGCTAAAGTTATTACTAATAACTTAATAGATTAAGAAGACTAGGTATAGGTAAGGCTAGATTCTTTATAGATAGAATAAGGGTAGCTACTATCTATAAAGATTAAATAGAATAAGCTTAGAGCTATATAATTTATAGTAAGGGGAAAGGTAAAGGTAGTAGTTACTTAGTTCTCTAGGGTAATATAGTAAAAAGAGATAAGGCTTTATATAAGTAAGAGACCTTAGGGCTAAAGAAGAGATATAATAGTAAGAGAAGTAAGTAAGATTAAATAATTCCTATAATCTAGGCCTAGTTCTTATGCTCTTAGTTAGTTATATAGGTAGTTATTATTAGTTATTATTAGGTAGGTTATTAGTAGCTACTATTAGTTATTAATACCTATTACTAGGCAGTAACTATAATTTATAGGGATTAAAGGCACTTAACCCTTTTCTTCTCTCTCTTTCTAGCCTTTTAAAATAATAGCTCCTTACTCTTCCTTTTTAACTAATTAATTATAGCTAAATCTCTTAATAAGCCCTATAAGAAGCTCCCTAATATTTCTAATATTATAAGAATAGATATATTAGAGAATAAACTTACTATAATAAAGACTATTAACTAGTCTAATTATACTAAATTCTCCTTATCTTATATAGCTAGGGATTATATATATTTAGGTATTACTTAATCTCTATTTATTAGTTACTAATAGTTCTTATATATAGTTTAAATTCCTCTTTAAGTACTAGGTTTATAGTAGTATTAATATTAGTTATAGTAGTATTCCTTTATATATAGAAATTACTCTCTATTCCCCTAGGATAGTTCTAGAGAGAGCACCTCCCTAGCTTATTTTAGTTATAAAAGGTATTAACTTACTAAAAGTCTTTATAGAAAGCTATATAAAGAAGGATAGTGCTTTAGCTTTAATAGTTAAAAATAGCTAATACTACTAAGTTCTAATTCTAGCTAAGATAGCCTATCCTAATAGATATTTTTTATATACTCTTTTATAGTAATAAGAGCATTATAAAGCCTTACTAATATCTATATATAGGAGATTAAATAGTGTTTTCTATTCTAATTACTTAAACTTATATATATAGTATATAAACTTCTTTAGTAAATATATTTACCTCCCTTTTATAGTTATATTTTAATTATAGGGGTTCTTAAGGGTACCTATAGTAACTATATTTAGAATAGTTCTTATACTATAAGCTATAAGTAGTGTTTTATATTTAGGTATTACCTATAAACTTCTTAAGAGAGGTTATATATACCTTTTCTAGGCTAGAGATAGTCTTTAGAGGTAGCTAAAGCTATTTTACTTAATCTAACTAGTGTTAATTTTATAAACTCTTTATATTTAGCTTTAAACACTTCTCTTTCCTTTCTAAACTATTTCTAATAAAATAAAAAAGGTAAAAAGAAATATAATATAGTAGTTTTTACTTAAGGAATTAGGGGAAATAGGGCTTTACTAATAACTTATTCTAGTAAAATATGCTATAATTACTTAATCTCTAGCATTTAAAATTAAAAATTAATCTTCCTTAATAATCTAAGTGTATTAGAAAAAAAAACATAATAAGAGTAAATACTAGTAATCTTTTTGTTAGAACAAGCATGATATCAATCGCGGCACGCAGCCGCAATTACCCGGCAAAACGTCAGGCCGCGAGGCCACGCGCGTAATGCAGGGAGCCCTACTTATAGCCCACAAGCCTACCCTCTAATAGGGCAAGGACCTATAAGTTAGGTAACCTATAAACGCTCTACGTTTATGGCTACTTTTTACAATCTAGAAAAGCCTCTCTTTTCCTCTCTTCTTTCTAATTAGATACTAAGCCTAGAATAGAAGAATTATACCTATTCCCTAGGCTATCTAATTAATCCTAATGTTAGGACCCCTGTAATTCTAACACTAATTAGTAGTTAACTTTATAGATAACTATATAGTTTTTTATAACTATAGATTAGTAAGGTTAATTAGAAAAGATAACTATACCGTAAACCTACTCTATGTAATAGGAAAGCCGCTAAAAGCAATATAGTTATGCTAAGGAAGTTTAAGTATTCTCTTATAATAAGAAAGGAGTTTATACCTCCTAAGATCTAATATCCTAAGACCCTATAAAGACTTTAAAGCTATTAAAAGATTAAGGCCTAGTTAGTAACTAGTCTAACCTATCCTTAACTATTTAATTAGCGTATTTTATTACATACCTAACCCTTAGAAGGCACTCTCTTATAATAAGAAAGGAACTTACTACTCCTAAGATCTAATATCCTAAGAACCCCTAAGGGATAAAGATAATAGCTATGCCTATAATCCTTTAATCTATTATATAAAAGCCCTATTTCCCTAATCCTATATCTCCCTTTTATAGTTTTTTATAATAAAGATAAGAGGATTAAAAGCTTTTTAATAAATAGAGTAGTTAAAAGCTCCTCTCTTTAACTCTAAGTTTAGTAATACTAAAGAAGGCACTAAAGTTAGAAGAGACTAGAAAGGTAAAGGTCTATAAGTTAATAACCCCCTTCTAAGATATATCCCGCTAGAGATATATAATTATATTATATAAGAAGCACTATAATAAGTAAAATTATTTAATCTTAATAAATATAATAACCCTAAAGCTATTATAGCTTATATTCTTATTAAGACAGTAACTTATAAATTAGAAGGTCTTATTATAAGGAGCCTATTTACTAACTTTAGTAAAGACTTTAATAGATAGATAAGAGAGGTATTTATAACTATAGACTAAATAGTTACTAAATACCTCTATAATTTCCTCTTCTTCTATAGCGTGTATATAGATCTAATAGCCTACTAGAAGACTACCTTAATACTTAAGGAAGTTATAAATTATAAGGGATTCTATAATTAGTAAGAAGAAGAAATATAGAAAGCTATAAGGAAGTATATACTATTCTAAAAATATATTATAGAATAAGACTTCCTTAATAACCTTTTGCTAATCCCTCTAATTAGGTTAAGATTATAATATTATTAGTAGTATAATTAATAAACCCCTAAAACCTATTAATATTATTCCCCTAGCCTAATACTATTAGGCTAACTAAATAATAACCCTTAGGATAGCCCTTAATAAAGGTATCCTATACTAAGATAGGACATGCTACCTCCTATATTTCCTAGAGCACCTTTTCCCCTTAGATAAGTATACTTCTACCTAATATAGCTTAAATCTCCCTTAATGCCTAGAATATTAAGACTTACCCTAAAGTAAATGATTAATCTTATAAAGCTATATATAAGTAATATTTAATATAGCATAGATAACTATAAGGTCTTTAACTTAAAGTTAATAATCTTCTAGGGGAAATGTAAGATACTGGGCATTAGACCTTATAAAGCTAGATATATTCTAAAGGCTATGCTTAAAGGAAAGGCCCTAATATACTATTATAAGTATCTATATAAGCTAAATAATCCCTAAGACCTTAAGACTCTTATTAATTAGATTAAATAAAGGTTTAAGACTAATAATATAAAGCAAAGATATCTCCTTAAGTAGTAAAATATAAAGCTATAATAAATTATATAAGAGAACCTAGAGAAGTTAAAACTTAACTGCTTTAAAGAACTTATTATAAAGCTTATAAATCTTTAGTAAGCAGTCCTAGATATTACCTAATCTAAAAGAGCGCTTTAGAATTAATTAATCTCTATATGCTATGGCATTATAAAATGTAGAACTTACCTTATTAACCCTCTTACTAATCTATAATAATTCTATAAATGCATAAGGATATTAATCTAAATAATTATAGAAAAATTAAATAAAAGGCACTAATTCCTATTAATACCTAATACAAAAGAGCAGTACTAGACTAATTAAAAGTATAATAAATATAGTAAGGAAGCCTATTATAGATAATTATGCTCCTAAGGCACTAAAAGTGTTCTATATACTAAGAGATACTATATATATAGTAAAGAAGGTTATTAGTTAACTAAACACTCTAAAGAGGAATGTAAAAGGGTATATTAATACTTTAAGAATTACTACCTTATAGAACTAATAACCCCTTCTTATAATGCTTTTCTTAACTAGTATAAAGGTAAAGAAAATAATAGTATTCTCTCTAAAGAAGATAAGATTTCTACCTATATAATAGAACTTAGATTTAAGAAAGAAGGTAAAGAAAGTAAAATACCTATAAGCTTCTTTATATAAGGTATAACTATTAATAGTTATATAACTATAGAGATTCTTATGAATTAAGTAGCTACCTATACCCTTATAAAGGAGGATCTATTTAATCTCTAATAACTAAAGAAAGCTCTAACTACCTTTCTTCTTAAAGACCACTACTCTTTAGGTGTATTCTAAGGCATAATTCCTAATACTAGGGCTATAGGCTACTTATTAGTAAGGTACCCCTAATTTCTTACTCTATAGTAGTTAATCCCTAAGATTTAGCTTAATAAATCTAAAGATAGGGAGGTAATAATTAGATTTAGAAGTAGAAAACTAATCCCCTTTATTAGATTAATTAATATGCTTACCCCTTTTAGCATTATCCTATTTTATATAATACTTATAAACACTCCCTTCTTACTATATCTTATAGATATAGATTACCTTAAGATTAACTTCTATATCTCTTAAAATATCCTCTAATAAGGTAATATTAAAGTCCTTATTATATGTAAATAGGGATATCTATAGATACTTCTATAAAAAGAAAGATTAATTACTTAGAGCTATTTAACTAAGGTTAAACTATAGCGCTTGTATTACTAATTTAGTTACCCTTCTGTCCGCTAACTTTATAATATGCTTTCTAAATTAGGCTATAAGGTAGATTATAAAACTATTAGATAATTAATAAGGATCTGCTACTAATATTAAATAAATGTAAATAACCTATATTACTTTAAATTCACCCTTAAGGATAAATATAACTTTAATTATAAAGTAATTATAAATATTATATATCTTAATAGCAACTGCCCTATCCTTTACGCTATTAATATAGCTATATTATTTAACATAGCTAGATTCCTTAAGGATATTATAGTAAAAGCAATATAGAAAGCCCTTTAACTATGCTAGATTAACACCTACTAAGGTCCTTTAGATTAGATTATAACTAATACTAGTATAACGTTTAGAAGCAAGGAATTCTGCTAATTTATAGCTTTAATATTAATCTTA
Source organism: Epichloe sibirici (assembly GCA_022702365.1). NCBI lineage: Eukaryota > Fungi > Ascomycota > Sordariomycetes > Hypocreales > Clavicipitaceae > Epichloe > Epichloe sibirici. The sequence goes on from JALAAE010000020.1 coordinate 396,226, forward strand.
ATTAAAGAAGTCCCTATTAAGGTATACCATAGTATTAGCAAGGTTAAAAGGTATTATAAGCCACTCTAAAGAGCCTATAATATTATCTAATATAAATATCTAATAACGCCTAAAGCTATAGCCTTACAAATAGCTATAAAAGCCCTTAATAACACTATAGGCCTAAATAGCATTATCCTAACTCTCCTAGTCTTTAGTACTTATCTATAAATAGTTAATAAATCCCCTCTATTACCTAATATTAAGTAATAAGCCCTTATAGTATAAAAGGTAATAAAAGAGATTAAAAGATTATATACCTTATAAAAAGTTAATAAAGCCCTTACTATAAGAAATAGCCCTAATACCTTACTAACTCTTAAACTCTTGCTTACCTTACCTATACTTATATAGTAAGAAAAAGAAAGATAGCAAGGCCTATATAAGCTCCTTATAATAGATAGAGAGAGCTATACCCTTAACCTTCTATAAGGCCCTAAAGTCTTTAGATTAACCTCTATTAAGCCTTATAATAAAGACCCTAATAGAGAGAAGCTATTACTAGAAGGAGGTATTAATTTAGAGGTAATTAAGAAGGAGAACTAAGAGGTATAAATTAAAAATATAGTGCCTCTAGTTTCTCTAAAGAGAAGGCCTAGAAGACCCTAAAAGAACCCTTTAGTAATTATTAATTAGGCAGATTAATTAGCAAATAACCCTAAGACTTTCCTATTAAGTAAAGAGAAGGCAGACTTTAAGCTTATAATTTAATTATATAGAGAAGGCACTATTATAACCCTTAGTAAACCCTTTAAACTCTTAATAAAAGCTAAGATTAATGCTTTAATTAATTAAGGTATATTTAAATTCACTACCTTTAATAAGAGAAAGCACTAAGGGATTTAAATCTTTAATTCCTATATTATTAATAAGGTAAAAGGAAAGATAAGCTAACTATATAAGAAATTAAGGCTTATTATCTAAGACTTTAGTAATAAAGTAAAGCAAGTAATTCTTACATAGGCCCTAATAATCTAGAGAGCAAGCTAGCGTTTAATCCTTATAATTACTCCCTCCCTTCTTAGTAAAGGACTTTTTCTATAGATTTAAGATATTATATAAGTATACATATAATCCTAGATATTACTAAATTAAACAATCCTTACCTAACTCCCTATCTAAATTCGTAATTAATACCTTAAGAACATAATTATAAGAGTTATTAAGCCTCTCTATAGCATTATAAAGGCTAGTATGTATTAGTAAGTAACTTACTATAAGCACTATAGAGAGAATCTCTAGATAATAACATTAAGTTATAATCTATACTTACTAGTAATATCCGCTAAAAGCCTTTACTTTAGATATATAGGAATATAGACTAATAATACTCTTAGTCTATTAGATAAGAGATTCTTATAGCTAGAAGAAGATTAATTAATTACTGCTAAATTCGCTATAAAACTAAAGTAATTTATTAAGCCTAATAATCCCCTTATATTTAATAGTAGAATTATTTAACTAACTAATAATACTATTAAGATATAATAGAAAAGGCAAAGTAATAAGCTTTAATTAATCCTACTAGAAAAGCTAATAAAGAAGTATGTTAAGCAAAGGGCTTAAGGTGCTTATATTACTTTAATCTGCTAACCTAAGGCAAGCTTTAACCTCTCTATTACTATATAACACTAAGAGCTAACTATTAAGAATATTAAAGAACTTAATTACTATATTAAGTAATAAATAGATTATCTAGATTAAGAATTAATATCTATACCACTTAATTTTATAAAGGCAAAGCTCTTTACGTTTATTAATAAATTATTTACTAATAACTAAGACTTTACCTTATAGCTAGGCTATGTATTAATCCTAGCTAATAAGGAATATAAAGATAGTAAGTTTATAGTATAAGGCAATATTATATACTATAGCTTAATAAAGAGTAAGAGAATTATAAGAAGTATACTTACTTTAAAGGTCTATAGTATAGTAGTAGGTATTAATATAGCTTATATAATTATAATAACGCTAAAGATAATCATAGACTAACTAAATCTCCTTATAATCCTAATTATAGTCTATACTAATTCATACTTATTATATAAATGCCTTATTAAGCTTAGGACTATTAAGGAGAAGTAGCTAATAATTAATATTATAGCCCTTTAATAATCATATAAACGCTATAAGCTCTATAAGATTAAATAGATTAATAGCAAAGATAACCTAGCAAATACATTTATAAAGGTAATACCTAATAAGGCCCTAGAGAGGTTTATTATAGGTAATATAGTAATAGTCTAGATAGAAGGATAGGTTACCTATACATAAGGTTACTTATATAGGTCCTAGAACTAAACTTAGCCTTAGAAGGAGAATAAAATAGTACCTTTATAGGCCTCTAGGGTAATATTACCCTAGAAGGAGAATAAAATAGCGCCCTTATAGGCCCCTAGGGTAATATAGCCCTAGAGAAAGGAAAAAGAACACCCTCCTAAGTCTCTATAGTAATATAGCCCTAGAGGGAGGGTAAGATAATACCCTTTAATAAAGGGCGCCTAAGCCTTTAGAATAGTATAGTTCTAGGGGAAAAAAAAAGGGAGTATAAGAGGGTATAGGGAGGTATAATCTAATATTATACCTATAGGGAAGAGATTATAAGCAACCCTTCCCTAGGAATATAATTTAATATTATATTATAGTTAAATAAAAGGGTAAGGGAAAGGTAACTATAGATACTATAGGTAGTATTATATAAGGAAGAAGGAAAGGGGATTAGAAAAGCTAGTTATTAAAAACTAGTAGTAAGTAAGGAGAAGGGGAGGATAAGGCCTATACCTATTATTTTTATTTATTTATTCCTTCCTTTATATTATATATTTATTTAATCCTTATCTCTTCTCTTCTTAGATTAATATTATGTATTAATAATAGTATATAATATTGCCAAAAAAAAAAGATTTCTTCCGCACTGATCTAAAGGTCTGGAATCGCCTCTAAAATACAAACCATATTAATATTCAAATTCTCCACCTCTGTTTACCCCCCCCTACGATGTCGTATCGCGATAGAGCTAGAGGTAGGCGTGAGGGTAAGATGCTAATAGTAATTAACATAGGAGAAAGGGGGCTAGCACAGAGCTACCACTACCTAAATACAGGAATAGGATAGTTTAATATCTAGAGAGGCAAGGATAACCTAATAATAGATTAGAACTAATTTAAACATCCTAATAAGACGAAATTCTATAATAAGATAGCTAGCCTTATCCCTAGCGATAAAGTTGCCTAGGTGTGGCGCATTACTAAGGCTATAGCCCGCTAGGCAGCAGACCGCGCCTATACTAAGATTAGGATAACAAATAGTAATAATAGTAATATCCGTACTACTAAAGAAGCCCTTAAATAAGCCCTTAAGGAGGCTATTAAAGAAGAAGCTAAGGATAATAATGCCTTAACTTAGGTAAGTATTATAGCTAGACTAGTACTAAGAAGACTAAATAATAAACCTCCCTCCCTCTAGATCCCTAGTAGATAGTATAGGGAAGTACTTATTAAAGGAAACACTATTTAGGAATTGCTTTAGTCTAGAGGCACTAAGGACATAATAATAGTAGTAAATAGAGCCACTAGCTAAGCTATAGCAGTAGCAGCTAGATAACTCCTTAGTAAGGATATAATTATTACCTTTAAAGGAAACGCTGCCTAATATAGAGAGGACTAAAAATAGATTACTAAAGCTTTTAGTCTAGAGGTAACCCTTTACTGCTATGTACTTAGCGTTATTATTAAAGGATTCCTAATAAAGCATACTTCTATTAAAAACCTAGTAACTAAGATTAGAAAAGTAAATAAAGTAAATATAATTAAGGTAACTATAAGGCGCCCCTAGGGAGAAAGCGCCTAAAGAACTACCCTAATTCTTAGACTAGCTAAGGTTAAAGACGCTAATAAGATATACTAAGATAGAATAGTCTTTAAAGCAGAGCTATTCTAAACTAAACTATATAATAAGACCCTATAACCCTAATAGTGCTATAACTACTTCTAAACAGGCTATATTATAAAGTTTTACAAGGTAACTCTAAGGTATAGTAAGTGCGGCGCTAGCTAGCATAAAGACAGAGAGATATCCTGCCTAATAAAAAGCGGATAAATAAAAGAAAACTATATTTTATACTCTAGCCTATACCTAGCCTAGTCTAGGGACTATCCTATACTAAGAGAGAAGTGAAACGTGGCAAAGGTAGGATATCTAGAATAACTATTATATTTTGCTATTAACTCCTTAGATAGAAGCCTAACACTACCCTAAGAGAGGCCTAGCATAGCTATAGAACCTATTATTATAATAGGAAGAAAAAGAGACTGCCTTATAAACGCAGAATAGAGTGCTAAATAGCCTAGAGCTAGAAGCATTAGGCAATACGCGGAATAACTTAGAACTAGATTAGAACTGGCATAAGATAGCAGAGACCTACTACTCCCCTAATTAATATAATAATATTATAAGTCCTCTTCTAGAATATAAATAAGAGGGATAGCCTAATACATATTACGCTCCATTACTAAACTAATATAGATATGATTGTGATCTAAGAGTGGGAACACATAAAGCATCTATAGCCCCTAGCACTAGGCCTTGCCTAGTTCTAACTAGCATACTATAATAGGTAAAATATAGTATATATAAATAAGAAGTATAATATAGGATTATAGTTAACCTAGAGAGGAACTAATTAGTTACTAGTAGAAATAAAAGGAGTTAATATTTATTCCCTTTACTTAGAAGGGTATACTAATAACTAAAACACCTCTATCTATGCTATTAATATAGAAGAGCCCCGCGGCTAAAGCGTATTTATAGGTAACTTTAACTAAAAACACCCCCTTTAGGATAACCTAGATAGGATAACTAGAGGAGCGGAGGAACTACTAGACTTTGCGAGCTAGTGGAGGCTTAGTCTAGTAATGCCCTAAGGGGAACCCATAAGATAACATAAAGATAATAGAGATAGCACTATAGACCTAGCGTAGGCAACCCTAGACATTTAAGTCCACTATAATAGCATAAAAGACCTTATAGGATCTAACTATATTCCATAGCTAATTAGCATCTTTACCACGCAATAAGAAAACGCCCTCCTAGTCCTTAGATATACCTAGAATGCAATAAATAGACTATATATAAAGGCAGAGGCAGCGGTATAACTCTAAGCAGAAAACACACTAAACCCCTAGGATAAGGAAGGGATTAATATATATGTAACATAGCTTATTACAAACCTATAATAGATAGTAGAGAAAGCAGCCCTATAGAAGCGCTAGGGACTCCCTAGCCTAGAGGCATAGTAGTTAAGGAAAGCAAAAGAAGTAGTTACTAAAGCTAGATAAGCTAAGAGATAATAGAGACACTAGAGGATAGATATAAATTAGCAGGCCTATTCTAAGGTAGATAAGGATTAAGAATGCATTATTAGAGAGGAGAAAAGGAATATATAGAGAGAGGCCCTATAGAAGGCTAACACATAGGAAAAAGATAGTAGGGTATAGAAACTAGAGAGGTAGGCTTAGCTCCATAGCTAAGCCCCCCTAGAACTCCCTAGACTTCTAGAACTAAAGAGGACTAATAATAACCCTAACCTAGCTACTACCTATAATAATAAGGCTAGCATACTAGCATAAAGATTCTTCCCTAAACCTATAGCAGACCTCTCCTATATCCTAGATCTTGCCTTCCTAGAACTTAATAATATACTATTCCTAGATAAAGAATAATTCAGAATAGAGAATATTATAAATATCCTATTAAACATAGCTAGCTAGAAGGCCCTAGGAGATAACAAACTCCTGGTAGGCCTTATTAAAGCCTATAAGGAACTGGTAAAAGAGGCTATAGCTTAACTACTAAACGCTATCCTTAAAGTAAGGTACTTCCTAACCTAGTTCTAGACTATAAGAGTAATAGTAATTAGAAAACTAAGTAAAATAACTAAAGAGATAAGAAGAGCTAATGCGTAGAGACCTATCTTACTACTAAATATAGTAGGAAAAATTATAGAAGCAGTGATTATAAGGTAACTTATAGCCTTTACTAAGGCAAAGGGCCTCCTCCCTAAACTATAAATAGGTAATAGGATAAATAGGTTAATAAAAACCATAATTAAAGCCCTTATAGAATATATAAGAGAGGCCTAGGGCAGAGGCAGCATCGCCTTGCTAGCGTAGATAGATATTTCATTAGCATTTAATAAAGTTAGCTACCTATACCTAATTAACCTATTAATCTAAATAGGTATACCACATTAGCTAATAGCCGCAATACATAGCTTTCTCATAGATAGAATAAGCTAGCTTAGCTTTAATAATAGACTCTTAAGACCCTTTAAGATTAAAGTAAGCACCCTATAAGGCTTACCCCTCTTACTAATCCTCTTCCTCCTTTACTTAGCAAAGCTTTACGTATGCCTCTAGGCTGTCCTAGGTATAGTGGCTATAGGATTTGCTAATAATATAAATATAGCAGTATTTAGTAAAAACATAGCCTAGACCTAGAAGAGGCTTAAAACTACATAGAAGGTCTGCGAAGAATAGGCAAAAAAAGCAGGAGTAAAATTTAACCTAGTAAAAACTAAACTTATACACTTTAGCAAGGCCTACTAGCCCCCCTAGGCTAGGGTCTAGCTTAGAATAGAAGAGATAGCACCTATAGAGTCCTATAGGTTCCTTAGAGTCTAGGTGGATAGAAAACTTAACTAGAGCGCTTATAAGAATATCCTTAAAGGCAAGCTTACCTAGCAGTGGCTTACACTCTTTATATTAGCGGTATTAGCTTAGGGCTATAGCTTTAGAGACACTTAACTCCTATATATATAGGTAGTCTAACCTATTCTTACCTATAGGGCAAGCGCCTATTACACCCTAACTAAAAAGAGCAGAAAACTAAGAGGAATAGTTAGAAGCTTTATAGCAGACTAATTAACCTACCTCTAAATCATAGCTAGCGTGTTTAAGGCTATACCTATTGCCTAGCTAGAGGTTAAGACTTATGTCCCTCCCTTAGACCTATACCTTAATAAGATAAAATAGAAGTTTAAAGAGAGAATTATAAATAGTGGAATAGTAATAAGGATCTAAACCATAGCTAACTTAGTAGAGATAGTGCTATAACGTAGGAGAAGACCCCTCCCTATTAATAACAAACTAGAGGCAAAGCTATATAATAAATAGAAATAACGCTAGGAGGACTAGCATAGCAGAGAATAACTAAGGCAGCATAAACACGTAAGAGAACTAACTAAGGACTGCCTACTTACTTATAATCTAAAGGAAATCTAAAAATTCTATATAGGGCTAGAAAAATATATCTCTTTAACACTAGTCTAATTACGCATAGGGAAGATTAGCCTTAATAAGTTCCTATTCTAGAGGGGCGTTCCTAGGGTGACTTCGCCCCTATATAGCTATGGCTAAGTAGTTAAAGACTAATATTATATAATAGTTAACTATACTAAATATAACTACAGACACCCCTAATCACGCTAGCCTAAAGACACACAGGAAGCAAGGCTAGCCCTAAATAATCCTCCAAAGGCAAGATCTCTAGCTAGATAGTTCCTAGGCACAAGACAACTCTAATACTATACCCTAGCGTAAGACCTAGCCTTTAATCTACATAGGTAAGCGGAGAACCTAGGGCGTTTCTAAAGCGCTAGAGTTAATTAACATAGAATAGATACGGAAAATAACTAAGGGAAAACGCTAGATTAGATAGTGTAAGAATAGAGGCGAGCTAGGCATAGATCTATAACGTAGAATTATAATATCTAGAATAGTCTTTAGATTAATTTTAACCACTAACTCCTAGTATTATACCTATGCTAACCCGCCTCCGCCCCCTCCCTAGACCATAACCTAATAGCTATATTACTCCTTCTCTAGAACTAGAATCGCATCCTCTATTGTCTTAGCCTGCATCTTAGCAGGCAAGGCAGTAGCTAGGAGCTGGTTTATCTCCGCTACGTAAGCGTCTAAACGCTATAACTAGAAAACAATCTTATTATGCTAATCCCTACTAGCACTAGCCTAGCCTAGACCTACTATAAATACACTCTATTTCTTTTTACTATAGTTCTTAGTATAAAGTTTCTTAATATAGTCCTAATAGTTATTTAGAACCTAGGGAGACATTAGACCTAGACTAGATACGCTACTAAACTAATATAGCAGTACTTATACTACCCCTAGCGACTATAGCCGCTTAGATTTTAACTAACTACTAGTGCTTATTCCACTAGCTAGTTAAGTCTAGCTAAGAGCAGATTAGCGTTAAATTAGACCTAGAATAGAGGCATTTACTACCTTTAAATACCTATAGTTTTAAACCTAATAGTTAAAATAAGCATTAGTAGCTAACCCTACCTAAACTAGTTAGCCTTATCTCTAAACCTAAATTAAACCAACTTACTAATAATATTATAGTATTAATACCCTAAATAATTAATTAACTAAGACTTACAAGAAACACACTAGATCCCTTATGGATTGCCTAACTACTATAGATTAGGCTTATAATAGATACAAAATAGGGGCAGAGGGGATATACCTTTAAATCCTTTACTATAGCCTGCTCTAGCTACTTCTTAGTTAGGGATTTCCTTAGGTACTGCTCTAAATCTATAGTCTCCTAGGTAGGTTAGAACTAGAATAGCATAGATACTAGAATACTTATAGCTTCTAATACTATTATGCTAGAATTATATATAGCCTATAATAAACATTAGTAATTAAACTAAAACTAGCCTAGGAGAGCCTTAAATAGCTCTAAAGAGGAAAAAAACCTATAGGAAGTTTAATAAAGGAAGAGAAAAGAAATTAAACCCCTCTAGGGGGAGGAGCCCTCTCTTATACTTATATAAGGGGGGGGGGGATGAATTAGAGATATTAACTAGAAAATAAAAACATAAGATAAAAAATCAACTAGATAACATATAAGTAACCTAGGCCTAGAAATACCTAGGGCCTAAATCAGGACTGTCCTCTCCCTATAGAGGGCAAATAACACTAGGTGCTTAGGCTTTATAAGACTAATAGGCTAGAACTAGGCTAGAGATAGCTAAAAAGTAGGGCTATAGAGGAGCTAGCTAAAAAGTAAACTAAAAGTAAATTACTACTATAAAGCCAAGTCCACTATGCTATAGGGTAAAGAGAGGAGGTTTAGAATAGAAATAGAGTAAGGTTAGACTAGAGTTAAAGAGGGCTAGGGACCCTATTTTCCCTATTTTTTCTTTCTTTTGTTTCTAATAGGATAAGGCTAGCGTAAGCTAGTAATAAACACCTATAACTAGTCACACACAAAGCGACGCAGGCCTAGGTTAGGGTTAGCGTTGGCCTAACCACAGATACAAAGGGGTTTTTCTTCCTAATTAAGGGTTTTCCCTTTTAACTAAGCAGCTGGAGTACTAGTACTAGCTATACATAAAGAGCTAACTAGCGTAAATAATATATAAATATATATGTATTAATAATTATATTAAAAAGAAAAAGGTTCTAATATTAGAATAAGCATAATATTAATTATGGCACACAGCCATAATTACCTAGTAAAACGTTAGGCCATACGGCCACGCGCACGCGCAACGCAGGGAGCCTTACTTATGGCCCACAAGCTTGCCTTCTAATAGGGCAAGGACTCACAAGTCAGGTAACCCACAAACGCTCTGCGTTTGTGGCCACTTTTCACGATCTAGAAAAGCCTCTCTTTTTCCTCTCTTCTTTCTAATTAGATACAATGCCTAGAATAGAAGAATTATACCTATTCCCTAGGCTATCCAATTGATCCTGACGTCAGGAACCCTGTGATTCTAACATAAGTCTAGAGAGGAGTTTACCTTTAGGGTTATTTAATTAAACTTATAGATATAGTAATTCCTATAAGTAATTAACCTTAGCTTATAGCTTTATAATAGTATTTAGCTAAAAGGTTCTCTCCCTTAGATTAATTAGTTCCTAATTAGTTTTAGTCTATTTTAGTAAAGCTCTAAGCCTCTCTTAAATATACTTCTATAAGGCTATATTAATCTTTAGTAGTAGTATTATTAACTATAAGGCTCCTTTCTTAGTAATAGCTTTAGTAATAGCTTTATACTTCTTATCTTCTTTAAAAGTATTCTTTATATCTTAGATAATACTATTAATCTATAATATATAATTAAATAGTTTTAGGTTCTTTTAAGGGCCTAATGTTTTTAATAAGGGTAGGATTAGTTTAAGTGTCTTTTTATTATAGTAATAAATATCCTATATACCTTTTGCCCTTAAGAGATATTTATTCCTAACTACCTTAGCTAGTATTAGTATTATTTAGTAAATATCCCTAAAAGGAACTCCTAGTTTCTTTTAGAAAACCTTATTATATAGTTAATCTAAGATCCTTTAACTAACTTTACTAAGTTTAGTTTTCTTATCTTTAGGTCCTATAGAGATTACTTATAGGTGCTATTAAGTCTAACTATCCTTAGTATTATCTTTAGTAATATCCTTAATTCTAGGGCACTTTACTATTTATTCTCTAATAGCTATAACTAATATAGCTACTTTCTCTTTTACCTTATTTATAACTATAGATTTTTTAAATATTAAGGCTAAGACTAAGCTTACTAAATCCCTTACTAGGACCTAGATCTCTCTTTTAGATTAGTAAACTACTAGGTTAAACTAATTTTCTATTTAATTAAAGATATCTTATTCTTCTAGAGTCTTTTCCTAACTTAGTCCTTTACTTAGGCTATATTCCTTAATTTATAGTATTATATATGTAATTTTACTATTTAGAAAGCGCTTTACCTAGAATATAGCTAGCCTTTATATATAGCTTCTAATTATAAGGAATTTTAAAAGTAAGATTAGAGGTATTATTTAATACTTTATATTATCTCTAATTACTAATATTTAGACTAATAGGTTATAAATAGTAAATTTTAATATCTTATTATACTATAGGTGTTAGGAGGTCTCACAGAGGCAAGGGTCTGAGCACTAGTGCAATCAGGGTCAAAGTGGTGATAATAGTTAATAGAGATTCGGATTAATCTAGCTAATGGGCTACGTGGCCGAAGGTGTTAAGGGCATCGTGGGTTACGTGGTTAACCCACTTACGCGATACACCTAATTATAACGCAGCACTTATATTATGCTCCACTTTCTATATATAGCTAGATTTTAACTATTCTAATATTAGTAGTTTTTCTCTTTTTAAAAAAAAGTAGGAAAAAGTAAAGAGAGAGTAAATATAAAAGTAAGGATAAAAGTAAGGTAATAAAAATTTATAAAGTAGGCCTAAAAGAAAAGATCTATAACTCTTATTAGTTAGTTATAATTTAAAGAGAGAGTTAGAAAAGGATTAAAGGAAAAGATATAAGAGAGGTTAGAAGCTCTAAAAGCTTTAAAAATATAATAAAAATTAAGTTAAGCGAAAGTAAATATAAGTAAATCCTATTAATTAAATCTAAGCCTCTTATTAGTCTAGCTATAAGTTCTCCTAGACCCTAGACTTTTTATCTAGCTTATTAGGTTTTAGGCCTCTTTACCTAGCCTTTAACCTAGATTATGGCTTTGTTTAAATTAATAAAGGTCTTAAGAGCTTTATTTAGTAATGCCTTTATTATTATATTAGTAGGGTTATTATTACTATTAATCTATTAGACTTTATAGATCTTATAATACTTATATAATTATTAGAGGGCTATAATATTAATTATTAGTTATTTTTCCTTTATTATACCTAGCTTTATAAGGCATTTATATAATAAAAAAGAATCTATATAAATAATTATTAGGATCTAATTAATTCTTAACTAATCTATAATTATATTAAGGGTTATAGTAATTATATAGGCTATATTAGTACCTTAAACTATTATATATAATTTAGAAGTAAGAGTGCTATAAGTTACACGCTTACTCTTTGTTAAGCTATATATAATAATATTACCTTATATTATAAATGTCAGAATAGTCAAAATCCAGCCGCGCACGGAAAGTGGAGCACAACGCGAATGCTGCGTTATGATTAGGTGCATCGCGTAAGTAGGTTAACCACGTGACCCACGATGCCCTTAACACCTTTAGCCACGTAGCTCATTAGCTAGATTAATCTAAATATTATTAACTATTATTACTACTTTAACCCTAATTACACTAGTGCTTAGACCCTTACCTCTATAAGACCTCTTAACACTAATTAGTGGTTAAAAAACCATAGATAAGCTAGGGAATTACTAAGAAGAGATAATTCTATTAGGTTTAGCTTAGGTTCTAACTATAGAAGTGTGCTAAAGGAAGATTATTAATAGCTCTAGTTATTAGGCTTCTAAGGGATTAATCCCTTTTATCATAGAGTTATTAAGGACCTCTATATAGAAGAATTAATCTTATTATCTATTATAAGAAAACTAATTAACTAACTAAGAATAATAGCTCTAGAGGCATCTTTCCTAAACCAGAGATTAAATTAGCCCCTTACTAGCTAATAAAAAATATAACATAAGAAAACATAATACCTATAATATCTAGACCTAAAAGACCTAAAAAGTCTAGCCTATTACTATAACTTTAGAAATATTTTTAGATTATTATAACTAACTAGGGGAGCTCTAAAGAGCTAGACCCTTAGATTACTAAGGATTAGTAACTTAATAACTAACTTGCTTAGCTAATTAATATCTATAATAGCGGATAATATAGAGATCTTAAGCTCTAGGAAAACTTCTAAGATAATCTCTAAGATTAGACCCTTAAGACCTTTAAACATACCTCTAGATACTTAGTGCGCGATTTATAAGATATCCTTTGTAAACATAGCGTTTATATTATATAAGATAAATCTAGTAAAGTTACTAACTTACTAGTATATATTCTTAATAAAGAAATAAAAGCACTATAGCCTAAAGAAGAAGTTAAAAAGTAACTATTATTAAATAAATTTTTCTCTACCCTTAATCCTATACTTAATTCCCCTCTTACTAAAATCCCTTATAATTTACCTTTAAGGTAACTACTATTAGAAGTTAATACTCCTTTATAACCTTAAGAAACACCACTATTTACACTACTATTAGCTTTATAATAAGAGGATTAGATTATTAGGAAGATTACTAAGCTTATAAAGACCTATAAAGATAATAATTATTATAGTAGAAAGATATATAACTTTCTTATGCTAAAGATTAATCTCTTTTAAAATAAATATAATAGGCTTAATCTTCTATAGGAATACCTTTATAAAGCCCTTTTAATTATACTTATAGGTAATACTAAGTAATACTTTCTTAATTATCTAATAAATAGGAACCTCTCCTATAAGTAAATAATTAATAATATCTATTAACGCTTTAAAATAAAAAGTAACTAGTAATTCTACTACTATAAATAGAATAATATAATACTAAAGGTAATTATTACCTAGAACCCTAATAAAACTAAGCTAGAATACCTTAAGATCCTATTAACTATACTTAAAAGAGTTTATAAAGGGTTATTTCTACTCTTAATAGTTAATATAAAGCTTTATTATTAAACCTTAAGTATAATCTCTAGTATACTAAAGTGTAAGTAAGCTAAATATAATTATTTGCCTAGTTTTAAAGGGCTTATAGGGGATCTTTATAAGTTAATCTTAATTACTAAAGCTAATAAATTAGTGGTTTAATTCTATTAGTAGAATAAAGAGTATAAAGATTATAAAATAATATTTATAAACTACTACTATAATTAACTATATAATTAAAGAGATTATAGTAAAAGCTATAGCTATTATTATTAACGCTATAATAGCGGAAGATACTATATCTATAATAAAAGTAGCTACTAGTTAATAAATTACTTAGAAAGAGAGTGCTAATAGGTAAAAGAATATTAGTAAAAGAGTAAGAAGTATTAAATACCTTTAATAAAAGGAAAATTCTAAGCATACCTTATAGCATATAAAGCTTAAGAAGGTTAAGGAATTAAAGAGAATAATAAGTATAATAATAAGGCCTAAAAAATAGTAGAAATCTATATTAAGGCTAATAAAGAAGAAGATAGTAATAATACTAATAAACTAATAGTATTAATATTAAAGTTTAATTATCTTAGTATTATATAATTCTTTACTATAGGGCCTTAACTAAGTAATAATAAGGTAATTATAACCTTATAAGATTAAGCCTTTAAATATACCTATCTAAAGTATAATCTATATAAGAATTAAAGCATAACCTTTATTTTAGAGAAATATTACTCTAATAAGGTCTTTAGAGGTATCTTACTAGATATAAGAGCTTTAGAATTATTAATAGTTAGACTTGAATAATTATAGGTATTAATAAAGCTAATACTATTACTAAAGATTAAGCTAAGCACTAAAGTAGAGATTAAATTTAGTGCTAGATTAGCTAAAACATAAGGCATAATAAATATACCTACTAAATTAGGCATAATACCCTTCTATATAGTTAAGACTATAATACCTTTCCTTTTCTTAATTACTAACATAGATAGAATAGGTATTAAGTTGAATAACTTAAGGAATCTACTAATTTAAGGCAAGAAAACCATACTAATTATAAGAAGATAGGGATATCCTTAGTGGATTCTAGAAGCTAAAGAAATAATTATATTCTATTTATTAGAGATAGAAATTCGTTAATTATATTATTAATTTGGTTATCTATTAGTTAAATAACTTATAAGACTACTTTAAAGAGCTGGTTATAAGGTTAAAAGAAGAGCTATTAAGAAGTTAATTAAGATTTACCACCACTATTAATTAAACAGAAGAGCTCTAGGTAGATTTAGGTTCACTATTAAAGATAACTATGAATTTAACTATAAGATTATTATTAATATTATTTAAATTAATAATTAACCAGTGCTTTATATAGTTAATTTAGTAACTTTATTCTAAGATATATAATTCCTTAATCCTAATAAGCAGAAGGCTTATAACATTTAGAACGCTCTACGTGAATATTAGATTAATATATACCTTAGTCCTCTAGATTAGATTATTTATAATACTAGAAAGAACTTTGCTTTATTAGAATTTAAATACTACATATAATTAATATTAATTAAGATTAATAAAGTACTAGTAAAAGCTTATAATAGTATTAGCAAAGTTAAACGCTATTACAGACTATTACAAAGAGCGTATAATATTATTATAGACTTAATAGGTTAAGAGCTTACGCAAGAGTAATGCCTTTAAATAGCTATTAAAGCTATAAATAATTTAGTAGGACTAAATAGCCTTATTCCTATGCTTCTTATCTTTAGAGCATACCTACGGATAACTAATAAGTCTTTGCTAAGTATATCTATTATTTAATAGGCTAAGTTAATCTAAAAAGCTACTAATAAAGTCTAATAATTCCTAGCAAAACGGCAAGTTTATAATACTCTAAATACCTATAATAGCCTAGATATATTACTAATACACTGACTTTTGCTTTAATTAGATATATGCGTTTAGAGAGAGAAAGATAGCTAGCATAACCCTTATAAGCTTCTTAGAATTAACTATAAAGCCTATATTCTCTAAATACTATATAGACTAACTAGATTCTAAATAATAGTAGTTAAACTATACTATTATAATAATACTAATCCCTAAGAACTAGCTAAAGAGTATAAAAAAGAGCCTAAAGAAAAGAAAGAGAAAGTTATATAAGCTATTAAAAAGATTACTAAAGAAAAAAAGGCTCTATAAGCTAAGAGGAAGTAAGGGAGACTAAGAAAGAAGTTAATAGTTTAATTCTTGCTTTCTAACTATAAAGAAATTCATACTACTAGTTATAAATCTAATATAAATAATCTAGTATTATTTACTATAAATAAAGATTAAGAAGATACCTTAATTAAGAAGCTTATAGCTATAGAAATACTCTAAGAAGCGTTTCTTACTATAAAAGAAGAAGCTAACTAGAATCTAGCCCTTTAGTTACATTAAGAAGGGAAGATAATAACCCCTAGTAAGCCCTTTAAGCAGTCTAATTAAGCTAAAATTAATGCCTTATAAGCACGTAATGTTTTTAAATTTACAATATTTAATCCTATAAAGTATAGCACTAAGAGACTCTTTAAATCTTATATAGTAAGAGAAATTAAAGGCAAAGGGATAGTAATACCCTATAAGAAATCATAACTTATTATCTAAGGGTATAATAATAAGGGCAAAGAGCTAATCTTAACTTAATCCCTAATAATATAAAGAGCAAGCTAATAATTAATTATAGCATTAGCATTATTATTAAGATCTAGAGGAATTTTTATATAGATATAAGATATTACGTAAGCATACGTTTAATTAAACACACTACTTAGTAGACTTATTATCGCTACTCTACCTAAATAAATAGCTTATTTATTCCCTAATAGCATAATAATAGAAGTTATTAAGCTATTATACAGAATTACAAAAGCAGGAACCTATTAGTAAGCAACTTACTTCTATTATTATAAAGAGAAGCTTTAGATAATAACCTTAATATATGACCTATGCTTGCTAATAACTAACGTAAGTGATAATAACCTCTTTAGAGTAGTTAGAATGTAAACAGATAATACTCTAGGCCTTAGTAATTAAGATTTCTTCTAATAAGAAGAAAAAGAGCTCTAGAAAGCGGAATTTATAGCAAAGCTAAAGCAAATTCTTTTAGCTAAGAATCTTATTATCTTTAATAGCTATATCCTTTCTTTCTGGATCCCTCGTGGATCGCCTAACTACCGCGGATTAGGGTCGGAACAGGTGCGAAATAGGGGCGGAGAGGACATACCTTTAAATCCTTTGCCATAGCCTGCTCTAGCTGCTTCTTAGTTAGGGATTTCCTTAGGTATCGCTCTGAATCCGTAGTCTCCTAGGCGGGTTAGAGCTAGAATAGCATAGATACTAGAATACTTATAGCTTCTAATGCTATTATGCTAGAATTATATTTAGCCTATAATAAATATTAGTAATTAAACTAAAACTAGCCTAGGAGAGCCTTAAATAGCTTTAAAGAGGAAAAGAACCTATAGGAAGTTTAATAAAGAAAGAGAAAAGAAGTTAGACCTCTCTAGGGGGAAGAGCTCTCTCTTATACTTATATAAGGGAGGGGGGATAAATTAGAGATATTAACTAGAAAATAAAAATATAAGATAAAAAATTAACTAGATAATATATAAGTAACCTAGGCCTAGAAACGCCTAGGACCTAAATTAGGACTATTCTCCCCTTATAAAGGGCAAATAATACTAGGTACTTAGGCTTTATAAGACTAATAGGCTAGAACTAGGCTAGAGATAGCTAAAAAGTAAGGCTATAGAGAAGCTAGCTAAAAAGTAAACTAGAAGTAAATTACTACTATAAAGCTAAGTCTACTATACTATAGGGTAAAGAGAGAAGGTCTAGAATAGAAATAGAGTAAGGCTAGACTAGAGTTAAAGAGGGCTAGGGATTCTATTTTCCCTATTTTTTCTTTTCTTTTGTTTCTAATAGGATAAGGCTAGCGCAAGCTAGTAATAAATACCTATAACTAGCTATACACAAAGCGACGCAGGCCTAGGTTAGCGTTAGCGTTAGCCTAATCATAGATATAAAGGGGTTTTTCTTCCTAATTAAGGGTTTTCCCTTTTAACTAAGCAGCTAGAGTACTAGTACTAGCTATACATAGAGCTAGCTAGCGTAAATAATATATAAATATATATATATCCTTCCTTTAAATACTAATAATACTATAGATTTATATTAAAAAGGGTAAAGCAAAAAGATTAAGAGTATTAATCTTAAATCACTAACTATAAAGCAGGATTATATTAAATAAAGAGCTTATAGCAGCTACATTATAACTATCTATTAACTAGAAGCTTTGTATAACCTTTTAATTATAGCATAACACTAAGACCCTATAAATAATAATATAAACTAATTAAATAAAAGACTTAAATAGTAGATCTAATAATAATAATAAGGGATTTATTATATCCCTCTAGTCCTTAAGAAAGCAAAGCTATTTGTGTTTATAAATAGATCTCTTACTAATAATAAAGATCTAAGTTCCTAGATTAGATTTATTATTATTATTAGCAATAAGGAAGAAAAAGAGAATGTTTTTATAATACAAGGCAATATTATTACGTATAGCTTAACAAAGAGTAAGCGCGTAACTCATAGCGCTCTTGCTTCTAAATTATACGCAATAGTTTAAGGTGCTAATATAGCCTATGTAATTGCTATAACCCTTAATATAATTATAGATTAGTTAAGAATTAATTAGATCCTAATGATTATCTATATAGATTCTTTTTTATTATATAAATGCCTTATAAAGCTAGGCATAATAAAGGAAAAACAACTAATAATTAACATTATAGCCCTCTAATAATCATATAAGCATTGCTAAATAAAGCTCTTAAGACCTTTATTAATTTAAACAAAGCTATAATCTAGGTTAAAGGCTAGGTAAAGAGGCCTAAGACCTAATAAGCTAGACAAAAAGTCTAGGGTTTAGGAGAACTTATAGCTAGACTAATAAGAGACTTAGATTTAATTAATAGGATCCACTTATATTTATTTTTGCTTAACTTAATTTTTATTGCGTTTTTAAAGCTTTTAAAGCTTTTAATCTCTCTTATATCTTTTTCCTTTAATCCTTTTCTAACTCTCTCTTTAAATTATAACTAACTAATAAGAGTTATAGATCTTTTCTTTTAGGCCTACTTTACAAATTTTTATTACCTCTTTTTTATCCTTACTTTTATATCTACTCTCTCTTTACTTTTTCCTACTTTCCTTTAAAAGAGAAAACTACTAATATTAGAATAGTTAAAATCTAGCTATGCATAGAAAGTAAAGCATAACGCGAATACTACGTTATAATTAGGTACATCACGTAAGTGGGTTAACCACGTGACCCACGATGCCCTTAACACCTTTAGCCACGTAGCCCGTTAGCTAGATTAATCTGAATATCATTAACTATTATCACCACTTTGACCCTAATTGCACTAGTGCTCAGACCCTTGCCTCTGTGAGACCTCCCAACAATAAAAACATTCTCTTTTTCTTCCTTATTACTAATAATAATAATAAATCTAATCTAGGAACTTAGATCTTTATTATTAGTAAGAGATCTATTTATAAATATAAATAGCTTTACTTTCTTAAGGACTAGAGGGATATAATAAATCCCTTATTATTATTATTAGATCTACTATTTAAGTCTTTTATTTAATTAGTTTATATTATTATTTATAGGGTCTTAGTATTATACTATAATTAAAAGGTTATATAAAGCTTCTAGTTAATAGATAGTTATAATATAGCTTCTATAAGCTCTTTATTTAATATAATCCTGCTTTATAGTTAGTAATTTAAGGTTAATACTCTTAATCTTTTTGCTTTACCTTTTTTAATATAAATCTATAGTATTATTAGTATTTAAAGAAAGGATATAGCTATTAAAGATAAGGGGATTCTTAGCTAAAAGAATTTACTTTAGCTTTGCTATAAATTCTATTTTCTAGAGCTCTTTTTCTTCTTATTAGAAGAAATCTTAATTACTAAGGCCTAGAGTATTATCTATTTATATTCTAACTACTCTAAAGAGATTATTATTACTTATATTAGTTATTAGTAAGCATAGGTTATATATTAAGGTTATTATCTAAAGCTTCTCTTTATAATAATAGAAGTAAGTTACTTACTAATAGGTTCTTACTTCTATAATTCTATATAATAGCTTAATAACTTCTATTATTATACTATTAGGGAATAAATAAGCTATTTATTTAGGTAGAGTAGTAATAATAAGTCTACTAAGTAGCGTGTTTAATTAGATATATGCTTACGTAATATCTTATATCTATAGGAAAATTCCTCTAGATCTTAATAATAGTGCTAATGCTATAATTAATTATTAGCTTACTCTTTATATTATTAGGGATTAAGTTAAGATTAGCTTTTTGCCCTTATTATTATACCCTTAGATAATAAGTTATAATTTCTTATAGGGCATTACTATCCTTTTACCTTTAATTTCTCTTACTATATAAGATTTAAAGAGTCTCTTAGTGCTATACTTTATAGGATTAAATATTATAAATTTAAAAATATTATGTGCTTATAAGGTATTAATTTTAGCTTAATTAGACTACTTAAAGGGCTTACTAGGGGTTATTATCTTCCCTTCTTAATATAACTAAAGGGCTAGATTCTAGTTAGCTTCTTCTTTTATAGTAAGAAACACTTCTTAGAGTGTTTCTATAGCTATAAGCTTCTTAATTAAGGTATCTTCTTAATCTTTATTTATAGTAAATAATACTAGATTATTTATATTAGATTTATAACTAGTAGTATAAATTTCTTTATAGTTAGAAAGTAAGAATTAAACTATTAACTTCTTTCTTAGTCTCCCTTACTTTCTCTTAGCTTATAGAGCCTCTTTTTCTTTAGTAATCTTTTTAATAGCTTATATAACTTTCTCTTTCTTTTCTTTAGGCTTTTTTTTATACTCTTTAGCTAGTTCTTAGGGATTAGTATTATTATAATAGTATAGTTTAACTACTATTATTTAGAATCTAGTTAGTCTATATAGTATTTAGAGAATATAGGCTTTATAGTTAATTCTAAGAAGCTTATAAGGGCTATACTAGCTATCTTTCTCTCTCTAAATGCGTATATCTAATTAAAGCGGAAGTTAGTGTATTAGTAATATATCTAGGCTATTATAGGTATTTAGAGCATTATAAACCTACTATTTTACTAGAAATTATTAGACTTTATTAGTAGCTTTTTAGATTAACTTAGCCTATTAAATAATAGATATACTTAGCAGAGATTTATTAGTTATCTATAGGTATGCTCTAAAGATAAGAAGTATAGGAATAAGGCTATTTAGTCTAACTAAATTATTTATAGCTTTAATAGCTATTTAAAGGTATTACTCTTATATAAGCTCTTAACCTATTAAGTCTATAATAATATTATATGCTCTTTATAATACTTTATAATAGCATTTAACTTTACTAATACTATTATAAGCTTTTACTAGTACTTTATTAATCTTAATTAATATTAATTATATATAGTATTTAAATTCTAATAAAGTAAAGTTCTTTCTAGTATTATAAATAATCTAATCTAGAGGACTAAGGTATATATTAATCTAATATTTATATAAAGTATTCTAAATATTATAAGCCTTTTACTTATTAGGATTAAGGAATTATATAGCTTAGAATAAAGTTACTAAATTAATTATATAAAGCACTGGTTAATTATTAATTTAAATAATATTAATAATAATCTTATAGTTAAATTTATAGTTATCTTTAATAATAAACCTAAATCTACTTAGAGCTCTTCTATTTAATTAATAGTAGTAGCAAATCTTAGTTAACTTCTTAATAGCTCTTTTTTTAACCTTATAACTAGCTTTTTAAAGTAGTCTTATAAGTTATTTAACTAATAGATAACTAAATTAATAATGTAATTAATAAATTTCTATCTCTAATAGATAAAATATAATTATTTCTTTAGCTTTGTTACGGTGCAGCCCCACAGGGGCCATCGCGGGTGTCAAGCGCGCACCATACGGGTGGATTGCCCGATCCAATTGCGCCATAGGCAGCCAAGGCAAAAGGATACGTATTGAACAAGTCAACATTTACTTGTTCAATTAACACCTATATTGCTAGGTCTAGGCAAAGCCTAGATCATCACAAGCTTCTAGAATTTATTAAGGATATCCCTATCTTCTTATAATTAGTATGGTTTTCTTACCTTAAATTAGTAGATTCCTTAAGTTATTTAACTTAATACCTATTCTATTTATATTAGTAATTAAGAAAAGGAAAGGTATT
This sequence comes from Epichloe sibirici, assembly GCA_022702365.1. NCBI lineage: Eukaryota > Fungi > Ascomycota > Sordariomycetes > Hypocreales > Clavicipitaceae > Epichloe > Epichloe sibirici. The sequence goes on from JALAAE010000020.1 coordinate 418,092, forward strand.
ATAGTCTTAACTATATAGAATGGTATTATGCCTAATTTAGTAAGTATATTTATTATACCTTATGTTTTAGCTAATCTAGTACTAAATTTAATCTTTGCTTTAGTGCTTAGCTTAATCTTTAGTAATAGTATTAGCTTTATTAATACCTATAATTATTTAAGTCTAACTATTAATAATCCTAAAGCTCCTATATCTAGTAAGATACCTCTAAAGACCTTATTAGAGTAATATTCCTTTAAAATAAAGGTTATGCTTTAATTCTTATATAGATTATACTTTAGATAGGTATATTTAAAGGCTTAATCTTATAAGGTTATAATTACCTTATTATTACTTAGTTAAGGCCCTATAGTAAAGAATTATATAATACTAAGATAATTAAACTTTAATATTAATACTATTAGTTTATTAGTATTATTACTATCTTCTTCTTTATTAGCCTTAATATAGATTTCTACTATTTTCTAGGCCTTATTATTATACTTATTATTCTCTTTAATTCCTTAACCTTCTTAAGCTTTATATACTATAAGGTATACTTAGAATTTTCCTTCTATTAGAGGTATTTAATACTTCTTACTTTTCTACTAATATTCTTTTACTTATTAGCGCTCTCTTTCTAAGTAATTTATTAACTAGTAATTGCTTTTATTATAGATATAGTATTTTCTACTATTATAGTGTTAATAATAATAGCTATAGCTTTTACTATAATCTCTTTAATTATATAGTTAATTATAGTAGTAGTCTATAAATATTATTTTATAATCTTTATACTCTTTATTTTACTAATAGAATTAAACCACTAATTTATTAGCTTTAGTAATTAAGATTAACTTATAAAGATCCCTTATAAGCCCTTTAAAACTAGGTAAATAATTATATTTAGCTTACCTATATTCTAGTATACTAGAGATTATACTTAAGGTTTAATAATAAAGCTTTATATTAACTATTAAGGGTAGAAATAACCTTTTATAAACTCTTTTAAGTATAGTTAATAGGATCTTAAGATATTCTAGCTTAGTTTTATTAGGATTCTAGGTAATAATTACCTTTAGTATTATATTATTTTATTTATAGTAATAGAATTACTAGTTACTTTTTAACTTTTTCTTTAAGCTATAGTGCTTTTATTTCTTTATTAAGAATATATACTAGTAAGTTATTAATCTTACTAGATTTATCTTATATAATATAAATACTATATTTATAAAGGATATCTTATAGATTATATACTAAGTATTTAGAAGTATATTTAAAGGTCTTAAGGGTTTAATCTTAGAGATTATCTTAGAAGTTTTCCTAGAGTTTAAGATCTCTATATTATCTATTATTATAGATATTAATTAGCTAAGCAAGTTAGTTATTAAGTTACTAATCCTTAGTAATCTAAGGGTTTAGCTCTTTAGAGCTTCCCTAGTTAGTTATAATAATCTAGAAGTATTTCTAAAGTTATAGTAATAGGCTAGACTTTTTAGGTCTTTTAGGTCTAGATATTATAGTTATTATATTTTTTTATATTATGTTTTTTATTAGCTAGTAAGGGGCTAATTTAATCTCTAGTTTAGGAAGGATACTTTTAGAGCTATAATTCTTAGTTAGTTAATTAGTTTTCTTATAATAAATAATAAGATTAATTCTTCTATATAGAGGTCCTTAATAACTCTAAGATAAAAGGGGTTAATCCCTTAGAAGCCTAATAACTAAAGCTATTAATGATTTTCCTTTAGTATACTTCTATAGTTAGAACCTAAGCTAAACCTAATAGAATTATCTCTTCTTAGTAGTTCCCTAGCTTATCTATGGTTTTTTAACCACTAATTAGTATTAGAAGGTCTTATAGAGATAAGGGTCTAAGCATTAGTGTAATTAGGGTTAAAGTGGTAATAATAGTTAATAGATATATTTGGATTAATCTAGCTAATAGGCTACATGGCTAAAGGTCTTAAGGGCATTGTGAGTCACGTGGTTAACCCACTTACGTAATGTACCTAATCATAACGCAGCACTCGCGTTATGCTTCACTTTCCGTGCGCGGCTGGATTTTGACTATTCTAACACTAGCCCTCTAAAAAAAATTTTTAGGAAATATTCTATACTATAAAACTATTAATTAAAAAGATTATACTTAGCTAAGATTAATTAAAGTTATTACCTATTTACTTTATATTAGACTATACCCTATCTTATTCTTATTCTTAATAGCTAAGTAAGATAAGGCCTAGTAAAGTATTTATATATCTAAAGAAACTTTAGGATTTACCTTTACTAAGTACCTTATTTACTACATAAGGACTAATTAATCCTAAGATAGTATTAAGTCCTACCTATATCTAGTTAGGGAATTATCTAGAAAAAAACCCTAATAATATTACTATAATACCTAGCCCTTTTAGCGCTTTTAATATAAAGATATTTACTAAGCTCCTTAGGGAAATAATAGCTTAGTAAACTTCTCTTATTACTATATAGAATAGATATAATATTTAGTAGTTTATAGAAGAAAATATAGCTAATTTCCTTAAGGACTTTCAGGTAAAAATAATAGTAATAGCTATCCCTAAATCTAACTAGTATAAGATACTTAAATATAATATTAACCTAAAGCTCTAATAAGTAATTAAGATATTAACTATATTATATACCTAGAAGGAGTCTAAGGAAGAAATACTTCTCTAGTATAATATTACTAGTTAGGATTAAATAAAAAACGCTTAAGTATAGCTTAAAGACCTTAATTTATTATAGCTAAAGATAGTTAAGAAGACTTACTACTAGCTCTAGAAGCACTAAGTATTAATATTAAAAGCTAACCCTTTAGGATAGAAGAAGTCTATTAAATAATTAAATTATATTTATAAAGCTTTACCTAATTATTTAATCCTAAGCTTTATAGATTAAAAAAGACTTATAAGAGAGGAAATCTGCTTAGGAATTTCACTTGTCACAGCATCGTGAGCTTTTGATTAGGGCATCTGTGTATCGCTTAACGTTGAGACCAACTCAAGATTGACAAGATGCCCTCTTTCAAATACTCAAAAGGGCCACTTCTTCGAGCAGAAAAGGCTCTCACTGAAACGGCCCGTGAGATCGTCTCCAACTCTGTCGCGACAGGGAATATGTCCCAAGTGACCCAGAGAAAGAATCAGCCTATCGACGGAAATGACTCCCAGGCTATTGAGCGAATCGCTCCCACAAGTCCCGCGTACGACACATGGACGAGGGAAAGATGGCTCCAGACACTTTGGGAATCTTCCAAGATGAGGGAAGACACCAGCCGCGAGGGCCACGCCGCGTCAGTCTTTCAAATAAGACTGTGGAAAACATGCTTCACGTTCATGGGTTGCTCTCCATGTTCGGTGATTTCACCGCGGTACGGCCTGCACTACATGCCTACCAGTATTGACGAAGATGAGGTCAACGACGACGACGACGATGACGATGACGACATTTTGCGCTTCAAAAAGCTCGGCATGTGGCCCAAAACATTTTGTGAGAAGCTCTCTACGCTCATCTGTCAGCCTTTATGGAACGATGACCCAACCATGCTGGCAACCGCCGTTCAATTTGCCGTGATTTGCCGTACAGAAAGCATCGAGCCTTGGAAAATGGCCTTGGCTGCGAGGAACATACCAGAAATAGAGATTCTGAGACGGCAGGCAGAGTCTGGCTTCCCGCAACAGTCGGCACATAGTTTTATTGAGCATCAATGCCGGGACGGCATTGCTCAAAATGATAGATTGCGTGTCGAGTTGAACTTTCTCCACCATCTTGGAGCGTTCATCGAGAAGAACGAAAGACGACACCCGGCAGAAAGCGACTCGACGAAACGATTGAGTCGGGGCGTCTATCCCGTTAAAGTCATCGATCTCGAGGCCATTCTGGGCGCGCTGGATACGTTCAATCCAAACAACGGACTGCTTGTTTCCACGGAAACCATTGAGCACATTAGACGCTGCCGAGCATCGAACAAGAGCTTCCCGGCTGGCGATGCCGTGTTTGATCTTCACGAACGGGCGTTTCTGAACGAGTGGCGCCTCTTTTTCCTCGAGAAGCAGGCCGAGACGGACACCGGACCAGGATCAAGCTTGGCTGTCCAGCTAAGGAAGGCTACCTCCACCCAGGAGAAGCAGAGGAAGAGACCGAAGCCATCGACACCCGTCCCCAGTGGGAGCGATGAAGATCTAGAGTCACTGCCCGCGAGACTTCCACAAAAGCGTCCGCGCCATACCACCAACGTTGTTCCGAGCGATAGCGAAAGCGACATCGATGAAGAAGAGGATGATGATGGGTTTGCTCCTCTTTCCGGTGGTGAGTATAATGATGATGATGAACTGGACCGTCGCGCGGAAGACGAGCCTGGAAAAAGGGCCCAAAAATCCAAGAACAAGGACGTTATGGAGGATTCCGCCGATGAGCTGGGGGATGTAAATGTCGCCGACGCCGTGGCTACAGAAGCTGGAAGCGAAGTCGCATCGACCGGTGCTGACGCTGGCGCTGGCGCTGCCGTTGACGACGTATCGGGCATCGACGTCGACCTCGGCACTGATCAAGCCGACATTGGCACTGCCAACGCCGAACATGACCAGACATCTTCGTCTGTTCAGGCGCCACAGGCATCGAGCGAACCTCCCGTTTCCACTGGCACTGGGCCACGTAAGCTATCTGCAGCAGAGTTCAAAGCGATCAGGGATGACATGCAAGCAAAGGTAACTGCAGATCTTAAGGCAATGAACAAAAGACGATACTATTCCCAATCCCCTCGGGGGTTGTGGTACTAGATGCACTCGCGGTTAGTTCTCTGCCTCTTTAGGAAAGGTTGCGCAGTTGTTGCACGAAAAAGGAAGGCATCTTTTATACGTGTCCTGACAGACGAAGGTCTCGAAGGTGAAGCAGGCAGTCTATGGTTAGATGAATATATTGATGGGTACTGACTCTCTGACTCTTCGATGAAGAATGTGCGGAGCCCGTTGTGTTGTAGTAGAAGATCCTATGACTGCCGAATTAATCGGCATATGGACAGTGAAAGGGTCGTTATCCGCCCGGGCTAATTACCATCTAATTTGCCAAAAATGTCAGGGTGTGACGTGTGAACAGAAGTAAAGTCTCATTTGACTGCCGAGCTCGTGTATTTAAAGTGCAAGAACTAATATGCTGGTAGGTTCCTTCCCAATCCGTGGGATCTGGCCAGAACGTGAACCCCCTCTTCTGTTCCCCTCTCGCCTTCTCCCACCTTCTCCCATCGAACCATTTCAAGTTCAGCAACGGGAAAGTTGTCGCAATGGCTAGTACGAACTACCCTCCGTCACCGCTGCATCCCATCTTTGTGCCGGGGCAGAGCAAAGCCACAGTCCTCAAGACCAAGCAGGATCTGGCTGCGCTCCATCAATAGCTGCAGGCCTCCCGGCAGCAGTCCATGGAGGTGTACGAGCAAATGGGCTACGACACTAATGCCCAAGACACAATCATTGGCATAGAAAATGAATGCCAGGCGATTGCTCTGGGACGTCCACGGATCACGCAGAACATGGCCCTGATGTGCCCGTCACCAACCGAGCCAGCCCCGCGGCTTCTGCTCATCAATCGTGCCAAGAGAACCTTTTGCTAGGTTCATTTCGATCACGTAGCGACTAAACACATCAAATGGGTTATCCTGCGTGATCCGTGGACGTCCCAGAGCATTGACATGGGACTTTCGCTGAGCCATCTTCCTTGGTTGATGCGGTTCTTTCCCGACAGCTAGTGTTACTGTTAGTTGATAAATCAATCACTGTTCACTCTCTGGTGAACGACGACCCATAAACCAATTACTCTCGTGGAAAACTTTGTACAATCATCCGCGTTCTCAATAAACCCCGCCGGCTTGGCCGTCGACGTCCTTTCCATTCAGACGCGGAAGAGCCGTCAAGCTTATCAACTGTATGTGGTCTGTTCCGGATCCTCTTTGACCTCGTCATGATTGGCCCCCCCCGTCGTGGTCATCAGTCAATCTAGGGAAGACTTCACTGGCAGGCGGAATCGGGGATGGACAGTGAACCCTGTTGTTTGTTTCTCCTACGTGGCCAGCAAACGAAGCTTTGACTGCGCTTTGGAAGCGAGAAAGGGATTGGTCATGCGAGATTTGTGACACGGGATGTGTTGTGTAGCGTTTGCAGCATGTGACTTCTCATTCACTGGTCTGTGAATCCGGGTGACATTGAGCTTTTCCCTGTGCCTATAATAAGGATCTTGTTTCTCAATCTCTGTGCGAGCTCTTGTTTTACTCTTCCTCTTTTCTCTTTCCAAATTTCGTGCTCAACCGTCAGGCCAAAAACAGGATGGAATTGCACGCCCTTGGAAGGACTGCGGCTATCATCTCTTTTATCCAACACCGGACATTAGTCACATCACCCACCATACACGGCACACACACACAATGGCTCGCAACAACCGCAACAGCCTGAGCACCCAGACCGCTGGGGGCGATGACGGCAATTGCGGACGTCACTTGGCGTATGATGTGCGATGGAAGTGGTCCCGTCTCATCAAAGCGATCAGAGATGAAATGCAAGCGAGGTTGACCGCAGATGTCAAGGCAATGAATAAAAGAAGATACTATTCCCAATGCCCTCAGGGGTTGTGGTACTAGATGCGCAGACCTCGTTCAGCCAATTATACGGGCTAATTCATGGCTAAACCACGTCCCTCTACAAGGAAAGTACCCTCACTATCTCGAAGCATCCTTTCGCAAGGGATCTAACTATTCTCTCTAGATAGACGACTTGCCGGCCAAAAAGCGGGGTGCGCACCCCTAATAGTAGCTGCGATAAACGAGCATAGCATATATGCTCAACACCGGTCATGGTTGGGTGATGCCTCAAATACATCGAGCCTTCCAAAGTTTTGTTTGGCGTTACAGGGTTGCAGGGTCGTTGGTAATGACAGTTCTCGCATGCGGATGGCCAGGTCCGCGTGTGGCCCTGGGAAATGGCCGAGGACTAGTGGGAGTCGTGTTCGGATTAGAGTTGGAGTTGTCAGTTGTCTTGGGTTGGCCAAGGTGCCAACGACTGGTGTGCAAGATGTGAATAGAGTTTGGGTTGATGGAGTGGTGGTTGCTGTTGGATAAAAGAGATGATAGCCGCAGTCCTTCCAAGGGTGTACGATTGCATTCTGTTTTTGGCCTGACGGTTCTCTCCACATTTGAGAGCTTGATGCTTTTGCTGCAAAGGTTGGCCAGGCTTGGGCGTTGTTGAGCCACATGGACGCTTTTGGTTCTTGACGAGGGCCCGGACTTGCACCCATTGCTTTCATTGTGCAGATCCGTTGCGTTGTAGATTCATAATGAGAAAAAATTTTAATTAAGAAGCTATACATAAGCACACGCCTATGAACATGGTGTATACAAATAGAATGCTGATCCCGTCGGCATTTGAAAGGGCACGCGCTGGTTTCTTCCTTCGACGGGAAGACACTTGTATTATTACTCCGTAGTCCGTACGTAGTCTCGTAATACGGCTGGATCATTGGCCGAAGGCTAATTTAGTTCTGCCGGCCTCGTCGTGCGGCCAGTGGCTGGAACAAGAGGAACATAACATATGTACATGGGATTCCATCGAGCCGAGCCGTCCTGGCTTGTATCCACTGATTTGCCGTGGCAAGCCAAGTTCTGTTTCCATCTCTCTTGGGCCTCTTGCATAATAATCAAACATGAACATGGCCCTGCTGAACTCTGCACCCATGTACCTCTGTGGGTATATCCATCTTTGATTGAAAGTAAGCGTCACCAACACGTGCATTGGGACGACAGCCACTGACAATACTCGGTCAAAGATGTGCTTACCCTTGTCCACCACGCCCAGAACCATGCTCATGGAGACAATAGCCGGGGCTAACACCAGGCCGTGTGTGTGGCTGAACTTGATGGCGATGGAGAGGGACTTGTAGACATGACGCACCAGTGCAGGGCGTGAGTTCGGCGAGGGGTGTTGTCATTTCTGCTCATGTCAGCTTCGAAAAAGGCAGGGCCGGGGTATGGTTCAATCAGGATGCAACTGCTCTGTTGTTGGCTCCAACGTCTCATCACTCGTCTTCATTGTTGGTCCTTCAGCCCCACGCAGCGCGTCAAACTCGCGACACTGACGACAGCGAACAAGGTAGGAGGGGAATATACCGGACAATTCGTCAAATGCACGAGAGAGTCTCGTCGCCGTCAAGCCGACTGAGCCTGTCCTGGGGGAGCCGCCGCGGAAAATATGGAAATGCCCTTCCACCATGCCAGCAGCACTCTACCTTGGGATGCAGCAATGGTTTTGCTCTCGGAAATTCTTCCCAAAGAGGTCCTCATGGTCTCGTAGTTCACGACGGGGAAAAAAGAAGCCCAAATATCTCCCCATAAACACAGCAAAGGGACCAACGCACGCAGCCTTTGTACATGCACGGGTTTGGAGCGGGCAAAATAATTTCCTTCTGGTTTATCCCGCAATCCTGATACATCACGAGCCGGGTAAAAAGCCTCACTTTCCGGGGGAGTTCCCCGAATTCCGATTCCGAGCCGGGGCACGGGGGGGGTATCCATTCGTTCGTCTGCCGGCCCGGCAACGGAGAACGGAGAAGGCGTTTTGCGCCATGACGGGGTTACACCCGGGGATCATGACAAACCCACCGAGCGAAGGCTTCCCCTGAGTTCCCCCCCCTCGTTTGTCTCGGCCAACTAGGGGGGACACAAAGGAAACCGAAGGACAGATACATGCCATTCGTGAAGTAGGCAGCATCTTCGTACGGGCATTCCTGGCTCGAACCGACGTTTTGACATGCCGATTCAGCAACCTGGGGTTTTCTTTCAAGATTCAATGTCATGATTCCCACATCGGCGTTGCCCCTGGCTGGCCAATCTGTCGTGGCCGTCCAAGTTGGCAACTGAGACAAGCCCCGCGAACGCCAGAAGAAAAAAAGTTGTATGTACTCTGCACTTTTAGCTAGTTTTAGTCTAGTTTATATCCTTCACTGATCAAGGGGAGCGCTCTACTGCGCGATGCTTGTAAGACGATTCGATCAAAGATTTTTCTTCTTTCTTTTTTTTAAAAAAAAAAAAGAAAAGAAAAGAAAAGAAAAACCCACACCGCCCCCACCCGCCTCCTCTGCCACGTTTTGCCCGGCCCACCGAGATTTGCTAATCGCTAGCCAGCCGTTTATCCTGTCCAGCCAATCCACAGGTGCACACGCCCCCCCCACCCCCCACAAATCCCGGTCCGGCTTGAATCCGCATGAAATGGCGGCAGGGAGGACCAATCGAGCAATGCGGTGCAATCGGCGGCAAAACGGGCAGCCGGGGAGTAAAAGCAAAAGCGATCTGGCAAAGGCCCTTAGACTCGCTATTCTTCCTGCACCGAAAAACCTCAAAACACTTTCGCCGCACCCTCGTTTTGATCGCCAAACTTCAATCGGGCGGGCTCTTGGACCCAGAACTAGAAACCGGCACATGCGTCGCCCGCAACCTGGGGTATCCTTGTTTCGGCTCGGCTTTGCCGGTGCCTGGCGCCTGGCGCACGGCCCACCTGGAGGGCTCCACCTGGAAGGAAGGATGTACTGTACTTGTACAAATCACGTTTCCTATTTGCTGTGCGTGTGTGTGTGCCTGGTATAAGCAGGGGGGGGGGGGGGGGGGTGTTTACTTTTCTGGAAGTTTTTACCCTGCATCTGTCCCTCCGTTTTCATTGGTCCGTATTCCTCTCTGTGACCCCCCGCCCGAGGTGTTTTTTTTTTTTTTTTTCTTGGCACAACTCCAACGACTTTTTCGTCCCACGTCCCACGTCCAGCAAGCCGATGATGATGCGCGGCTCGTCGAAAATATGGGTCCATGACCCCTCAATCGTCTGTCCGCATCGCTGCACTTGCACTTGCACTGCACTGCACTGCACTGGGGTGGCGAATCGAAATTACAATTGTTCCGATAGACAACTTTTTGCCAAGCTTGTCAGAAGGGAAAAAAAAAAAACGGGGAGGGCTAAGCGGGCGGCAGCCGAGATCTGGCCACTCCGTCGCGGCTATCGCTGAAGATAGCCCGGCACCTTGGCAGCTTCCTCCTTTGCTGCTTGCTGCCCTTGCCTTGCACATGACCCGTAATCCGAACGGAGTAACTCGAGCAAACTTCCTTCATCCATCATCCATCCATCCTCCATCGTCTGCTTACAGACTCGTGACGACGCACCAGCTTCATGTTGCAGAACGGGGGGCGAGCACGGATTAGATCCACGTCACTATGTACGTCTGGGATTCCAAGTGTCGTGTTTGGCGTAGAAGGCCGTCCCACGATTGGCCGGAGAGCGAGGACGCCGGATCGGGCAAGAAGGAGAAATGAGAAATGAGAAGAATGAAAAGAACCCCCCCCCCCTCCTCCCCCCCCAAAAAAAAACGTCGGAAACCCCAAACAGCAATCCCGACGTCGAAACGTTTCGTTCTTCTCTTCTTCGACCGGAATCCGGCGGGGGTTCGGGCCGGGGGCAAAGACTCAAAACATGTGATTGATTCGTGCTCGATGCCGTGGCCGCAGATGCGTATGCGAACGTGACGAACTAGGCGCAGCAACCTTTTGTGATCCTGCCACTGCCACTGCCACTTGCCATTGCCATTGATTGCGACAAATCAAACGCCTCAAAGTTCCTTGCGGAAGATGCCGTGTCGTGCAGGCGATGCCACATGCTGTACAATGTACGGAGTGCATGCATATACATACATACATATACATACGCAGGCCGTTTTTTTTTTTTTTTTTTTTCTTATTGTTCCGCCCCTGCTGTGAAGCGCCGGCACGGCCTAGCGGACAGTCTCCGTCTGCCGGTCGGTCGGTCGATCGGGTCGGTGAGTGAAGTGAGTGGGTGAAGTGGGTGAGTGAGTGAGTGGGTGAGTGAGTGAGTGAGTGGGTGAAGTGGGTGAAGTGGGTGAAGTGGGTGCAACCGCCTCGCCCAGATCAGATCACCCAAATCAACCCCCCACGACAACAAACATCGGCTTGCCGCCCGTGTTGATTTGATTGATGCAGCCATCTCGACAGAAATTGAATTGAATGGCCAAGCCAAATCCCCATCCCACCTGAATGGCGTCAAGACCCGCCAACCCACCGTTTTTTTCCTATTCAAAATTCCATCCGTCCGTAACTTTCAACCAACTCACTCGCCCACCATTGACCAACCACCAGCCACCACCTCCTCGGGTCTGCCACTCAATTGTCCAATCGCTCATCGTGAGCAGCCACTGTCCGTGCCCCCCAAAATAGTTCACTGTTGCAAAATCGAGTTAGTTGCTTGACAATGGGGACAATGGCGCCCTCAATGGGAAAACAATGTCGCCCGTTTTCCCGTCCCGTGGCGCATCTGGGCTAGAACGCAGGACGTCTTGGCAAAGCGCATTTTTGACTTCAAGTCATCGAGTTGTACATACTTTCGAGAAACGAGTCGAGGACAAGATATAATGACGAAACAATAAAATAATGCCCAAGATGCTAAAATGCTAGAATGCTAGAATTAATTCCCAAGATTGCCCCGCCTGCACCCATTTTCCCCGTGTATCCCGATCCCGAATCGTTGCCCCAAGTCTATAGTTTTTTTGTGCAGCAAGACAAAAAGCTGTTCCCATGGTATATAACAAAATGTTGCAAAAAAAAAAAAGACAAGACCACTCCCAAGTAAAGAATAGCATCAGGCGAAACGCAGCGCAATGCAATGCAAGCCCTCCCACCCATTTCCCCCCCCCCCTCATTTCCGTAGAGCTTCTCGCGACAAGTGACATCCATTGCTCCTGCATGCATTAAAGTGCGAGGGGCAGAATAAGATGCATCGCACGGTAGAAACATGAATGTGAATATGTATAAAAAAAAAGCGCGGCCCAGCCTTGTTTCCAACGGTACCGCCCGGGCGCCTGTCGTTGCTACATCAGTCGTCATCATCCTCCCTCCCGAAGACTCCCTCCCGAAGAGGTGTGCATGCCGTGCCTGGTTCGTCGATCCGGAGGAAGCTCGGTTTGGCGGTGGCGATGCCGTAGGCGTGGAACCTTTTTGACTTTTGCGGGCGTATGCAATCGAGGCTGGTTGTAGCTCGGCAGCCTTGCAGCCTTGCGTGGGTTCGGCAGCGTCTTCTTCTCTCGAATCGTCGACTATGAGCTGCGGTAGATATCGAGGTCAGCAGCAGCCTGTACTGTGGCTCTCGTGTCGTGTCTCGGCAAGTTCATCGGGTGACGCAGGCGACGTTTTGGTTATTGTCATAGTACATGCCAGGGTACATGTTCCAGGTTTGGGATCGCTGTTGTTGTTGTTGTTGTTGTTGTTGTTGTTGTTGATGCTGATGCTGATGCTGATGCTGCTGTTGTTGATGATGATGTTGCTGCTGTTGCTGCTGCGGCTGCTGCTGCTGATGTTGACCATGGTGTATGTATCCCTGAGCGGCCATTATGCTGTGCACATCTTCGTACTCCATCTTGATATTCTTGCCATCGCCAAGGCCCATACCGGCAGTGCCCATCATGTTGCTCGGTACGCTGGTCGGGATATAGCCTGCCGTCGGGCCGTACTCGTCCGTGTTGACAGAGGAGGAAGGGCTGGGTACACTGGAGGGGAGCGTGGAAGCCCAGGCCTCGCAGTTGGGCATGGGCACGTACTGCTGAGTGGTCTGGCTGTAGTCGGAGATGTAGTCGGCTGGCCCCGAGGGGAGAGGGGACATTCTGGGACTGGGAATGGCACCACAGCTGTCATCATACACTGGACGGACAAAAAAAAGGTGTTAGTAATAGCTGTCGTGTTGGGTGGCATACGAGGCAAGAGTGCCATGGTAGGTCAAAGTGAAGGCCGTACCAGTTGCGGCTGAGTAGGGGGAAGAGGTCATGGAGACACCCATCGACTCCTTCAACTGACGAAGCTCGTCCTCGAGAGCTTTGTTGCGGCGCAAGAGGTCCTGCACCGTCTTATCCCGGCTCTGGTGGCTTCGGAGCTCCTCAAGTTCATGTTCCAGACGCTCAATGTGCTCCTTGGTCCTGGCGCGAATAGCTCGCTGGGCTTCTCTGTCGTTGGCTCTCTTGCGAGCAAGCTGAGAGGGCGTGAGGGTAGAGACGCTGCGGGTGCCTGCAAGTACCCCATCATGTTAGCAAACACGAGGGGAAAGAAAAAAAGAAAAGAAACGAGCTGGGAGTCTTGAGTGAGCCAAGGCTTACTTACTCTTTCGTTTGGAAGAAGAAGAAGAAGAAGAAGAAGAGGGCTTAGCCGGCTCTGCTGATGGTGATCGAGTCATGATGGCCGGTGATGTGTGTGCGTGTGTGCGTGTGTGCGGATATGTGTGTGTGTGTGTGTGTGTGTGTGTGCGTGTGCGGGTGAAAATACAAAGTTGCTTTGTGTCGAGTGATGGTGAGAATGAGACGTGTGAGATAGTCGACAAAGAGAATAATAGGTGGGTTGAGGAGATATGTATGCGAGGGACGTTGCAGCCGTATTATATCCTTCCAGAGGAGTTTGTACGATGTTGTATGTAAAGCAGAGATGTCGCAGCAAGATATAAGGCGATGATGAGTGGAGTGAGAGGACAGGCCCATCCTGATATACATATGCTTTCTGTCCGTTTGGTTGATCTATGTAATAGTAACGATGACAGATGCAACAGGCGAAGGCGTGTGTGGGGTGCGGCGAGCGAGTACCGGGCCAGTCCTTGTCCAGACACCCCTGTTATTGCCCTGTTATCCCAGGTGAGAATTTCGACGCTTTGCCAAAACCAGTCGTGCCAGCCCAGGTTGGAGGGCGTCGAAATAGCAACGCCCCCTTCTCCACCCGGGTCGTGTCTCGTCTCACCCCTCACCTCCTCACCTCCTCACCCCCTCACCTCCTCACCTCCTCACCCCCTCACCTCCTCACCTCCTCACCCCCTCACCTCCTCACCTCCTCACCCCCTCACCTCCTCACCTCCTCACCCCCTCACCTCCTCACCTCCTCACCCCCTCACCTCCTCACCTCCTCACCCCCTCACCTCCTCACCTCCTCACCCCCTCACCTCCTGTGCCAGCCAGCCTGAGGTGCCAGCCAGGCAGGCAGGCAGCAGGGGAAGAGGAGGGCGGCTGCCCTCGAGTGCTGGCACCTGCTCGTTGGCGTGTTTGTCACTCGTCAGCCAACGTATGTAACGTATGTACATATGTACATACATGAGGTGAAGCCAGTCTAAAACCATGTCTCCTTGTCTCCATGTCTCCATGTCGCTCGCCCCCTTGAATCAACTTTGCTGCTGCATCAACCTGATGGGCTCTGCTCGTCTGCGTCTTGCTGGCACTCAAGACTGAGCTCGCTGTCGCCGGCCAAACCGCCCACAAGATTGTTTCCAAACTTTTCAAACATGTCGCGGCATGAGCCAAGTCGGGCAGTGTTCTCGATTTGTCTTCGATTGTCTCGATTGTCTCGATTGTCGAGGTTATTCGAGAAATCGAGAGCCGCTCAGCCACGTCGCGCGCTCAGCTTCCAGCACAATACAAAAAATCAATGGTGACTTGCGCCACGGGCTTGTCTTGGCTTGCCCACGTCCAGTTGAAATATTCTCCTTAGGAACCTAGTGTGGCTGAAAGAAGCGTGGCCAGCGTTCTTCCATTGGAGGGGGGGGCTTCTACATACATACACTTCTATTGTTGATGTTCGTGAAAGCTTGCAGGCGCCCCCGTTTTTTATTTCAACGCAAGCCGGCGAGCCCACGTGGAGGCGAATGCAAAAAGCAAAAAAAAAAAAAAAAAAAAAAAAGGGGGCAAGGCCGCCGACCATGATGCGGGTTTCATATTCTTCCTACAAAAACGGGAATCCGTACTTTGCGTTGCCGTGGTTTTTCCAGCAGCATCATGATGACCACTTACTTGCGTGAACTCGACGACGGGCCAGATAACCGCCATCCAAATGGATCCTGGCACAGCAGCAGCAAGACAACACGAACAGAACATGAACAGAACAGAAGAGCACTCGGAGCTGACTGTTCAGCCCCAGACGAAGCAGATATGAGACAGGGCAGGGCAAGCTTCCTTTCTGTATTGTACATGGTCCTCCGCACCTCCCCGGGCCACCCACAATTTTGAGCCCTTTTGAGACAAAGGACAAAGCTCCGGCGTAATAACCCGCCTTATTTATAGCGTTTCGCAGGCAGTTTCGTCTCGTGCCAGTTACCGCCTTGGGGAATTGTTTACAACACAACGCCTGGATTCCTGGATTATTTCACAAATCTATGTACCTGACAGGGGGGAATCGAGCCAATCAATCGTTGCATAGGAAGTAAGGACCGGGATGAATGGACATGGAAAAAGATATACATCTTTTGGTGGCGTTTAATACCCTGCGTATTATGCACTTGTGACTCTCCAACATTATTGCTAGGGCATCCAACGCCGTCATCTCTTTAAGAACAGCAAGCATTAGCAAACGATGAAGTGTTGGGAATCTTAGGATGCTTGTTATCAATCTAACATCATGACCTCTTCTTCCCCTTACCCTTTCCCTTTGCCGCTGTTAAGCTGTTAGGGAGGGACAAAAAAATGGGGCATGTAGATTGTTGCATAGGATATAAGGGGAACTAACGCAGAAAATTAGTGGCCAGTCGGCTGCGCCTCTCTTTTTCGTGCAACATAGATTTGTAAAAATAATACAGGGGCGGGGGGGGGGGGGGGGCATTGTACTCTGCGAGGGACCAGACCGCCCTTATTTTCTTTTGCCTTCCTTCTCGAAACCGGCTCCCCGCGCTCCTGAGCCGAAGCTAGACAAGGTTGTACAGACAAGGCAAGTATGGACGGACATGCGTCGCGTGGCATTCGGGAGCGAGAGCCAGTCGGTGGTGGAAACGCCATGTTGTTTATACCACACACAGCACCACCACAGCCCCCCAAGATGATTACGTTGACGGAGGCTCGTTGGACTGCATGGACGCATATGCATATGCCAAGGCGTCGTACTAATCTTGATCAGTTCATGTACGATGGACGTGCCGAAACAAAGACGCAGCCCTTCGAAAACGAGTGAAAATTGAGCCGTTCTGCGCCCATTGCCATGCGCAGCAGCCAGTTGGATGAAGTTGGATGGGAGACTTCCAGAAGCCCATCATTGTGGGGACGGGACCAGGGCTGCGATATGGGGAGATTTCCATGGCCAATCAACGTCGGCTTTGCGACATGGGGGCTATTAGGCAGGCACACACATGGCAGGCAGCCTTCATTCCTCATTCCTCATTCCTCACGTACAACCACGCCACAGCTGCGAACTAACTAACGTATTAATGGCGCAGGATGCCCACAAAAGAAGAGGCGCGGCAGATGTTCTGGAAAGGAAACCGTCTTCTTTTTCCCCCTCTGCCCAAGGCTAGCTGGTTGACCATATTTTTTTCATCGCTGCATGCTGGCCTTTGAGAAGGGAGGGGGGGGGGAGGGCATCAATCATCGGGTCGGTAATAATCGAAGCGGAAATGGGTTTTGCATCAACGTCTCTGAAACCTCATGAACCGAATCCACCGCCTTGAATTTTGGAGGTGGGGGGGGTATTTTTTTTTCTTCCATGGATCACGTGCATCGACGGGGTCTTGTGCAGAAGAGTACCATGTACATGTATTATGCATGTCTATCCGTGGTGGTGGTAAACATCGTGATTCGATGGGCTTCGATGGGACGGGGGTCGTCATGGGTTGATATTTGGGGGGGGGGAACACCCCGCGGCATTTCTGTCTGCCCGACGCCAAGGCACGATCGCGTTGTCTCAAATCGTGAAGCGGCGCAGAACTATTATCTCTCTTCCCGACAACGGCTACATCCTATCCGTCACGAACAATGGGAGGTTAACACGGGACTTTTTTTTTTTTTTTTTTTTTTTTTTACTACATGGCCCCGACGTCCCAAAGACGTCCGTCGGGGGTGCCGACTACACACCCATATTCCCAATCCGTACGTGCAATTTACAATGCATGAATTTGATTTGAGCTGGGGCCAACGAGGACGGCGCGCGCCAAGATGCAAAATCGCAAGTACATAGCGCCATGTACCAATCATTTCCCACACTGAGGAAGAAAAAAAAAATTAGAAATAAAGTATGTAAACCTCTGGGATGCATACGTAACTGAAACCAACCATAAGGATGAACGATCTCGATTGACCCTATAATCCCATTCGCTTATTCCCCTCCTCTCCAATGCGAACTAATTACACCGTTTAGCAACATTCTTGCCATGATAATAAGAATAGAAATAAGAATTAAGAAGAAAAAAAAAAAGTCACTCCCGTCGTCCACCGCATCCTGCAGCCCAATGGTTGAATTTTCATTGGCTTAAGCCCCCCCCCTCCTTCCCCTCCCCCTCCCTCCCTCCACCCCACGTAAATAACGTTGTCGAGGCAGAAATAAGAATAAGCGAGACAGCCACACGGTGCAAGGTCGCAGAGCATAAGAGTAACTTGGCTGATACGGTGTGCCGACTTTTCCAGGTTTCCCTTTGTTCGCCAATCGCATGGTGTAAGGATGTGCGGCTGCACCAATGCATTGTATCGTGGAAATAAGGGGTAAAAGAAACGGGCATCTCCCGGCATGCAACATGCAGTGGGGAGGGGGGGGGGGTGTTGGACGCCAGAACTCTGCACAGCCTTGTGTGAAGGTGAATGCTTAATGCTGGCGAATATCAATCAGCCTTGATGAGGGGGGCTTTGCTATTATAGCGATGACATAGCTAGTTGCCTGATTTCCCTGGCCCTTCCATATCGATGATTTCGCCATGTTTTGTAATGGAAAGTTCCGAAGAGCAGAGAATGTACTCTGTACGGATTACACATGGGCCAGACACCAGACACCAGACGTACATATCCAGACGTATGTATGTATGTACATATCATGGCAAAAAAAATTTCCGTGCAAGCTTTCAACTTGCCGCGCCAGGCCGCATCAGGCCGCATCAGGCCGCACAGTAGGTCCGGTCCACTCGGGCCGGATATCGGGCTTACAAGGCAAGCGCTGAAAAAGAAAAAAAAGGGGGGGGCTGGGTGCCAGCTCCAGTCAGTGGCCCAGCCTCAGTGAGGCTCCGGCAGCTGGTGCAGTGGTGCGGTGGTGCGGTGGTGCAGGTCGCAATTGGGAACCCTCCGCCGGGCCTAGCAGCATCAACTTGCAAATAAACGCAACTTTGGATGACCCGCGCTCACTTGCCGTTTGTGGCTACCCATCAGGCACGCATAAATTGTGGTTTCACTTCGGACGTATAGACTTGTCGTCCCTGAAGCGCAGGTTTCGCATCTTCACATAGGAAGGCCCAGTTTCCCAGACCCCCAAAATTCCAAACAAGCCTTGGTGCAATGTCGGCGGCGAAAACTGCCGGATGGACGGACGCCTGAGTACGACCTACCATCATGATGACGTGGGTTCGGCAAGGATTTGCCAAGTTCGGGGCCCTTCCACCGACCATGTATCGTGTGATTGTGACTCTGGAGAAAGTTGATTATGACAGAGTGAACCGCCACCGGCCATCGCGTATGTCATCTATGTTTTTTTTTTTTTGTGTGTATGAATTGGCATGCACCATCATGAAAAAAGCTCATTAATTTCATGTGGCGTCTTTTGAAAGGCTCCAAGGTGACTCACATGTATTATGGGTTACCCTTTTCTGAACGTCAAGACGTACAACGACCGGCCACAAAGGCAAGTATAGCCAGCACCGCCCGGACAAACATATTGAACGAAAAGTAGAGTCATCCGCCGAATATTGGCGGAGCGTTGAATAAATACGTGGCTCGTTTGTCACAGTTTTTGAAATTGTAAATTTTTCTTTTTTTTTCCCCCTTCCTTTTCTTGGCCGTCGGTTATCCCGTGATTATTTCGGGCTTCTCATCCTGTACAGCCTGTACCAACTCTTCCATCCCGCCGACTGTCGTAGGCCCAGCCATGCCTTCCGGTGGGAGAGCCCATTTGGGAAGAGGGCTCTTGTATGACCATGCGCCGTCGGCGTCTTCGTACCGCAGGCTATGAAGCCATAGAGAGAGCTCATGCATTCCTGGGTCAGAGTATAACGGCGTCGCGCATACGTCGCACACTTGGCCCGTCATCCTTTCTGCGCGCTTCTTCTCGTACTTGTCAACCATTTCATCGTAGTAGACGACTGCCTCTGCCACATCTTCCTTGCCCATCCGGGACAGCCTGGTGATGACGTCTTCGTCGGAAGTCTGCGTGCCATCCTCGTCTTGGCGGCCGAGGTCGAAGCCCCATACACGCTGGTTTGCATAGATGGGATCGTTTTGGATCGGGTGCCCCAGATACTGTAGATGCACCCTGATTTGATGCGTTCGTCCCGTAACAGGCAGGCATCGAACGATGGAGTATCCTCGCTTGTTCACCCAAGGTTTACCCCTGGATTCGTCACCTGCCTCGGTCGGCTGCCTCGACAATTCCTCATCCGTGGCATCTCGCATGCCATTGTCAGCGCTCGAGGCCCGGCCGCCGTCTTTTGGTGGGTAGTAGGCAAGGCGCTTGAAGACTGTGCGTGCCGTCTTTCCGTTGGCTCGCACCCGGTTGAGGCCCAACTTTGGCGAGATTGTGAGGATGGGTTGGTCGCAGACAACCTCGCCTTGCGGAAACTCGCCTGCCACTCGCGCCATGTATTCCTTTCTCACGGTCCGCGACTTGATTTGGTTTCCCAAGGCCTCTGCCGCTTGAACACTCTTGGCCACAAACATGATGCCGCTCGTCAGTCGGTCCAGTCTATTGCAAGGGTACGGCATAAAATGCTGGCCTCGATCCGCCTTCATGATTTCCAAAACCGAGTTGAATTTGTATCGTCCTGCCGGGTGGACTGGAACTCCGGACGGTTTGTTGATGACAATCATGTCATTGTCTTCGTGAATAATACCCACTGGCTCTGCAGTGACGGGAGGCTCGTGACGATGCATGGTGTGGGATATCAAATCGCCGTTGCGGATGACATAGTCCGGCCCAACACGCTTTCCATTGACAAAGATGTCGCCCTTCTCCATCGTTGCCCTGTAGTATTCGGTGGGTCTGTCTCGAAACTCGGACTCGAATATCTCCATCAAGGTTCGTCCACGCCATCGTTCTTTGCAGTAAGTGTTGTATGTCCAGTGGTAAGGTCGTACACGGCGTAGATCGTCCTCGAAATAATACGGCGGCGGCCAGACGGAATCGACTGGCGTGATCAATGGTTCAACCGACTCGTCTCCCTTCTTCTTCTGTTTCTGTTTCTGTTTCTTTCCCGTCTGAATTCTGGCCTTGGCAACAGCTTCTCTGGACTCTTGCTTCTCCTTGGTCGTCTCGTCTACCGTCGGTAATGTTTTTGGTGGTGGTGTTGTCGTCGTTTCCAGGCTTGACGCGACTGAGACGTCGCCATTTACCGACGCCATTGCGGCGGCTCTCTTTAGTAAGGCTTCAAAGGCTCTGGATCCGGCTCTCACTAGCATCAGTCATCCACAAGATGCCAGCTTCAAATCTCCCCTGTAATCCGTAGTCCCTACCGTACATATGCAGCAAAGAATCTCCGGCGCGGCCTATTGGGGCCAGGAGGAGAAAACTGGGCGGAGAAAGCCGGCAGAACTTTCCAAGCCCAGCAAATCTGCCTCTTTAGGCTTAGTTCGGCGACCGGCATCTCGAATCCCAAGGAACAACATGCTCTTGGCTGACAGGAAATGATACCTGATGAAAGGCAGGCAACGTAATAGAGCCAGCTGTATATCGCCTCTTTGTCTTCTGTTCGGAATATATCGGCGGACTGAACGTCGTTTCAAATATTCCGCGTGTGTCGGACGTCCATTAAAACCTCGTCATTGCATCAAAGAAGAAAAATGACAGGTTCTGCAGACTACAACAGATACCAAGGCGGGGAGGAACATTTAATAAGTTAGTAAGAAATTTGCACCCCCTGTGTTCGAGTTGTGCGCATTAGGCAGCGCGGTCGCTGGTTGTATTTCAATGCCGTCGGTCAATTGGTTCAACGTCCAAGCCAGCCTCGGCACTTTTTGAGCTTCCCACCCGTGAGCTCCACCCGTGAGCTTCACTCCTTCAACATCCGTCAAGCAGCCTCCGATCACGACGACGTTGGCGTGTTTGATGCCGGAGCTCAAAGGCAACCTGGCTGCAGCTGCGAGTTCCCTGTCGCCCCCCCGGGGAAGCTCCCATCACGGCAATGGCTTCGGCAGACAAGAAGACCCGCAAAAGGGAAGACTACCCTTATATCTTGGATTACCGAACGCGATGGTGAGTCTCTGTGGTGGTAGTTTGTGCCCTTTTCCCGAAAGAAAAGAGTTTGCGATAAGATGCCACGGAGCCCGGGTCTCATTGAGCCCCCCTTGGATCCATGGAAAGAATCCAGAACTGGGAGGCTAACCAGATATCTTTCGCCCTTCACTTTGAAAGGAATGACAACGACATGTATGATCACATGAACAACTCTGTATACAATTTCTTGTAAGTGATCCATCTCGACTTGTGCATTCGGTTCGTTCCAAACACGGACGACGACCATTAAACTCAAACATCTCTAGATTCGACTCTGCCGTCAACGCCTATCTGATGGAATACTGTAACTTGCATCCCCCCAGTTCGCCGCATCACCCTCTCGTTGCTCACACCAGCACCAACTACTACTCCTCCATTGCGTACCCCTCCGTCGCGGAGGTTGGTGTAAGGGTGGTCAAACTGGGCAATTCCAGCGTCACGTTCGAGCTGGCGCTCTTCGAGAAGGGCGTGCCGGATGTCAAGGCTGTATGCGACTTCATACATGTCTTTGTGGAAAGGGCGACGGGAAGACCGGCCAAGACCGGGATGGCTCCCGAGGTGAGAGAGGGCTTGGAGCAGTTGTCCAAGGGCGGCGAGCCTCTCAAGTCAAAGAGCAAGCTGTGAAGTCTTCGATATCTCAACTTCCATGGGTTCCCTTCTGTAGCGCATGAGCAGCATGACTGACGTTCGAGGTACTCAAGAAAGGGGTTTCTACGGAGTATATCAACGTCAATTTTTTCATTGCCGCAGCCCCTTTCTTCTTAAAATGATCCATGCGACCTTTTAAATGTGTGACTTGCCAATCGCTGGCTACAGACTGATCTTCTTACCGGAGAGTACAATGTGTATGGTTTACTCGGCTTGCTCGATGGTTCTACCGATCCCATCGACGGCAGACTACCAAGTACGTGAAAATTGGAAGGGCAGAAGACCAAGAAAAAAAAAATCATCCAGCAAGGTGAGTTGTGTCTAATAAAGGGTCCCCTAAATCGTTGACCATGCAAAGAAATGTCACCGACGCGCGCGCAGGTGCCAGGCTCCACACCGCGGCTGGTTCAAAGCCACCCACCCACCCTGGGCTGGGCCACCAAGGGTCATCGACACAACTTTCTTGCATCTCGTGCACGCTTCCAGAGTGCGCACACAAGAGCAAAACATGACAGCACCCGCTCCAACCGTCCCCTCTCTCAAGGAAGCCTTCATCACCGCCCAGACCAACCTCCTCTCGCAACCGCTCGGCCCGTCAAGATCCTGGCGCCGAGCCAACGACGCCTCCAACCAGCCTATCCCGCCGCGACTCCTCGACGACGTCCTCTTCTCCCTCAACCATGCAATTCAGCAGCACTGTCGACGCGTGTACCCCCCCCAGGCGAGCTACAACGTCGCCGAACAAATCAGCAACTCTTACCTGCGCGATGCGGAGGACCGAGTGAGAGGGCTGAAGGAGTCGGAGAGTACTATTGGGAAGGAGCTGGATTTCGGTACGGCTCGCCGCAGACCTCGACTTCGCGCGTAGTGTACCGAAGCGAGAAAGAATCAAGACACTAATCGCGATGGTTGTAGTGGCGGATGATTCGATAGAAGCGCTTCCCACGTTGTGGCCCGTCGAAAAGGACATCGAGAACGATCCCGCAGCGGCAGAAGAATACGAAGCATTTGTGCAGAGGTTGACTGAATTGACGGAGCAACGGCGTCAACTGAGACTTCGCGTGCAGCAATTGCGGAGAATAGAAGCGTCCGTGAAACCTCTGTCCGCGACGGAAGACAACAACGTCCAGGATAATTTGGTCACGAAGAATGGTCCTGTGGAACAGGAGCTGGAGAAGATGCGCACCTTGTTGGCGCGTGTCGCCGGGCAGGTTGCGAAATTGCCAGACCAACCGGCGAATAGCCGTTCACGATCGCGGACTTCATCAACGGTGGATTTTGGTGACATGACAAAGGCACGGAAGCGTAACCTTGAGATTTTTCTATCGGATCCCAGGGTGTTTCCATCTTGAGCACGGGTTCAAGTTGGGATCTGCCAACCAACGAGTTAAGAAATTTAGCTCGTCCTTGACAAAAAAAAAACCAGGGCCGCCAATTTTCTAGAACACATGCTGCGCCGTCCCCCATTTCAGGTCCCCCACTGTGTTGTGGTCAGCCCCCTGGACAACCTTTCTGGAAGAACTGGATCGGGCTGTTGTCTTCATTGCTTGCAGCTTTCCAGCAAGTCTTGATCCAATCTGGTCCTCTAGAGCCAGCGTCTCCGATCATGAAATCTGTCTTCCCCAGGAACAAATCGAGACGTCGAGACGCTGGTTTCTAGAGCGAAGCTTTTCTATCAAGCGTGGGATCAGCTCATCATAATTCCCCCCCAGTCGCTCCACCCGGACGTTGAGTTGGTTCGTTTCATAAAGAGTACAGCATCCTGCGATAGACCCCGAACAGCACTCGAATACACGAACTTGAGCATTCTGGGTCGCAACGCGTCTTGGAAAGCCACTTGAGGGCCGACCGAATGCGTCCCTGCTGGTTGTGTTGATGTCGATCCGGCACTCGTGAATCCGCGCAAGAGATCCGCGAGACCGAAGCTCGTCGACACAATGGGGGCTGGGATTGTGGTCACGAGAGAAGCTAGTTTCTCTGTTTGTTCAATCAATACTCTGAGGAGGCAACTGAGTAGCGGCCATAAGACAGCACCCAGATCGATCAGGGTGAATCCATGGCGCGCCCATGCCAATGTACGGTCTGTCCGGATGCAAAATCTCAGGGTGGTGTAGTATTAAAATCAAGTGCATAAACTGTACCGCCACTCTGTGTGCCTATTGAAATGTGACAAACATCCAAATGCTTCAGCAGAGCCATGACGGCGTCTAGGAATGTTGTCAATGTTTTCTTTTCCTTGCCCGTCACCTTCCGCGCATGACACCATCTACGTACCTCGCCAGAATGACGTTCTATGTTCCGGGTCCCACATCGGTCGTCTCCCCAAACCCCGGCCGGTCCGGACTGATGATGCAAATCTTGTGACGTTTAGCAAGATCATCCAGGGCAACATGTATCATGCGAGATCCTAACAGTGGAGTAAAGAAGAGGAAAACGTGCTCTAGGTAGCCATAGTCGGCGTACATACGTGGCTAGGAAGGGCCCTGAGTGACCTTGTGACTCGTTTGGAGAAGACTCAAAT
Organism: Epichloe sibirici; assembly: GCA_022702365.1. Lineage (NCBI taxonomy): Eukaryota > Fungi > Ascomycota > Sordariomycetes > Hypocreales > Clavicipitaceae > Epichloe > Epichloe sibirici. The sequence continues at coordinate 442,484 of JALAAE010000020.1, forward strand.
TTCTGTGTGAAGCGCGGATCCCGGAGATATGCGTCGAGTACACCTCTCACTCTCATCCATGGCCGTGACTTCGACGACGGATGGAATAAGCCGCGGGCATAACCCGAGAGAGTGTTGGTTTCGGCTTTTGGTCCTAGAGGCGTGCTAATGGGGTAAGTAATATGGTAGTGGTCTGGAATGCTTGCGCTCGACCGATTGCGGCTGAAAGAAGTCGTCGTCAGCAAGGCCCCGGCACCCGCGTGGTGGATGTGGACGGGAGACCCATGTTCAAAGTAAAAACCAGGGGTAAAGGGAAACGCCTGCATGGATGGGCACTTGCGGTGACTGACTTACTTGCCTTTCCAGGCTGACAGCTGGCCAATCAGTGATTCAGCGAAGCGAAGCTCACGACTTGGCTCACGCCAGCCAGCTAGCTGGTAGACAGACGTGAAGCTTGGACTGCCAAGCCTGCCATCACCGTTGAAGCCATTTTAAAGACCGGCAAATTACTCTGGAGGCGGCGGCGGAGCGCTATTGTTGACCGATTGGGCAGGAGCCATCGACGGAATTTTCCCGCTTTCCATGTATTCATCTGTCCTGTCTCGTGCGGTCCGGCTTTTTTTTTTTTTTAATCATTTTTTTTTTTTTTGTGAATGTGACCATCTTCAACCTGACAAGCCATGGCTTTTTCGGATCCTCCAGCTGGCGCAATATCGAACACCCTGACTTTGGACACAGGGTCTGGCCTTTTAGCCCTGCATATTCTCCCCATCGTGGGCCCTCCATCTCCTCGCGAATATCCCAGTCCGAGGGCGAGGCCGAAAGTTGGCGATTGATGCCATCATCACTTGAGCCAAACTATTAGCATATTCTCGGCATGGTCCGCAGGCTGACCTGGTCGAGATCGCTTCGAACAGCCATTTTTGCTTGTGCATAACTCCACACAGACCTCTCCTTGGGGAGGGACATATCCGTCCGAATGACTTACACGGTCTAGACAGACCGCCATGGGCAAAGGGAATTGCTCTCAGTGAGCGCCGTTTTACCCTTATTAGCATACTCAATGGCCTATCCCAACAAGTTGGTGAAAAATTACACGACCGTTCGCGGCCCACCCACCATGACAGCAACACCGGTCGTGTAATTTTTCACCCACTTGCCCACCTCTCCGGAACTCGCTTGCCAAAGGCGCTATGTGGGCCGGTATTTGCCAATATGGTGGTGGCCCGGTGGGCTTTTTCCATTCCTGGCGGTTTGGCAACGGCTCCAAGAGTGCCGAAGCGCTTCCCCCGGTCACCACATGTTATATAAGCCCACATGCTGGCTGGCAGCCAGTTGTACGGGAGGTGTTCGTCAGCTTTGGGACCGTCAAGATTTCCGGCAAAGATGATCGGGAACAGCTCATCATTGCTTACTTGACATTTGGGTAGTCTTCTTTCTTCGACGCGTATGCGGTATCTTTTGCCTCGGTCTTCCAAACAACTGATGGGGGCCAACTGTTAACCCTGCCCAGACGAATATAAATCTTTGGGGCTCGTTACAGTTGCCGGTCTCTACGACCCCCAAGAACTCGAGGAAAAAAAAAAAAAAATATCGCCACTTTGTATCAGGTTCTACCAAGACTTGAACTTATCCTCCGTGATACTATTCATAATTGGTTTCTAGAAGAGGGGGATTTCTTTCGGCAAGATGAGCGTCGACAAAGCTCACGTTATCCGTCGCACCGCCAATGATGAGAAGATTGACATGCAGCAAGCTTTTACGAATTATGAAAACGAAGAATGGAGATCATGGCCGAATGAGGGAGCCGTATGTCATTCTCCTTCTTCCAACTTGAGATATACTGACATGACATAGTTTGACGGGCTTGACGAGCATCGTGAACCCATCCAACTTGAAGTGAAGGGAAGAATCCCATCCTGGACTGCCGGAACATTTTATAGAACTGGGCCTGGTCAGTCTGTAGTGGAGAACACATCGAGGGGAACACATTACGTATCTCACTGGTTTGATGGCTTCGCACAGATTCACAAATTCGACAGCACACCGACTGCCAACGAAAAGGAAACTTGCTCAGTAACTTATTCGTCTCGATGTCAGTCCGAAGAGTATATAGAGCTCGTCAAGAAAAGAGGATGGCGCGTAGGTATCTCGTTTGGACAGAGGAGCGATCCTTGCGTTGGACTGTTCGCCAAGTTTATGAGCCTCTTCGTCCCACGACGACTTAACAACAATGTTACTGTGATTCCGAACCTGCCGGGACTGAGGGATAAGCACTCTATGCAGGGAGGTCACCGCAAAGAGCCTGCCAACGTGTATGCATGCACAGACAATGCTACTTTTCAAGAGCTGGACCCAAGGACATTGGAGCCTTTGGGAAAGGCGACTCAGAAAAGCTTACATGCTGACCTCAAAGGCCCGATGTCGTGCGCGCACGCCCAAAGGGACCCCGAGACTGGAGACTTGTTCAACTTCAATCTAGAGCCAGGCATCAGGGCGACCTATCGCATATTTCGAGTCAATGCCAAGTCGGGGACCACGGATATCTTGGCAACCATCTCGGACAAGGAGCTGGCTCCTGCTTACATTCACAGCTTCTTCCTCACAGAAAATCACGTCATCCTCTGCGTTCCAACTTCGCATTACGGCTGGAAAGGCCTCAAAGTCTTGTGGGAGCGCAACATTATTGAGTCGATCAAGCCTTTTGACAAGAAGGATGAGTGCAAATGGCTGGTTGTCGACCGACGTCACGGGAGAGGAGTAGTGGCCCGATTTTCGACACCGGCTTCGTTCTTCTTCCACAGTGTCAATGCCTTCGAGGAAAAGTCAAAGGACGGTAACGGCAACGAGGTTACGGATCTGTATATGGACTACGTCGGATACGAAGATGCAAATTTGATGCATATGCTGTATTACGACATCCTCATGGACCGCAACGGAGCGGCAGCCAAGGGTCTGGCGGAGCGGGGGGGGCTCAAATCAGCGCAGACTCGGCTTGTTCGCCAAAAGTTTACGATGATGCACGCCTACTCGCAGCAAAAAAACGAGGACGCGTACTCCCAGCGTGCCAAAGAGGTCTTTTCCATCCCGGGCCCACACTCGGGAGACCTACCAACCATCAACCCAGACCGAGCTGGCAAGGTCTACAGGTACGCCTACGGGGTTGGGAATGGGGGAAGGAGCATTTTCATGGACTGTTTGGTCAAGACAGATTTGCAGACCCGTGAAGCTTTGATATGGAGCGGACCAGTTGGCCACACGCCGGGCGAGCCCATGTTCATACCGCGGCCGGGTGGAACTGAGGAAGACGACGGTGCGGTTATGGCCTTGGTTCTTGACAGCAGTGGCCAAAAATCGTACCTGTTGTGCTTGGATGCCAAAAACTTTGAAGAGCTGGGCAGAGCCGAGACAGATTTCCCCATTGCTCTGTGTCTCCATGGATCGCGTACACCTCTACCGGGGATGTGAACCCATGCAATACTGCCTGCCTTTCGACAAATGCACAAAGAAACAATTACCAGAAGAAGATATTGCCGTGGGGCATATCATCCCACCTGGCCTCCTTGGACATCTATTCTGAAGGATAAACCACACATGTTCCCTCTTCTAGGCGGCATGAAAGATGTACGACTGCGTGAGCAATGATTTACGAACGATTGTAAAATGTGGGATGGGCTTGAGCATTTACTTCTTCTAGGTGACCATGTAATTAGTGAGCGGCATGTCGTCAAAGCCGATCTGATTTATGCACGCACAGGCTCAGTGCCCGTTGTAGCTCACTTCATAATGCCTCTTGGCAAAGGAAAACCACAGTGTACATATACAAAGAGCCATCACACCCAACACTACAGAGACGTAATGCATTCTTTCCGGCTCGACAAAAATTGGTAGGGAAAGCAGTAGAAGACCATGGCAGCAGCCGTCCATCCAAGCATGACCAGGTTTGAGATGCATCCTAGAACGGGACACCAGAATGGCCCGTGCCGAAACGTCGATGGATGATATACTGCTTCCACTGATGCGGTAAAACAGAGCCACGGCCGAGTTGTCTTGGTCCGGGTCAATGAGCGGCAAGTTGGCGAAGACGGCCACTATGACGAGGAGGCCGGAGAGGGGGCGCCGACAACCGACGACGGTCCACATGAGTTGCTTTTTGGGGGATGCTGGTCGCAGGCGAGGGCATCTCCTCGGCCAGATGGGTCGCCACGTCGAGACAGCACAGGCTCCAATCGATACCACCGATGCCGACGAGGAACGCGATGCCGTCCCGCCACCCCGTTGTGTTGACCGTGGAGAGGAAGAAGCCCTTTGCGGAAACGTATTCGCGAGACGTGGCCAAGAGGGCAACGAAGACGGCGAGGCAGGACGCGCAGCTGAAGAACTGGTGAGCAGTAGAACAGGCCGCGTCGAATGTTGCCCGGCGCCAGCTGGCTCGTCCATGTGTACTGTGCTCCGGGATGGGGGCATGGCGGACGCCAGCTCGGCAAGAGATGTGGCCGTGGCCAGGGCAACGATGATCATGAGAAGAAAAGCCCCAGAGAACAATGGCGAACCGCCCCTGGGGATAGTGGGAGGTGGGCCCCAACGGCGGTATTTGTCGTTTCCATATCCGATCCCAATGGCCGAGAGGGTGTCGAAGAGGCTTCTGTGTCTGGATGGTGAGTTTCTCGCTGCGGATAAAGTCTTCGCGTTTGGGACTCATATTGATTGTCGTCTGAGACCTGGGACCACCCCCATATTAGTCTTGATGGAAAATACCCGTCCGCACTGGTTGTAGGTGACACGGGGCTTTCTTGTCCGAGGTTACACGCAAGGGGGCACTGCTGCCGGTCGAGCAGAATATTACCCGCGGCGCAGGACACGAGAACAAGTAAGTAGATGCATCACCAACGTTCTCTCTAATACCCGGGCTAAGTCTCGGTCGGTGCCGTGCCGGGCCCAATGACAATGAACATGTTGGAATCATGCTTCACACGATGCCGTGTCTCTCTGCCTGACAGACTTGGTCCGTGTTTTCCCACTTCATTCTCCAGGACGTGCCCGCTGCCAAGGTGAACCTCGGGATTTGGGTTACACAGCCTGAGACAGTAGCACAAGACGGTGTCATTCGTGTGTGAAAAACTACCGAGTGACACCCGGAATACTCCATGGACATGCAGAATTGCCACCAATTCCTTCCTGCCGAGCTGGCGGAATTGGAGCCAACCGATCATCCTGTACTGCTGCGTGGTGGGCAATGCGTTGGAGTAGTCGGCCTTGTGCCTCAATATCGATTCTTTTGCCACCGACGTCCTATTTGCTTTGATATCCGCCCAAGTGGACATGAGGGAGAACAGGTTGCGGTGCCATAATTGTTCATAACGCCAATGACATGACATGACATTGTTTTGAGAGCTACCATCTACTGCGCCTTACTCTCCCTCTGCTCTAATCATGCGCCAACATACATTGCCTCTCTCTCCCGATATAGCATAATTTTCGTACGACACATGTCGACAATACATGACATTCGGGAATGAATAGAATCGTCAACCAAAACACAAAAAAATGATCCATTACTCCCCTCCTGCCCGCCCTCCCCTTTTTTAAAAAAACGCCCGTCTCCATTCCCAAGGCCCCAGTTCATGCAGATGCAGCAGCAGTTGGCCTTTGCGATTTGCCCTTTCTCTGACCAGCACCAGGCCGGGTCAAAGTATACTTGGCAAACGCACGAGACAAGGCCTTCTTGCAGCTGAGCTTCTGGCTTCCGACGAAGCTCTCGACTGTGACGGCAATGGCCCGGTCAATGTCCTGAGCTGAGCAGTACTCGGATAAACGCATTCGGCAAAAGGATTCGCTGATACGGATAATAGCTTCAAGATGACGAACCTAGAAAAAAAAACACACATTAGTCTTGCCCCCGGCGTCGACATCGAAATCGAGACAAATACGCCACAAAGGTGTCGAAAAAAAAAAACTTACGGTGATGGGATAGGCACCTGTCGCTAATGACTCCCTTCTCATATCCGCAAAGAGACGCGCAACCTTGTCCTCGTCCATGTTATACAACTTCGGGTGGCATCGCTCACGAGAATACAGAATGTATTTGCGCAGGAGCTCTTGTGGGATTTGACCGCCGTCGGCGCTATTTGAGGATGAAGATGTACCTTGCGTCTCGGGCAGTGCCGAGTCGCCGTGCTCGACCTGCATGGAATTTTGCGTCGACCCGGTGCCGGTGGGGTGGCTGCGACTGTGCGATCCGACGATGAAGCGAGCAAGTCGCTCATCTTCCTCGGGCTCGACAGTGTCTCGAACGACGCAGAGTATGTCGAAACGCGACAGGATGGGCTCCGTCAGATTCACGTTGGCCGAGAAGGGCTGCGTCGAGTTGTAACGACCACCCTGAGGATTGGCGGCCGCAATGATGCCACATCGTGCTTGCAGTGTTGTCACGATACCGGCCTTGGAGATGGAAATGGTCTGCTGTTCCATGGCTTCGTGGATCGATGTTCGGTCCTGGTCATTCATCTTGTCGAATTCGTCAATGAGACAGGTACCGCGATCGGCCAACACCAGTGCGCCGCCTTCAAGTGTCCACTCGCTGGTCAACGGGTCTCTGCGGACACTGGCCGTCAGACCGACCGCGCTGGCTCCCTGGCCAGTCGCAAAAACGGCTCGGTGGGCAGTCTTCTCAACATACTTGAGCACTTGAGACTTGGCTGTGCCTGGATCACCGAGAAGCAGGACATTGATGTCGCCGCGGATGTGATGCTGGCCTCGGGTCGTCTTGGCCACGCCGCCAAACAATGACAGGGCAACCGCAGTCTTGATGTCGTTGTGGCCGTAGATGCTGGGAGCCATGGAGCTGACAATCCTATCCACAATGTTGGGGTCCCGTGACAGTTTGCGGATCTCGTGCTCATCTTGCTCCGTCATGCGGAATCCCGCCAGTTGGTCGTGGGCTTTGATGACATTGTTCGCTTCCAAGATGGTTGCAAAGACGGGGAATCCGTTTCGGTTGTTCAGCTGGGCATCGTAGTTGTTGCGGTAGATGCCAGTGACTTCAATCTCCTCGCCAGGCTTGGCCTTGTCGATGAGATCCCAGAGCAGAATGACTTCCCGAGTTCTGGGCAGACGTCCGGCGGGAACAGTGCCGGGGGACTCTTGCAGCGTTAATTTCTGGTAGTTTCGATACACCGTCTTTTCCGAGTTGAGAGTGAAGGGGCCCCTGGACTGGCAGCTTTGACAGTAGGTAATCTTGACCTCGACATTCGACTCTTGCTGGAACGGTCCGAGCGTGGTGCCACACTTGCTGCAGTCAAACTTGACGTACTTCAACTGGGGGAAGACTCCGCTACGCCGCGTGACGACGCCGCTGACGCGAACCAGGCAGTTTAGATGAGACTGCCGCAGCTGGCGAAGAGTGTAGTGCACGGGCAAGTCAAAGATGCGCACGTGGATCTCGGAATGGATGCGCTCGTAGTCTGGGTAGTGCAGGAGAACAACATCCATGGCGACCTCGTCAAAGAGCTTTAGTATCTCGGCAGGAGCATTCGCAAGGAAATACGCCAGGATGGCCTTGCTTTCGGACAAGTGCTCGTAAGAGACCTCGAGCGTCTCGGCGTTGATCTCACCAAGAGTTCGAATGCGATTGCCATAGACAGAAGACCCGGAAGCATCCGTGTAAGAGGTGAGAAACGCCTTGAATTCACGCTTGACCGTTCTCTGAACTGGTGGCTGTGACACCCATTCAGTGAGATTGGCGGCCTTGACGTCACCGAGGGCTTCCAGCGAGAGCTCTTCGTCCATGATGTCGGCGTCCATGGCCTCATCGGGGTCCTCGTCGTAGTGGTGACGTCGTCGACGAGGCTGTGCAGCCAGATCGATTTCGCCCTCGTCATCGTCACCGGGGAGGAAAGCGGCCGGAATTCTTTGCCGGCGAGCGACTTCTCTGTCACGACGAGCGAGCTGTGCTTCCAATCTCCGTCTATCTCCCACGTCGATGGCGTCGTAATCGACATCGTCGTCAATGCCGACACCTTCATATGCGTCGTCTTGACGAGATCGGTAGTCGGTTTCAAACCCTTCTCGAAACAGGTCGACATCGTCATCTGCCATTTCGTCAATGTCGTCAATGTCATCTTGAATTTCCGGTTCGTCATCGACATCATCGACATCATCGTCGTCCTCTACACCATGTGCAATGTCGAAGGGGGCGGGGGGAGAAGAGGGCATAGGACTTGAACCAAGGCCTATTGATGAAGCAGCATCATCGCCGCCAGTTCTCGCACGTTTGCGACTGGCGCGTGGACCGGCCCCCCGACTGGCCGAAGTCGGGTTATCGTGACGAGGGGGGGAACTGAAGCATTATTGTCAGCATTTGTCGCCAAGGGGAAATGGCAGAGATGAAGATTGCATTGTCCTACCTCATTGCCGTGTGTTCTTCTCTTGCTCTACCGTTTTGGCAGGAAAGAATGCATGCAGACAAGTAGTAGATGGAGGTTGTGTGAAGCGAGGGCGGGATGAGATGTGGGACACCAGAACAAAGGAAGGGGGGGATCCCAGCTGGGTTTCGCGTTAAACGAACTGATTGATACGCGACGACGCGTTAATGGAGTCCGGGCGTTGAACCAAAAGACGGTACGGAGTATGGAGTACCGACGCGTAAAGTGGTTGCTTGATTGAGTGGGGTATCCTGGTATTCTGGTATTCTGGTTGGCTGACAAAATAAACCAAGCAGTCGTCTTGTCGCAGCTACATGTACACCTAGGGTGGGGCGGGGCACGAGTAAGTCGGTGCCGCCTTGTCACCATCCGCTTCTACCCCATCGACGGCTCCCCTTTTGATCGAAACATCTACAACTCAGCCGCTCGCATCATGTCCAACGACCGGCCGCAGGACAAAGTCGCATCTGCGCGAAGCAATAGCTTTTCCCAACACTCGCAAGCATCGGAGAATGACTCTCAGACTGCAGCCGAGTAAGCACAAGCACACGCACCAATGCCTTTCTTTACCTCGTGCCGCCGGTGATATTGTTACTGACTGACGGTTTTGTAGCTTTCTCCGCGACCAAGAGCTACTGGAAGCTGATGCGCGTGAAGCCTTGCCATACGTACGTCCAAAAGTTCTCCACTGGGGAAGGGGAAAGTTGCCCTGGCGCACTTTGCGACAATTGCTAACAATAGATCAGAGCATCGAGAGTTGTACCAAGATCCTCGGGCCTCTTCGACAGAATGTGTTTGCCTGTCTGACGTGCAACCCTGCGCCTGCGCCTGCGCCCTCCGACTCGTCCGAGTCCGTCACCTGGAATCCGGCTGGTGTATGCTACGCTTGCTCGGTCCAGTGTCACGGGGAGCACGACCTCGTTGAGATTTTCCAAAAACGAAACTTTACCTGCGATTGCGGAACCACGCGCATTCCCAAAGAAAGCCCTTGCACCTTGCGAACAAACGAGAGGACCAATACCAAGGGCGACGTACACTCGGAGCAGCCCGACGTCAACAACAAGTACAACCAAAACTTTCGCAATGTTTTCTGCGGGTGCGAATGTGACTACGACCCATTTCAGCAAAAGGGCACCATGTATCAGTGCCTGGGTCTGGGGACTCCCGAGACGGGAGGCTGCGGCGAAGATTGGTATCACCCTGGCTGCCTGGTTGGCATGGGGCCCAAATGGTTCGACAAGATGGAAGATGCCGTTAAGAGAAATTCCTCTGCCAGCATGGCAAATGGCAACGGATTGGCTACCATTTCCGAGGACAACCAAGATCAACCGGACGCATCTGCGAACATGGCCGACGTGGTGGCTGTACTCGAAGACGAGGATGAGCCCCCGATGCCCCCTAGATTTCCTGATGAGGACGATTTCGAAGGCTTCCTCTGCTACAAGTGTGTGGATGCCAACCCGTGGATCAAGCGTTATGCTGGCACGTCCGGCTTTCTCCCAGCCGTCCCTCTCCAACAGTCGGAGCGCACCAAGGCAACCGAGGCCGAAGAGGGCGATGCTGCCGCCGCCTCCAAAAAGCGCAAGGCCGAGGATGATCTTGAGGGATCGGCTGAAGCCAAGCGCGTCAAGGATGAATCAGAAGAACCCAGCGCGTCCAACCCAGAAGCCACATCCGAGAAGGCGCCGGCAGCGGCAGCGGCAGCGGCAGCGGCAGCGGCAGCGGCAGCGGCAGAGCAAACGGCCGCCGCCAAGACAGACGGCGACAATTCATCGACATGTAAATTGGCAAAGTTGCCCGCGGCCCCAACCGGGCGCTTCTCGCTGTTTTTCAAAGATGGCTTCCGCGACCAACTATGCCACTGCTCAGACTGCTACCGAATCCTCCACAAACAACATCCGCAACTCCTCGAGGAAGAAGAGGTGTACGAACCGCCCATTTCCGAAGACGGCGCTTCTCTCCACGGCGGCTCGACCCACGGCAGCGGCAGCGGCAGTCTGCTCGAACGGGGCGAGAGTGCCCTTCGCAACGTCGATCGTGTGCGCGCCATAGAGGGCGTCATGGCGTACAACCACCTCAAGGAACAGCTGAAGCCGTTCTTCCAGCAGTTCGCGGAAAGTGGCAAGGCCGTTGGGGCCGAGGACATCAAAGCATACTTTGCCAAACTACGTGGTGATGAACAAGGTATCAAGCAGGCAGGACAAGCAGCTGCTGCTGACTCCAAGGATGGTGGCGAGGACGGACATCAGAGACATGAGCAAAGTGGCTACTAAACGACGTTGTCAACTGATGAGGGCGTCAGGCCAAGGGGTTGTCGTGTAGTATTTATCATTATTTATGTACAGGTAGGTATAATACAGCAAAGGGTATATCCCCGCTCCCACGACAAGGTTTTTTTCCGAGGGCAAAAGCCATTCTTTTTTTTTTTTTTTTTTTTTTTTTTTTTCATTCCCATCCATCATTTTCACTCATTACTGTCCCGTCGACCCCGTGCTTGACGCTGCGCTCGATGGTCTCGGAGGCGGCAAGGGCACCGCCCGCCCAGCCGCGTCTTCTCTCTGCATGGCAATCCCCCCCATCATGGCCAGGTGCGAGGCTCCCCCCCCCTGTCCCGCATCGCCGCCATCCTCGTCCTCGTCGTCCATCTGCCCCTCCATCATCTGCTCCCGAACAGCCCTCTGCTCCAGCTCCCTCCGCCTCTCCTTCTCCGCCGGATCAATCACGTCGTCGTCGCCGCTCCAGTACGGATCGTCGTCCTCCAGCTCCGGCATGGCCATCCTCTTCCAAAACCTCAGCTCCTGCCTCAACGCCGTGTCCTCGACCCTCCGATCCCATCTCTTCTCGTCGTCGTCGTCGTCGTCGTCGTATTTCCGCCGGAACTGGCGCAGGCTCTCGTTGGCCCGCCCCGCGTGCGTTTGCATCTCCCAGATTTGCTCGCGCAGGCGGCTGTTCTCCTGCCGCGCCTCGTCGAGCTGGCTTCTGTAGGAGCGGTGCCAGGCGGCCACGTCGGCCACGTGTTTGGACTTGTATTCGTGGAACTGCTTGAGCATGAGGGCGAGGGCGTTTGCGTATTGAGACAGGAGGGTGGCGTTGGCGTCGCGCGAAAAGTTTGCTTTTTCGAGAGACTCGGAGAGGATGGAGACGAGGGAATCCAGGTTTTGGTTCTCGGCTAGGGAGGTGAGCAAAGAAATTTATATATATAAAGTGATGTGATGCAGTCAAGTCATGGGGTTTTTCGTTCGTACCTTGGAGGTCGGCCGCGGCTGAGCGTAACAATTCGTCGTTGGACAGGCCCTGTGTTTTGGCTCTGTTGCGCACTCTGCCCAGCCCGCTGACAATTTCTTCCGTGACTCTTCTGTTGTCGGCCAGCTGACGACTGAGCTCCTCGACCATGCCGTAGATGTAGTTCAACTCGGCTTGGTGGCCGGCTGGTGTAGGGCCAGCGGGTATGGGAGGGCCGCTGCCGCCGCCGCCGCCGCCGCCGCTGCTGCTGCCACTGCTGCTACTGCTGCTCCCAGCCATGTTGGCGCCGTTGATGCCATTCATGGCGCCTGGGTGGTGATGCTGGAGCTGTTGCTGCTGCGGATGCTGCGGATGCTGGCTCGTGTCGCTAGTCGTGGGAATGAAGGGCTGAACAAAGGCCATGGCGGAGGCGTTGCCGACGTGGTTGCCAATGTTGGCTTTACTAACTTACTGTTGGAACAAGCATGATATCAATCGCGGCACGCAGCCGCAATTACCCGGCAAAACGTCGGGCCGCGGGGCCGCGCGCGCGCAACGCAGGGAGCCCCACTTGTGGCCCACAAGCCTGCCCTCTGATAGGGCAAGGACCCACAAGTCAGGTGACCCACAAACGCAGAGCGTTTGTGGCCACTTTTTATAATCCGGAAAAGCCTCTCTTTTTCTCTCTTCTTTCTTATTAGATACTATGCCTAGAATAGAAGAATTATACCTATTCCCTAGGCTATCTAATTAATCCTAACGTTAGGAACCCTATAATTCTAACACTAATTAGTGGTTAACTTCATAGATAACTATATAGTTTTTTATAACTATAGATTAGTAAGGTTAATTAGAAGAGATAACTATACTATGAACTCGCTCTATGTAATAGGAGAGCTGCTAAAAGTAATATAGTTATGCTAAGGAAGTTTAAGTATTCTCTTATAATAAGAAAGGAGTTTATACCTCCTAAGATCTAATATCCTAAGACCTTATAAAGACTTTAAAGCTATTAAAAGATTAAGGCCTAGTTAGTAACTAGTCTAACCTATCCTTAACTATTTAATTAGCGTGTTCCACTATACACCTAACCCTTAGAAGGCACTCTCTTATAATAAGAAAGGAACTTACTACTCCTAAGATCTAATATCCTAAGAACCCCTAAGGGATAAAGATAATAGCTATACCTATAATCCTTTAACCTATTATATAAAAGCCCTATTCCCCTAATCCTATATCTCCCTTCTATAGTTTTCTATAATAAAGATAAGAGAATTAAAAGCTTTTTAATAAATAAAGTAGTTAAAAGCCCCTCTCTCTAACTCTAAGTTTAGTAATACTAAAGAAAGCACTAAAGTTAGAAGAGACTAGAAAGGCAAAGGTCTATAAGTTAATAACCCCTTTCTAAGATATATCCCGCTAGAGATATATAATTATATTATATAAGAAGCACTATAATAAGCGAAATTATTTAATCTTAATAAATATAATAACCCTAAAGCTATTATAGCTTATATTCTTATTAAGATAGTAACTTATAAATTAGAAGGTCTTATTATAAGGAGTCTATTTACTAACTTTAGTAAAGACTTTAATAGATAGATAAGAGAGGCATTTGTAACTATAGACTAAATAGTTACTAAATACCTCTATAATTTCCTCTTCTTCTATAGCGTGTATATAGATCTAATAGCTTACTAGAAAACTACCTTAATGCTTAAGGAAGTTACAAATTATAAGGGATTCTATAATTAGTAAGAAGAAGAAATATAGGAAGCTATAAGAAAGTACATACCCTTCTAAAAACACACTATAGAATAAGACTTCCTTAATAACCTTCTACTAATCCCTCTAATTAGGTTAAGATTATAATACTATTAGTAGTATAATTAATAGACCCCTAAAACCTATTAATATTATTCCCCTAGCCTAATACTATTAGGCTAACTAAATAATAACCCTTAGGATAGCCCTTAATAAAGGTATCCTACACTAAGATAGGATATGCCACCTCCTGCATCTCCTAAAGCACCTTTTCCCCTTAAATAAGTACACTTCTACCTAATATAGCTTATATCTCCCTTAATACCTAGAATATTAAGACCTACCCTAAAGTAAATAATTAATCTTATAAAGATATATATAAGTAATATTTAATATAGCGTAAATAACTATAAGGTCTTTAACTTAAAGTTAATAATCTTCTAGGGGAAATATAAGATACTAGGTATTAGACCCTATAAAGCTAGATATACTCTAGAGGCTATGCTTAAAGGAAAGGCCCTAATATACTATTATAAGTATCTATATAAGCTAAATAATCCCTAAGACCTTAAGACTCTTATTAATTAGATTAAATAAAGGTTTAAGACTAATAATATAAAGCAAAGATATCTTCTTAAGTAGTAAAATATAAAGCTATAATAAATTATATAAGAGAACCTAGAGAAGTTAAAACTTAACTGCTTTAAAGAACTTATTATAAAGCTTATAAATCTTTAGTAAGTAGTCCTAGATATTACCTAATCTAAAAGAGCGCTTTAGAATTAATTAATCTCTATATACTATAGCATTATAGAATATAGAACTTACCTTATTAACCCTCCTACTAATCTATAATAATTCTATAAACGCATAAGAATATTAATCTAAATAACTATAGAAGAGTTAAATAAAAGGTACCAATTCCTATTAATACTTAATATAAAAGAGTAATACTAGACTAATTAAAAGTATAATAAATATAGTAAGAAAGCCTATTATAGATAATCACGCTTCTAAGGCACTAGAAGTGTTCTATATACTAAGAAATACTATATATATAGTAAAGAAGGTTATTAGTTAACTAAACACTCTAAAGAGAAATATAAAAGGGCATATTAATACTTTAAGAATCACTACCTTATAGAACTAATAATCCCTTCTTATAATGCTTTCCTTAACTAGTATAAAGGTAAAGAGAATAATAGTATTCTCTCTAAAGAAGATAAGATTTCTACCTATATAATAGAACTTAGATTTAAGAAAGAAAGTAAAGAAAGTAAAATACTTATAAGCTTCTTTATATAAGGCATAACTATTAATAGTTATATAACTATGGAGATTCTTATAAATTAAGTAGCTACCTATACCCTTATAAAGAAGGATTTATTTAATCTCTAATAATTAAAGAAAGCTCTAACTACCTTTCTTCTTAAAGACTATTACTCTTTAGGTATATTCTAAGGTATAATTCCTAATACTAGGGCTATAGGCTACTTATTAGTAAGGTACCTCTAATTTCTTACTCTATAGTAGTTAATCCCTAAGATCTAGCTTAATAAATCTAGAGCTAGGGAGGTAATAATTAGATTTAGAAGTAAAAAACTAATCCCCTCTATTAGATTAATTAATATACCTACCCCTTTTAGCATTATCCTATTTAATATAATACCTATAAACACTCCTTTCTTACTATATCTTATAGATATAGATTATCTTAAGATTAACTTCTATATCTCTTAGAACATTCTCTAATAAGGTAATATTAAAGTCCCTATTATATATAAATAGGGATATCTATAGATGCTTCTATAAAAAGAAAGATTAATTACTTAGAGCTATTTAACCAAGATTAAACTATAGCGCTTGCATTACTAATTTAGTTACCCTTCTATTTGCTAACTTTATAATATACTTTCTAAATTAGGCTATAAGGTAGATTATAAAACCATTAGATAATTAATAAGGATTTGCTACTAATATTAAATAAATATAGATAACCTATATTACTTTAAATTCACCCTTAAGAATAAATATAACTTTAATTATAAAGTAATTATAAATATTATATATCTTAATAGTAATTACCCTATCCTTTACGCTATTAATATAGCTATATTATTTAATATAGCTAGATTTCTTAAGGATATTATAGTAAAAGTAATATAGAAAGCCCTTTAACTATACTAGATTAACACCTACTAAGGTCCTCTAGATTAGATTATAACTAATACTAGTATAACGTTTAGAAGCAAGGAATTCCGCTAATTTATAGCTTTAATATTAATCTTAATTAAAAAAGTCCTTATTAAGGCACACTATAGCATTAGTAAGGTTAAAAGGTATTATAAGCCACTCTAAAAAGCCTATAATATTATCTAATATAAATATCTAATAACACCTAAAGCTATAGCCCTATAAATAGCTATAAAAGCCCTTAATAATACTATAGGCCTAAATAGCATTATCCTAACCCTCTTAGTCTTTAGCGCTTATTTATAAATAGTTAATAAATCCCCTTTATTACCTAATATTAAGTAATAAGCCCTTATAATATAGAAGGTAATAAAAGAGATTAAAAGATTATATACCTTATAAAAAGTTAATAAAGCCCTTACTAACTCTTAAACTCTTACTTACCTTACCTATACTTATATAGCAAGAAAAAGTAAAATAGTAAGGCCTATATAAGCTCCTTATAATAGATAAAGAGAGTTATACCCTTAACCTTCTATAAGGCCCTAAAGTCTTTAGATTAACCTTTATTAAGCCTTATAATAAAGACCTTAATAAGGAGAAGCTATTACTAGAAAGAGGTATTAATCTAGAGGTAATTAAGGGGGAGAACTAAGAGATATAAATTAAAAATATAGTGCCTCTAGTTCCTCTAAAGAGAAGGCCTAGAAGACCCTAAAAGAACTCTTTAGTAATTATTAATTAGGTAGATTAATTAGTAAATAACCCTAAGACTTTCCTATTAAGTAAAGAGAAGGTAAACTTTAAGCTTATAATTTAATTATATAAAGAAGACACTATTATAACCCTTAGTAAACCCTTTAAACTCTTAATAAAAGCTAAGATTAATACTTTAATTAATTAAGGTATATTTAAATTCACTACCTTTAATAAGAGAAAGCACTAAGGGATTTAAATCTTTAATTCCTATATTATTAATAAGGTAAAAGGAAAGATAGGCTAACTATATAAGAAATTAAGGCTTATTATCTAAGGCTTTAGTAATAAAGTAAAGTAAGTAATTCTTATATAGGCCCTAATAATCCAGAGAGTAAGCTAGCGTTTAATCCTTATAATTACTCCTTCCTTTCTTAGCAAAGGACTTCTTCTATAGATTCAAGACATTATATAAGCATATATATAATCCTAGATACCGCTAAATCAAATAATCCTTACCTAACTCCCTATCTAAATTTGTAATTAATACCCTAAGAATATAATTATAAGAGTTATTAAGCCTCTTTATAGTATTATAAAGGCTAGTATATATTAGTAGGTAACTTACTATAAGCACTATAGAGAGAATCTCTAGATAATAATATTAAGTTATAATCTATGCTTACTAGTAATATTCGCTAAAAGCCTTTACTTTAGATATATAAGAATATAGACTAATAATACTCTTAGTCTATTAGATAAGAGATTCTTATAGCTAGAAAAAGATTAATTAATTACTACTAAATTTACTATAAAACTAAAGTAATTTATTAAGCCTAATAATCCCCTTATATTTAATAGTAAAATTATTTAACTAACTAATAATACTATTAAGATATAATAGAAAGGGTAAAGTAATAAGCTTTAATTAATCCTACTAGAAGAGCTAATAAAGAAGTATATTAAGTAAAGGGCTTAAGGTACCTATATTACTTTAATCTACTAATCTAAGGTAAGCTTTAACCTCTTTATTACTATATAACACTAAGAGCTAACTATTAAGAATATTAAAGAACTTTATTACTATATTAAGTAGTAAATAAATTATCTAGATTAAGGATTAATATTTATATTACTTAATCTTATAAAGGTAAAGCTTTTTATATTTATTAATAGATTATTTACTAATAACTAAGACTTTACCTTATAGCTAGGCTATATATTAATCCTAGCTAATAAGGAATATAAAAATAGTAAGTTTATAGTATAAGGTAATATTATATACTATAGCTTAATAAAAAGTAAGAGAGTTATAAGAAGTATACTTACTTTAGAGGTCTATAGTATAATAGTAGGTATTAATATAGCTTATATAATTATAATAACACTAAAGATAATTATAGACTAACTAAATCTCCTTATAATCCTAATTATAGTCTATACTAATTTATACTTATTATATAAATACCTTATTAAGCTTAGGACTATAAAGGGGAAGTAGCTAATAATTAATATTATAGCCCTTTAATAATTATATAAATGCTATAAGCTCTATAAGATTAGATAGATTAATAGTAAAGATAACCTAGTAGATATATTTATAAAGGCAATGCCTAATAAGGCCTTAGAGAGGTTTATTATAAGTAATATAGTAATAGTCTAGATAGAAGAATAGGTTATCTATACATAAGGTTACCTATATAAGTCCTAGAACTAAACTTAGCCTTAGAAAGAGAATAAAATAGTATCTTTATAGGCCTCTAGGGTAATATTACCCTAGAAGAAAAATAAAATAGTACCCTTATAAGCCCCTAAGGTAATATAGCCCTAGAGAAAGGAAAAAAAGTACCCTTCTAAGTCTCTATAGTAATATAGCCCTAAAGGGAGAGTAAGATAATACTCTCTAATAAAGGATACCTAAGCCTTTAGAATAGTATAGTCCTAGGGGAAAGAGAAAGGAGTGTAAAAGGGTATAAGAAGGTATAATCTAATATTATACCTATAGGGAAAGAGATTATAGGTAACCCTTTCCTAAGAATATAATTTAATATTATATTATAGTTAAATAAAGGGGTAAGGAAAAGGTAACTATAAATACTATAGGTAGTATTATATAAAAAAGAAAAAAAGGGAATTAAAGAAGCTAGTTATTAAAAACTAGTAGTAAGTAAGGAAAAGGGGAGAATAGGGCCTATACCTATTATTTTTTATTTATTTATTCCTTTCTTTATATTATATATTTATTTAATCCTTATTTTTTCTCTTCTTAGATTAATATTATATATTAATAATTATATTAAAAAGAAAGAGGTTCTAATATTAGAATAAGCATAATATTAATCGTAATATATAGCCGTAATTACCCGGCAAAACATTAGGCCATAGGGCTACGCACGCGTGTAACGTAAGGAGCCTTACTTATAGCCTATAAGCCTGCCCTCTAATAGGGTAAGGACCTATAAGTCAGGTAACCTACAAACGCTCTGCGTTTGTGGCCACTTTTCACAATCCGGAAAAGCCTCTCTTTTCCTCTCTTCTTTCTTATTAGATACCATGCCTAGAATAGAAGAATCATACCTATTCCCTAGGCTATCCAATTGATCCTGACGTTAGGAACCCTGTGATTCTAACACTTACTAATAAATTTATTAATAATAAGTTAGTAAGTACCGGCTGACACTACCGAGTTAAACCCCCCACCCTACCCTGCACACGTACCCTGCAATTTCTAATACATAGAATCTATGTATATACCGCGGTAGTGCAGTCGCAAAGCCAATCTGGGTGACCAGAGGCTTCTCTCGTCTGACACCGGAAGTAGTCTCCCGTCTGAAGCGACCTCGAGATCGAGGGAAGACAAAGACGGCAAGATAGCCCAGCCCTGGCTAATGAAAGAACCAAGGTGCTGCTACCCAGGCGTGTTGTCACGTGAATATGAATTGGGTCCTTGTACATGTATGTTTTTTTATGTATGTACTCACCGCGATGCGAACCTTCCCCGCAGGTGGGGAAATTGTTGCTGACCTGCACTGATCAGTTTCGTGCCGGCCATGAAGCACAGGAGGGCATTGCTCTTTTCCAGCCTCGCTTCGACGAGTGCCCTGCTCAGTCGCCATGATGGCGATGCCTTGGCCGCATGTCCCGGATACAAGGCTTCCAATGTCAAGACGGCGGACAACGGACTGACGGCTGATCTGTCACTCGCCGGAGAGGCTTGCAATGTCTACGGCGACGACCTCACGAATCTCGTTCTGGAAGTCACATACGAGACTGGTAAGCTCTCTCGCCAGTATGCGCACTGCTTGCTCTCCCTCGCAACTTAAACTCCGAGTGGCCGACCTGACCTTTGACCATGAGAATCATTCAGACAACCGTCTCCATGTCAAGATTCAGGACCAAGACAACCAGGTTTACCAGGTGCCCGAGTCTGTGTTCCCCCGGCCCAAGGGCGAGGGCAAGGGCGAGGGCAAGGGCAAGGGCAAGGGCAAGTCGCCTTCGTCCGGCGGCAACAAGCTCAAGTTCGACTACACCACCAGTCCCTTCTCCTTCAAGATCAGCAGACGCGACACGGAGCATGTTCTCTTCGACACCTCGGCGGCCCCAATGGTGTTCGAATCGCAGTACCTCCGTCTGCGGACAAAGCTTCCCAAAGACCCTTACCTGTACGGCCTGGGCGAGCATTCTGATCCCCTCAGACTCAACACAACAGAGTGCATCCGCACCTTGTGGAACCAAGACAGCTCCGGCCTCCCCGCGGGAGCCAACCTCTACGGCACGCAGCCTTTCTACCTCGAGCACCGAGAGACCGGGTCCCACGGCGTCTTTCTCCTCAACTCCAACGGCATGGACGTCATGATCGACAAGGCCGCGGACGGCAGCCAGTACCTCGAGTACAACACGCTCGGTGGCGTCCTGGACTTCTGGTTCTTCGCCGGCGACACGCCTACCAAGGTCGTCCAGCAATACGCCCAAGTTGCCGGCAATCCTGCCATGCAGCCCTACTGGGGACTGGGCTTCCACCAGTGCCGATACGGCTACCAAGACGTCTTCGAGGTCGCCGAAGTCGTCCGCAACTACAGCAAGGCCAACATCCCTCTCGAAACAATGTGGACCGATATCGACTACATGGACCGCCGTCGCGTCTTCTCTCTCGACCCGGACCGGTTCCCGCTCCACAAGATGCGCGAGCTCGTCTCCCACCTACACGACCATGATCAGCACTACGTCGTCATGGTCGACCCAGCGGTTGCGTACCAAGACTATGCGCCCCTGCACAGGGGCATTCAAGACGACATCTTCCTCAAACGCTCCAACGGCTCCGTCTGGATCGGCGTCGTATGGCCCGGCGTGACAGTCTTCCCAGATTGGTTCTCCAAGAACATCGGCAAGTACTGGAACGCCATGTTCAACACCTTCTTCCACAAGGACACCGGCGTCGACATTGACGCCCTCTGGATCGACATGAACGAGCCCAGCAACTTCCCCAGCAACTTCCCCTGCGATGACCCCTACTCTGCAGCAAAGGGCTACCCGCCGCAATCACCGCCCGTCCGCCAAAACCCCAGACAGCTTCCCGGCTGGCCATGCGACTTCCAACCCCCGGGCACAGAGTGCAGGCGATCGAGCGAACAAGTAGCTCACCAAGCTCGAACTGTGACTCCCGCTGCTGTCGTTGCTGCTGTCGTTGCTGAGCACAGACCCCCCCCCCGTCTGTCGGTTCCCTCGCTCGTTCGACAGAGGCAGAGCCCCGTGGCAAAGGTGATCAAAAGGGTCTGCCCGGACGCAATCTCCTCTACCCCAAGTACGCCATTCACAACAAGGCCGCGTACATGGACTCATGGAACGCCGCCCAGGGCGGCATCTCCAACAAGACCGTCAACACCGATCTCAAGCACGAAAACGGGCTGGTCATGTACGACACGCACAACATGTACGGCTCCATGATGTCCATTGCCTCGCGCGACGCGATGCTCGCCCGTCGTCCCGGCCTGCGTCCCATGATCATCACTAGATCGACATTTTCCGGCGCCGGATCCAAGGTCGGTCACTGGCTGGGCGACAACCTCTCCACATGGGACCACTACCGGAGCTCGATCCGCTCCATGCTGGCCTTCACATCCATCTTCGGCTTCAACATGGTCGGCTCCGACGTCTGCGGCTTCGGCGGCAACACGACCGAGGAGCTGTGCGCTCGCTGGGCCGCCCTCGGCGCCTTTTCCACCTTTTACCGCAACCACAACGAGAACAATGCCTCGTCCCAGGAATTCTATCGCTGGCCCGCCGTCGCAGAGAGCGCGCGCAAGGCCATTGCCGTTCGCTACCGTCTCCTAGACTACATCTACACGGCCATGTATCACGGCTCGACCAACGGATTTCCTGTCCTCCAACCCCTCTTCTACGCATACCCCGGCGACAAAGCAACCTGGGCTCTGGAGCTGCAGTACCTCTACAGCCCGGGGCTCCTCGTCGCCCCCGTCACCCAGCAAGGCGAAACCAGCGTAGACATCTACCTCCCCGATGACCTCTTCTTCGACTGGTACACGCACAAGCCCATCCGGGGCGGTGCCAAAGTCCATACCATCAAGGGCGTAGGCAAGACCTCCATCCCGCTCTTCATCCGTTCCGGCGTCATCATCCCCGCTCGCGTCAACGCCACCTACACGACAACTGAGCTACGCAAACAAGACTTTGAGCTTCTTGTTCCCGTCGACGGCGCAAAAGGCCACGCCAACGGACAGTTGTATATTGACGATGGCGTGTCTATTGACCAAGAGGGCAAATACTCCCTCATCAACTTTGACTTCAAAAACGGTCTGCTGTCCATTGACGGTGAATTCGGTTACAAGGGCCCCGCGAGGATCACAAAGGTTACCTTCTTGGGCTTGGGATGGAAGCCCGAGGACAAGGAAGGCCAGGCTGAGCACTCCATGACTGGGGAACAGTCCTATAGCAAGACGTTTGGTGTCAATCTGTCGTTGGACAAGGCTACTACTTATAAGCCGAATCATTGATAGATGGAAAAAACGCAAATGGATGGTCGAGTCATCAAAAACTTGCTCATGAAATGAGAAATGAACGCACCGTAAGTAGCTTCGAAATCCAGGTTCCAGAGACGCAGAGTAACAAAAAAGGTATATTTATTGTCTGCCTTATCGAAAAAAACTGCATTAGATTCGCTCCGCTCGAGAAGCAGTCTTTTTTGTTAAAAAAAAAAAAAAAAAAAAAGAACAATCATACCTTCCCATGCCGCCATGCTTCGTAAAGCGTTACGTGTGAGAGAGACCCCGAACTCCGGTAACTTCGGCTCGTGCCGTTTCAAACAATTCATCAACAATGTAGTGCCAACCCCGTTGCTTTGTCAGAATTCTCTGCGCCATAGACCCATAGATGAGAAATGAGAATTGCACCATTTTTATTGAGAAAAACAAAACATGTTCCAAAAAACCGACGTGCTTCATTTTTCTGTTTTCCGTACCCAACCTTTGCAATAAAGAGCAGGAAAAGAAGTGCTCTGCAGTTTTAAACATTGATTATTCGTGGCTTCGTTACTTCGTTTCAGACTTGACAACTAGAAGGAAAAATACGTGCTTTCGTGTCGGTCAATAGACCCTCTGCATCTGGATGAGAATAACACGACCTCCAGATGACCAGCGCCATGATGATGCTCATGTGGTCATAGCTTGACTTTCATCAGCCTCGCTCTCCGGTAGTCTGGTGTCCGTCATGGAAGTGTCCTCCGCCTGAGACGTATCGGTGAAGGACGTCAGCAACGAGTCCTTTCGATCCAGCAGCGGACCGGAGCTGCTCTGCGACGAGAGCAGACCATTTGTGGCACATAGGCGATATTCTTCGTCCCCTTTCGATTCGATGATTCCTTCATCCAAAGCCCATTGGGTGAGCAAGCCGTCAGCTCCCAATATCGGCCCCTCGCCCCTTTCCATGTGTCTTCCGACATGTTCAGTCCATTCGTCCCACGCATTGGGACCTTCGAAGCTCTTTTGGCATTCAGTTTTTGAGCACGCTGCTCGCTGCGGCGGCTGGCGTCTCGTCACCAAGCACGATTGTTGCATTTCCTTGACGTATGCTTCCCATTCGAGTTGTATTCGTCCGTCGCCTTGGGAGATGGCTCTTTTTATTTGGAAAGGGGCATGCATGCGGCGTAGGTGCTGCGTGAACAGGTCCTTGCGGTTGAATTCACTCCCCTTGCCGTGAATGGCGCTATAAGGGCACGCAGAGCACCTGTAATATTGCAAGCACAAATGTTGAGAGGCAATGTGTCTCTTCCACTCATTTTTAGAGCCGAATGTGCTTGTGCAGCCGGCGAAAGAAAAGGCACATGGAAACGGCCTCGTGTGCGCGGCAGCGATATGCTTGCGCAGCGACGAAAAGTCCTTGAACGGGGCATGGCTGCAGTGGCTACAATGCGCCTCTTGTTTCATTACAGAGCGCCGCGGCCCTTTCGCTTTTGAGTATGGGGTCGTCGTGATGTCGACCAGCATGGCTGGATCATT
Source organism: Epichloe sibirici (assembly GCA_022702365.1). Classification (NCBI taxonomy): domain Eukaryota; kingdom Fungi; phylum Ascomycota; class Sordariomycetes; order Hypocreales; family Clavicipitaceae; genus Epichloe; species Epichloe sibirici. The sequence continues at coordinate 466,272 of JALAAE010000020.1, forward strand.
GCCCAGATTGTCGCCCGTTGTTTGGGACAATCTGGCCTTTTCGCGCGCTACGTCTGAGATGGCCTCCGGTAGCAAGGTTCGCATACGCTCGGCTGGGGCTGCTTCGTCGCTTCGGTGGCGCACATGACTGAGAGCCTTGAGCTGCTCAGCAGCCTCCTGCATCTCGGCTGAGTCCTCCACATCATCTTTAGACTTGAGAGCTTCGACACCGAGTGGTGGACGGGACGGGCTGCTTTGGGGCAAAGGAACTGCTCCATCGGTGTGAACGTTGTTGTCTCGGGAAGCAGAGGAATGATTAACTCGATCAAGATTCTCGGTGTACCGGGAATTCCTGGCTGGTGTGCCTGTTGCGAGTTCTCCTGCGTCCAATAGTATTCTCCCGCCGTCCTCCACCTGCTTCACAGATGGCCGCACACCAGCTGGCCCTACAAGTTTCTCATACAAGTGTATCATGTTGTGGGAGCTGATGTAGCCCAAGAAACAGCATACTTTGTCGTGCTGCACAACGTTCCATATGGATTGGGGCATGGAAACGAGCAGCATTGTTGGCGGGCCCAAAAACATTCCTTCGACGGCAATCCTCGAACCGAGCGGTGGTCGATTCTGAAGCCACTGGTTGAAGAACGACATGTCTGGACTGGCATCTCCAACGAATGTTGTGCAAACTAGTATTCGTGTTTCGTCAAATCGAAGGTCTGCAACCGACTCTGGGTCAATCAAGTGATCTTCACGGCCAGGTTGTGTTTGAACATCCGCAAAGGCAGTCCCATTCTGGTTCTGGGAATCGGTGGCTGGTCTTGGTGGCAGAGGGGCCAGACTGAGATATTGGGTTTTGCCTGGTGTTAAACTGAAAAAAAGTGGCAATCGGGACTGCATCATGCTCACAGGTCTCCCCCCATGCGCATTATGCAATTGCTTTTGTGCTATAATCTCCTCGTAAAACTTGTTCACACTGAACGGCCGGCCGTTGTGCAGGCTTTGTAGGGCGTCAATCATCTCCGCGGTGAACGAACGGGATTCCTTCTCACGAGAGTTGTGTCTATGTTCAGGAGTAAAAGCAGCAATGCCTTGTTTTATTCCATGGCTGCCAGCGGTTGGGGGATCGGGTATGGCACAGCTGTCAAGCAAAAGCAGGATGTCAGACTGGGCATCCTCGAACAAGCATCTGACACCATCCCATTTGAGCTTGGCTGCATCGTCCCGAGCATTGCTAAAAAATAAAAAATAAAACACATGGAAGATTAGACATGGCTTAGGTGCACGTCCTGTCCTGGCTTCGGCAGACTTACCATGCCCAGTACAGATGACCTTCCCCACCAAGATATCCGTGGCCAGCGTAGTATATGACCAACAAGTGATTCGGTCGGGCATTTTCGAGAAATGAAGCCATCTGTACACCGAGCTTTATGCTTGGGTTTGGCACGGTTGGAATCTGCCATCGGTGTGTGACATAGTTGTATTTGTTATGTAGTATATTTTCGAAGGCCGTGATATCCTCGTCCACTGAACGGTCTTCCTCCCAACTCAATAGCAGCACGGAGACATCACCATATGGCAGTCGTTCAGTCTGACGCTGGATGAGCATGGCAGCGTCTTGGAGGTGTCTGGCGAAGGACTCAAAGTCCTGTCGCTCAGTAAGCGGTGCGTCATGATTGGCATAGTGTTGGTTTTGTGGAAGCTAATGACCCGGTCAGTCGGACATGCCAATGCGGCGCATTGGGGGGGGGAAGGATAATTAATTCCTCATGCGGATATGTGTCGTGGCTCACCGATGGTTCGTGTGCGTACTGATTGGCAAGAGGCTGCGTGATGGGGGCCGGCGAAGCGTTGACCTTGGGAGCCAACTTCCTTTTTTTAGTAGACGGTTCCATCGACAGATGAGCACCGGAGAGGGCGGCCGCAGAATTGGTCAGGGAAATTCAAAGGTATTAGACTGCAGGAGGAGGCAGGAGGAGGAGGTCGTGAGAGGTTTGTTGGACGCTACGTGGAACAAGCCTTGGGACAGCCAGAGCCGGAAAGGCGGTGATGCCGGTTGTGCCAGGACGAGGAGGATTGGCCTGGCGAGCCACGCAGCGAGGGTGCAACGCCAAACAACGCAGCGGAGACAGAGCAGAGAGTGTGAAGACAGACTGCAGACGAAGGCTGCTAATGAGTCCATCGATTGGCCTCGATGCTTGCGCCAGAAGAATTGGCCAGGAAGGGAATTGAAAGAGGGGACAGGAAGTGGGTTTCGAGGCTGCAAGTGGTGGACTAACAAGCGCAAGGCTGGCACCAAATCAGCAAGTGAGGGCTGAGAAATCCAGGGCTCGAGGATTTCAGGGCGTAGCAGCGTCAGAAGGCTACGTTGTCATTGGCCGATAGCCGAGGAAGCTCTTGTTCAATGTGGACAGAGCCGAGCAGAGTTGCAGAGGTAATGTGGCCATCACCTTCCATTGTACCTTCTGGAGCCACTCGGCCTAGCCACTCAGCCTAGCCACCCGGGCGGCGGGGCATAGCCCGGTGGGACCAGACCACACAGCCTGACCTGGCCTCGGACCTCTATGTATGTATGTACATGTATTAATACACCTCTGCCTCACACAGTCACACGCGCACGACGCAAATTCATCTCAAATCCTTTGGCTGATCATTCCCAATCTAATGTAGCTAGCTTCATCAGTCATCATACTTTGTGTGAGGAGCCAACAGAAGTATGTAGGTGCCTGCCCAAGTACATGGACAGTTTGCAAAGGACAGCTACACCACTGTACATCAAAGGCTCGTGTGCGACGATGATTGGCACGAGCGCTGTGAAAAAGGAAGCACAAATCGAAATGGTACAACAAAGAAGAGCTGAGGACATGATTGCGCTGTGATGGATGCTTTGCAAAATGAGCATTTAATCGTCATGATGATTCGTTCTTTGGCAAGGATCATGGCCATGTGTTGTGTGTGTTCATTGTTGTTGCCCGTATTACCAGCATGTGTCTATGTCAGCTGATGACAGCGCTGTACATGTATTATCCCACAGCATGTTCTGCAGAGGTGATGATGTGTGGCGAGGCTCAGCCACGAGCCAAGACCCCAGCCATGCGATGCGCAAGGAGGGAGAATCCCTGCCACTCGCAGCCTCCGTACATGTACATAATACTGCTTGGTTCTATTTTCAGTCCTTTGTTGCGTCGATTCTTGCAAGTATCAGAAACTGCCTGGTGTGACGCAACTCCATTCCACCAACAAATTAGCTTCAAATATACATATCTTGATCTTGCCTTGTGAAATGCTCCAGCATTGCTCGAGGGGTACCCCGTACTCCGTGCTGTACTCTGCATGCGACTGGCAATGATGACTGATGCAACCACAATCCCTTCGTGATGTGTGTTCTGCCTGTCAGCCTGCTCAAACAAACAAGTGTGGGTTATATTACTCGGCGATACTCGTTAGCACTAGCAACGAGCAGGTCCGCGTTTGGGCCCACTAGTATGTACATGTACTAGTACATTTCAGGCTACCTACCTAGCAGGCTAGTAAAGGACTAGTAAAGGTGACCACCCCCGCCTTTGTCTCCACGCGAGTTGACAACGACGTCCGCTGCGCCAGGGTTGCGTCACAGTTTGAGCACTTTGCCTCTGCGCCCAGGAGGGAACCCGGTGTTGCCGCCCCAGCTCCCAGCTCCCAGCTCCAGGAACACAGGCTTACTTCGACACGGCTGACAGATCAGACATCTTTTTCTTTGCAACACAGCACCGCACACCCGAAGAGCTGCGACATAATTTCAGCCTGAGCGACCACCCAAGCAATACAAAAAAGGCTCCTCACTCATACCGATACTAGTTCTCCAAGAAATCGTCGTCCAAAATGGACGCTTACGGCGTTCGCAGAAAGGATACCACCAAGGGTCCGCCAATACGTGTCCTGTCTCTAGGTATGTACATCATCCTGCTCCCTGACACGCCCGACATCACTGCTTTTCACAACAAGAAAAAAAGAAAAAAAAAACTAACAGACCGCACAGATGGAGGAGGCGTTCGTGGTTATTCTATGCTTATTATTATCCAGGAATTGATGCACCGCACCTTTGTCGAAGTCGAAGGACGAGCCCCCCGACGTCATGAGATACCTAAACCATGCGACCACTTCGATCTAATCGTAGGCACTGGTACGGGCGGCTTGATCGCTCTGATGCTCGGTCGCATGCGCCTTGACTTGGAGATATGCAAGGAACTATACGTTCGCATGACGCGGATGGTCTTCGAAACGGATAAGACTATTGCCGGTATTCCATACCGGTCAACACTCTTCAAGGCCAGCAAATTGGAGGAAGCTATACAACAAGCAGTTCAAGAACATACCGTACACGAGGAGGAAGGGAAAGATTGGCGAGAAGATGCCGACTTGATGAGCCCTCTGAATGCCGCCCAGTACTCCAGCACAGCTAGTCCAAGGCGCAACGCGAGCAACGCGAGCACTATCAGCTTCAGCGCTCGAAGTCCATCTGCCCAGATGGCTCGACCAGCTTTTAATTACTCGAGGCATGGTAATCCACAAGCAAGATTATATGATGGACGAGAGAACAGAACCAAAACGTAAGTCGCCCTTGTGCAGGTGCATCAGAGTCTCTGACCCCTTTCTCTCCAAACCTCATCTTTCTTTCCGATTCTTTCCTTTCAAGCGAGCGACTAAACAAAAGAACGTGAGATTGCTAGTGCTGTGACAGCAATATATCAAGGTTCGCCGCGCGGCTCACCTCCTGCCATGTTGCGGTCGTATGATTCAAGACGCGAGCCGCCACCCGAGTTTGATTGTAAAATCTGGCAAGCCGGTCGCGCGACCAGCGCCATTGGTCTAGCCTTCAAACCTATTCGCATCGGCCAGTCCATCTTCCACGACGACGGCGCCGGAAATTTCAACCCTGCCCCCGACGCGCTGGACGAGGCCGTGGTAAACGAGTGGCCCGGTCGTGAGATAGGCGTGTTCGTCAGTGTAGGAACCGGTCGACGCCCCAAATCTAGCGATTCGAATTCCCACGCATGGTACGAAGGATTTTTGGGAGAATTTGCCGAAGCACGGAGAAGGTTGATCTCCAAGATTGAGGGATGTGAAAAGATCCACGAATTCATGCTGAGAGAGCACCTGACGAAACGGGGTGTGAATGTCGAGAATTACTACCGACTCAACGTGGAAGTCGGCGTAGGCGAGTTTGGAATGAACGAATGGCATCGATTGGGAGACATCAGCACGAGCACGCGGCGGTACATGGCTCGCGAAACCGAGCAGAAGATGATTCATGGTATCTCAACCAAGCTGGCCAAGATCCTCAAGGCCAAGATCAGATGGGATCGCGCCCAACGGGGAATCCCGGAGCTCGTCAAGTCCACTTCGGCGACCAATTTCGAGATGCCTCTTGCAGTAGAACTTCCCGGCGACACACCGATCTCGTTCCAGCAACCGCCGCGAAGTCCACCGAGTCGATCCTCCTTCGAATCAGGGTCCGATAGTCTACAAGTCGGAACGAACCAGTTGGGCTCGCCTCGCAGTTCGCATGATCGCACTCATCCAAACACAGCCGCTTCTCGAGCCGCGGGAGACGATCCCGATCGCCTGACAGTTGTAGCCCCATCACCAAATCAATACCATAGCGCAGCATCAGACGCGGACAAGATTGCCATCATGAGTCCCGATGAGCATCCTCGGCCAGCCCCCTCTCAGCCAGTCGCGCCACCTCCAACGAGAATCGAACCGCCTCCGCTGCCGCCCAAGACGCCGTTACCTGACGCCAGCAATCGTCGGCGCTCATCGCAGGCTCCCAATCCGTCACGTCTCTCTCAGGCATCGATTGCACCGTACCCTGTGGACGATGACGAACTTCCCCCGCCAGTCAACATGGCTCGCAAACCCGAGTACCGGGCGCATTAGGCCGTCTACAACCGCACAAGCACACACTGAACCGTGTTTGTTCATACATGCTGTGTGTGTTTTTTTTTCTTTGTCTTTGTCTTCTTTTCTGGATACCATGCATTTACTTATCTGCGCAGCGGTGAACACGGCGTCGGGGGAGTTGTTGGGTTGGGCTGGATGCACCATGCCTTGATGAACAGCACTGCACAGCGCTGCACAGCAATTTGATTTGAATCTCGGGTCTGCGTTACTATTGATCCCACGGGGGCTTGCATTGTGGTAAATGTTGAGGTTACAATGACAGAACACATGGGTATAATTTGTTTGGGAATGGAGCAAGGAGCTCTTGGATGACTCTTGGATATCTCTTCTATTGGATCTCGGCATGGGAAGCAAGCAGTTGCAGCGATTGTTCGCCACATGTTTATGTATGTATATACCTGATGAATATGTATGTGCTTAACGTATGAGCACTTAATATCGGTAAATAAATCAACCACCATTTGCTAGATGGTGCATTCATTGAAAAAGCAAGTGTACATACATATCGTTGTAAATGCCGGCCAAGTGGATCATTCAACCCTGAACGTCCGTCGGATATGACTGTACAATATAACCCTGGTTTTATTGCAAAAATCTACATGCAGGGGGGAATCGCGCCAATCAGCAGCTAAAGCGGGGAATAAGCGTGAGATAGAGGTACCTAAAATTAGCTATAATTTATACTAAAGAAAAGGTACTTATAGGTAGCGCTTATTCCCCTGTACACTACTCTAATAAGCTTAGCCTTATTAGCTGCGGCGTAGCTAATAAGCGCTGCCATAAGTAGCGCATGTAGATTCTTACAATAAAACCAGGGTTATATTGTACAATGTACCCAGCCACCAGGGTGGTCGGAAGACTGGGGCTAGATTCAGTTCGCGCCCCACTCATTCTGCCGTCCCCTCACAAGGAGCGAGGTCACGGACTAAAATTTATCTCCTCGGCAATCCTCGCTTCTTTTTCTCATTCGGCACTCCGGTCTGATTTGCCGTCAGACGCTGCACAAACGACCCGATCAACTGTTAGTCTCAAGCCCGGGCTTGTCGACGCCTTGGACAAGACAAGGTGTAGGAAGAGCGCAATCTCTGCTCTGCCGCTCTGGCTTGTTGCATCTGCCTCAGCCCTGGCAGCCCTGGCAGCCCTGGCCAAGGTGAAAACTGGTCCGCGGGCTGGGTCAGCCTGAACCACTCACTCACTCACCGCACACATCTCGTCATTCAGCATCGCCCGTCTGTGGCAGGGGCGAGCTCGGAGACAGTTTGAAACTGGTGCACATTCCTCTGCTTGTACCGAGTACGGAGTAGTAGGGACGTCCAGTTTCCCTACGCCCAGACGCACATCGGGTGATTTGAGTGTTTTTCGTAATAAGTGCTCCTGGGAGAAGATTGGGAGAAGATTGGGAGAAGATGGGCTCCGACATGTTGCAGATGCACGAATTTCAGCCGCACCCAAAACGACAGCCTAATAACACCTCGCCGCCGTCCCAAGCTCAGCCTGTCGCAGGATCCTCGGATCGTGGCGCCGATTTCAAGACCAGGTATCCTTCAGCATGCAAGGAATGCCGAAGGCGTAAACAAAAGGTATGTGTGCTGGTCCGGCTGGGCACAAAACTCACTCTTCTCTCATCGCTTCTACACGGACATGTGGGCACTTCCCTCTGTGGCGCGATTGCAAGTGATGGTGATACTATATTACGACTGGGCAGGAATCAGACGGAACGCCTGCCACTATACATACGGAGTATCGAGTATCGCGGTTGCTGGTCAGCGCGAACCTTTCAAAGGCCCCCTTACACGGCCACTTCCCATCCTGGTTCTCCTCAGTTGGCTTCGCGACCTTTTGCGCCATTCCAGCCATTGCTGAAGAGTGATGTCATGTCAGCGACGATGTCACCGATGAGAGATGAATGCGTGTGCTGATGATACCGTGTCACGTGCTAGTGCTCGCTTACGCATCCGTGTACAAACTGTGCGCGACGCTTCCCCCAGCCTACCTGCGAGTATGGTGTCGCCAAGATAAAGAGGTAATAAAAGATTATGCCCCAGAAGCTGGTCAGTGGGTTCTGTGTCTGTGTATTGGTGTACTTTGGCAGCGTAACAGTGCCCGTTTGTTTGGACGCGATTGCATATATATTCACTTTCAACATGAGGGATACTAATAATGAATGGCCATCTATGACAGACCATCATGGGGGTCGCCGCCAGGGTCCAAAGGCGGTGGGATTCAACCCGGTGGTAGTGGTGGTCTCTATTCTCATCTTGACCTAGATTCGATTCGCGACGCAATCCTCGACGTTGAGGGAGGGGTCGACCTGGGAGCTGCTGTGGACAACTTTTCGGGTATACAACCACATGTACTGCCGACAACATACCGACTCACAAATCGGAAGCAACCCGTATACTCCATGAAGGACGAGCCGTGGGCTGGAGACAAGCCATTCGTCGTCAAGTTTCGTGACAGTTCGGGACTCTTCAAAGACACGGCCCTCGCCGAACTTGTTCAATTAATCTTGCAAACGCGCCTCAGAGTCGCCAATCGCATCGTTCAGGACGAGTGGGAGATTGACGGCAAGCAGTTGGTGCGAGCACTTCTATCACAGGGCCAGCCGAGCAGCAACATATCATCATTGGAAGAGCAGATGCACTGCCTCCCCATGGAACCAACAAAAATGAATAAAGAGCTGGTTCGAACCCGTAAGACACACAGCATGGCGACCGCTAGCATCATGGACGACTCGAATGCGACGTGGGCTAACTCTGCCAACAGATCTGCAGCTCCTTTGCCGATTCAAAACCTCGCTTGATGGCAGCCCACGCCCCAACAACAGATTCATGAAGCATTGGGTTCCATTCTCAATACAGGACAGGCTTGTACTGCATGTCATGCTTTGTACCGCGGCCAGTTTTTTACATGAGACTGGACGACTTCCAAAGATGCTTTTACACATTCATCGGGCCACCACGACCAGCATGTTGAACGAGTACATCAGCTCTCCCACACTGAGCATTAGTGACTCGGCCATGCTTGCCGTGTATCAACTGATATTGACGTCGTGGTACTGGAGCAGTACAGAGGAACTACATGCTCATATGGCTGGCTTTAAAAGAATGATTCAGCTGCGTGGAGGATGCCAAAACCTTGGAATGGAAGGTTTCACAAGCAAAATTGCTCTAATGTAAGTCCATCCCCTGTGAAGCATGTCCCCCGTCTTCCTGAAGCCTTTTTGGGGGACTATCTGGGAATAAACATGCTAAGATGTAGATCAAGCAACGATGTAATAATCGCTTTGTGCCATGATACAGAGCCACTCATGTTTGGACAGCCGGGGTTTGAGTTTGAGGACCCCTTCCGAGTTCCATTGCAAGTCTCCTTCAACTCCCCGCTGCTCTTTAATTGTCCGCCTTTTCTTATTCCGTCATCATCACTGCGGTTGCACAAAACAACATCCGAGATCCTTGATAGCACACGAACGATTTTTCAAGCCGTCATGGCATTGTCAGACGATTCTGGCGAAGCAGAGTTACGCGCAGTCAGTGAACTGGCCAAGTCCTTGCTGAACTTTCTGAACCAACTGCCCGACCAAGTGCTCATGGAGCCCGACGCCCGTCACGACGACTCGGCCGCCTCAGTGGGACAGAAACGAAAGCGAGAGGAGAGTGACGACCCGACAACATGCTCGAGAACGAGGCAGAATGATTCCATGGGCGCGAAATCCACGTGTAATGAACCACCGGATATGGTGTATCTTTGCGTTCGGCTAACGGCACTGATTTGGGCAAAAGCCATTCTAGAAAGGGTTCCTACCAGCCACATCTGCACCGATGCCGAGTTCGTGCGCATTTGGAGCTTTGCTTGGGCTGCGGGAATGGAACGGTGGTCATCCCTCAGTGGCGTATTCGCCTGGATGACTATTGCCATTGCACCGCTGTGCCACAATACGATACACGCCCGAATGGTCAAAACAATGACTGTGATAACGTTTACGTATATGGCAACAGAGAACTGGCATGTTGCAGCGGATATCGCAACGGCTGGGCTGAAGATTCAGGCATGGCTTCGGGCGGGCGACGACAACAAGCCATTGGGCAGTTTGAGTGGTGCATCTGGAGGAGAGAAAGCCATCGAAGAGTTTGGTTTCGCGTTCGAGGAGAACTCTATAGATTTGCCGGATCATCGGTACGAGAATCAGTCAGATGGAGAAGGGAATGGGTCCCTGGGTGTTGTTACGAGTGCATACATAGACTGATGTTGGTCGAGTGTTGCATTTTTGCATTTTTGCATTTTGTGCGCGTTGGAACCCATCTTGGGTTTGGTCATGTCGATTCATCGTGAAACATGAAACTTGGTGGCATCCCCACGATGGCTTAAGCGGTCGTCGTCCCTTGCCACGGTAGAATTGTCCACGATGCAAGGTGGGTGGGTCATTCGCTTCGTCCTGTCATTGGCCTTTTTGTAATCCGTACTCCGACGGCTACTTTTGTTCGTACATACGGACCATGCAGATGCAGTGCCACGTTGTCTACTCCGTACCCACCCGCATTTTGGTGTTTTTGTAATACAGAGTCGCACGCAATAATCTCACACGTTTTTACGCGAACCCCGCCCTGCTGGTCCAAACATGATGCTACTCCTCTTGCTTTTCCTGGAATGACTGTTTTTCACAGTAATTTACACGGAACAAACGTCTGCTCCGTGTGGAAGCAAGGGTGCAAGACAACGGTAATACTCCGTCGCGCCTTTTTTCATAAGAAAATTAAGATTAGGAGGGGCAAAAGAAGCAAGGCTTGAGTTTGCGCCGAACAGAGAGAGACATGTTGCGAGTAATTTCTGTCGAGGCAGAGATGGAAATGCCTGTGAAAGGTTCGGCGTGGGGAGGATGGCAAGGACATCATGAGTAGTAGCTACCTGGCGTTTTAGTAGCTTATAAAGACCTCCCTACGAGGCCTTTAGCTTTATAATTATATTCTTCTAGCTTGAAAGCCCTGATAAGTAAGGTATATAATAAGTTCTATCGTGTTCTTTTAGCTAACGCGAGGTTCCTCTCGCGTACTGTGAAGCTTGGTGACGGGCTTCACAAGTAACTTAAAGGGACTTACATAGGATAAGTTAATGTTATATGTAAGGTGATATGCTATAGGGAGTATCTTACACTTGTGTATATTATACTATAGATTAGTTTTTCCTTCCTTTTTATCTTAGTTATTTATAGTTAATATATATTATTTGTAGCGTCTTGACCTACATCAATGAACCGTGCCGTGACATGACGTTCCAACTGCAGGGTAGCCATTCACTACACCGCAACATTGAACACAAGTTCAAACACACCGGGTCTTTAAGTTGATCTACGGATTACGATACACACCCCTGGGAGTCAATGACTCGTCGATAAACCTGTCGAGAACGTGACGATTTTCTTTCGTCGCACGTGCGCCCATTTGATTTCAAACGTGCCGTGGTGGGAAGCACATCCGTCAAGGTTTACGGAGTACTAGTTGTGAGAATATGCTTCAGTGGCGGTGGTGGGCCTCGTCGATACCACGACGACGAGAAATGAAGGACATAGGTTTAACTGAAGACGTTTGGACACTGGTTTAGATCGCATGGGGAAAATGTAGAAGGAACATTTTTACCTAGTGTTTCAAGAACGAGGCGAAGTCCCTTCTTCTGATCTCTCGGGCATGTGCGGATTTTGCTGAGGCGATGAATGGGTGCATGACCAGCAAAACACTGCGAAGAGAGATGATTCCTGGTTTGATCATCATCCATGGACATTAGAGTTTGAGGCAGTTGTCTCCGGCCACTTTTAGATCTTCGCGTGATCACTTTGGCCGTGTGTGCACTTGAGTTGCCCTTGAGTCAACTTGTTGTCCTGGCCGGGGAAGGGCCGCAGGTTAGTTAGTTGATGGCAGCCCTCGACAGAAGCACAGAAGCATCATGGATGCGCCCCCATTCGGGTTCTGTAGCTGCCAGCTGGACACGGACCTTGGAGACGCCAAACTGCAAGTAGGAAAGATGTACGGCTTTCGCTTGATGTCATTCCTCGCAAGCTCCGACGAGGACGGCCAGTGTGAAGTGGTTCGTTGTTTATGCGTGGTTGTATGAAACGCTGGGACTCGGCGTATTAGATGGAATGTACATGGCGTTTCTCCGAATAGAACAGCCAAGACCGGAACAGGCAATCGTAACTGAAAAAGGCTGTCAGGTTTAACGACCCAATGGCATGTTAGTCGAAACTTGGATCGCCAAACAACGGGGCACGTCATTCAGGTTAGGGCAGCGTGAATAAGAGTTGTTCTAGCAATCACACTAGGGCCCCTTCCTTGTGCAAGCGAGCTGCGATGGCGACTTCGACTCGCGTTGGAATGGAGATGAGACGTTGAGACTTTTTGGTCTTGGCTATTCCTGGTTCAAATGTCACCCTGCGTCCACGGGACCTTGGCTCCTCCCCGCGACAAAGTCGCATGTATGTATGTATGCATGTCTTTAGAGCCGAAGCAAAGACACGATATCGATAGCCTATTGCTAGCTATCCTTGTTGAGGAGTAGGCCGCTGAAAGGAAAGTGCGGCCAATACGGAGTACGCTGCTGTTGATTGAGGCCGGATTCAGGATCGGCGTTCCATGTCTGGGAGTGCTTGACATGCTTTTTTCTCAGTCAAGGTTTCTGACACACTGATCAGTGATGACGGAGTAAGAGCCGCAAAGGTTGCAGTGCTGTCGACAAGAACCGGCAACGTAACGGAGCGAAAGGTTCGGCAATCCGAAGATGGCGGCGACAAGGCGTGAGAATTTTCGAGACATGCCCGCGGGTGTGTCCGAACGGGTGATGATCGTCGTTCTCTGAGGGGCCGACAAAGAAAAAAAAAGAAAAGCGTACATACATAATACATACATGCATACATGATACGTGCATACATACACTCATCACTGTACATACATACGGAGTACTCCGTAGTATTAGCAACAGCAGCAGGTTCGTTGCATGTCGCATGTCGCATGTCGGCAACTGGTGGCAGCTGGTCGGGCCTGGTGGGCCGCCTGTGTGGATGATGATGATGATGATGATTGCGACCTTGTGACTGACGGGGCGCCCAGATTAATCCTGTCGCCAGGCACCCAGGGGCCAGGCAGGGCACGCTTCGTCTGCTCGTCTTACTCGTCTGCTCGTCTGCTCGTCATGCTGTCTGTTCGACTTCTCTGCCGAGCACAACGTGCTGCTTGCTCCCCCCGTCGATACAGTGGGGGCAATTGGCAAGGGAGCCAACTGGTCAATCGTAGGGATATGAGCCAATCAGAACACAGATAGGTAAGGGTAGAGTTCGCTATAGTATACGTCGCCATAAGATCTACATGTACAATGCAATACCTCGCTTAGCCTGGTTTCTCTGCTAGATTGAGGTACCTGGCTTGTGCCTGGGCGTACATATCCATCAGGTCTTCTATGTATGTACGGAGTACGTGCTCCCGTGCTCCGGCATTGTTCTCCCTCGGAGTCCCTTATCGAGAATATCGAGAAGGGTGGCCGCCGCATTTGGCCCAGCATCAACGTTGTGACGATTCTCCATCGACCCTCTGCGCCATCAAACGTCAAGCCTCCGCGAAAAAGGGCGAAGGGGGTGAAGGGGATGAAGGGGGTGGTGGGAAGGCAGAGGCTTCCACGCTGCTTCGGGAATCGGAAGCAGGAGTGAGTTGACTTGGCACAAACTGCTGCCAAGCTCCTTCCTTCCTGCCCTGTTGGGCTGTAATAAGCGTTCGCTGATCGTCGGATCTCACCTCGTCCTGCAAGGGCCGCCCGGCACATCCGCCACTTGTCCTTTTGCACATGTCTTGCTTGTTCTCCTTCTCGATCTTGCGTGGCCATTTGTCTCTCGCGGGAATCAGAAGGGTGAGTCCGAGAGAAAGACGCGCGACCTGATTGTTGTTGTTTCCAATTTTCCAATCCAGCCGACAGGTTCCATCGTTGGACGCAGCATTGCGACGCCTCGCCAATTGATCCATCAATTGAGAGGCAATTGATTCTCTCTCTCTCTCGTGGGCAAGTCGTGGGCAAGTCGTGGCCAAGACAAGACTGGTTCTTGTCCGTGTCTTTGGTCTTTGTTATGTTCTCCCCTCCTTTTTTCTTTCTTCCCCCTTCCTTCTCCCCTGCTACTATTTTTCCTTTTTCCTGACTCCTCGCCTCGGGCTCGCTCACCCGCTGAAATTACTCCTGGGAGCAGAGGAGCGGAAAAGACACATGTGTAAGACATGGATCCTCCTTGCCTCCTCCTGAGGCATGCTCTCGCAAATGATACTCACCACGGATAGCCAATCAGAAGACATTGCACTAGACCACCCTTTGCCTGTTCGGGCTGCACTGAGCGCCACCTCATCGAATGCCTCGTCGAATGCCTCGTCACACACCGACCGCGCTCGCCGCTCACCAGTGACCACGTCACACGTTCACCACGCTCTATTACTCCGTATGTACGGACCAGAAGTTGTTCCATGGACTAGTCCAATGCGTCCATGAGTCCATGACAGTCCATGACCTCCACCGCAGGCCCTCCCCCCCCCCGGGATTTGTCTCACAAATTCGAGTGACGGCCGCCACTGATTCCAACGCGAAAGATTCGGCCTGCTCCAGAATTCCCTTCACTCTCTTGCCCTTTTCTGTGCAATGACTACTAGCCCAAATCCGCCCCCTCCATTACCACATTAACCTTTGCCCATCCCCGTCATAACCTACCTTTTGTGTTGATGGCAATACGAGCTTGTCAGCCCGGCTCCCTTGCCTATTCTACGACGGCTCTTCCCTTCCATCTCTAATTTTTCATTTTTTTTTCCCCCGTATACCACCGTATACCTCTACATCAACTCGACCACGTTCGACGACGACGACGGCCTCCTCTCCTCCTGGTTGCTTGGCATCTGCCTGTCAAGTATGAGTGTCTGGGCTGCGAAAATTACGCCCTAATTGATTATAATCTGGCGTCGCATTCGCCGTCATGGCGAAAGATGGCACAGTATGGACTATTGTCCATGCAGCCGTCACTGGGTTTATGGCCTTGCCGATTCTCATGGCCGGCATATTAACCTTGTTATTGGCAAGGCGTCAAAATGATCCGGCACGAAGAGCTTTTACATGGCTCAAGGCCTGTCATCCGTTGTTATTGGTGTAAGTAGATGTACAAAAGCTTTCATCCATCGCCTCAAAAAAAAAAAAAAATGAATTGCCAGCTATACTAGGGTACTTCATGAGCATACCAATGGATGAATGAATGCGTCGTCTTACCGCGGACGATACCCGACTCAATCAACTGACCAAACATGTTTAGTTCCATCTCATGTATCATAGCTGCCGACATTCTGAACGTTGTTCTATTCTCATGGCAAAACGACGCAGGCTACTATGACACCGCCAATCACACCCACGATGAAATCAGTCGTATTATCCGGTCAGAGAGATATCTCAGCTTCATTGGCAACCTCTTCGAACACCTCGTCGACATTCTCTTCGTCATCATTCTTGTAGAAGTTGGAAACGGACTAATGCACTCACTGCATCGACGATCATCATCTTATCAACTCCGGCTGCGCTACGCAGCTTACGTCACCACTTTTTTCATGATCTCTCTTGCACTCGCCTACTTCGGACAACCAGCGTCAGCTTGGGTGGCATACTGGAACGGCTCCGAGAGTAATTCGAGCTATGCGCAGCTCACACAGTCGTTGAAGGTCGTGGGCAAGATGGGGGCGGCTTTTTACATTCCTTCGTGGGTCGTCTCCATCGCCCAAGTCGTCTACGCGTCATTTGTCATGCACAAGCACAAGAACAAGGCCGGCGTGATGACGCGATATGTATGTTCTCCTCCTGGTCATGTTGCTTGCACGGTTCTTTTAGTGGTGAGTTGAACTAACTAATCCCTTGTCTTGAACATAGGTGGCCATTCTCTATCTCACTATAACCGTTCTGGACTTTGTCCGTTGGACGTTTTTTCTTGTGTTGTATGCCCAGTGGATTCTTCCTGCTGAGGACAATCCTTGGTGGTGGAACCTGGTCGACGCACTGGGAAATACCTGGATTCGGTTTGTGCAGTTGGTCATGTTGCTGATCATCGGCATGCGGAGGAACAAGGGAATATGGACGACCCATCAGCCGTGGTCGACATCCAGCGTGTCAACAATGGCTTCGGAAATGGCTCCCACCTACACGACCGGACAGTCCCCTGTCATGCCGCCCGGCACCTCTTATCAACACGCTCTGTGGCCACAGAAAGAATGTCTCGCCCAGCCGCTTATGCATCAAAACTGGTACGTGCCTCAACAAACGCCAACATGGCAGCATCACGAGCTCGCCACCTCACAACCTGTTGCCTTTGCTCCGCAAGAGTTTGATTCCATGCAGTATCAATATGCGCCTCATCCATTACTCGGACCAGGATATCTCGTGCTGCAGTCGCAAGCTCAGATCCAGCACTTCCAGCAACTACAGCAGCAGCAGCAGCAGCAGCATCAACAACAACAACATCAACAACAACAGCAACATCAGGCGCAAGAACAAACCCTGCACTCGCATCAGGGACTTCAACATCACCATTCATTCCACTCGCAGCCACACCAACTTCAGCATCAACGTTCATTTCACTGTCAGCAACATCACACTCAATAGGGCCAAATAGAAAGGGGAGGCAGCATCTTCAAACTTGGGATCGGAGCATGGCGCAAACGGGAAACGAAAAGACATGTCTTGATGGGCTTTCAAAGATGATTTTTTTATTTTTACCAGAGATATCCAGCTTCATACCACGGCTTACAGCACATTTCTCTAATACCACATTTTTTTTCTACTCTATTTGTCATTGTTTATTTCTTCATGTCGCCCTCTGTTGAAATATCTAGCACGTTCATGAACCTCAGTGGACACCTGACGGGCCCCACTACTCTATAAACTTGACTAGTTGGAGTACAGGTCTGTCTGCCCCACCTTCTCGATGTGACCCACATTCCTTCCCACAAACTCTAAATAAACATGGCACGGAATATCGGCGTCGCCATCATCGGCAGCGGGCTTTTCGTCCGCGCAGAGCATCACTGTGTATGCGATTTTCAAGACGGCAGGTGGTGCGGTTGGCTCATATTTATCAATCTGCAGGGACGCCGACGGACTCTTTCGAGTGGCATGTTGCTTGCGAGAAGGGTGGTTACTGTGCGGAGTGGCGGGGAGAGGGCAGAGAAGATGTCGTCGTTTGAGCGGACGAGTGGTGTGAGGGAGGAGGTGAGGGCTTGGGTGGGGGAGGCATCAGGGCTGGCCAGAGTGATGGGATACAGAGCGCCGAGGAGGCCCTCAGTGATTCGGAGTTTTTGGACAAGATGTTGGTGAGTGGTATAGGGGTCGCCATAACCAGCGGCGTGGATTATAACACTTCGATAGGCCGATCAAATACAAATGTAATTATGAAAACTCAGCTGCACTACACTGACACGATCATGGACTTGACGCCTGGTTCCACATTAGTTATCTACCTCTGCGAGGATCCCAAGAGTCGTCAACTCACTAGCCAACATGAAGCTTCATCTTGACTCACAGTTTCGAGCTCCCAGGACACGTTAATATCTCTTATCCCCCCCCTCCCCCCCGCCTAAAGAAATAAAACCAAAGATTGAATCTGACCGTGTCAGCGAAGCAGTCAAATCATCAGACCTAGTTCTCTGCCGATAATGATGGCGGCCTTCTCGCCTACTATGAGAGCCGTGCTACTCGTATTGGCTCCCACATTCTCGGGACAAATGGACAAGTCTGTTGGATGTGTCAGCAAAATAACCCCGGTGGGATGTTGATACATACGCGGGAGACACGTCCTTACCAGCCAGCTTCAGGTTGGTGACCCCATGGACATTCAGGTGCTCGTCTACAACGCCGCCGCTTTCCTTTGGCGCCATCTTGCAGGTTCCCAATGAGTGCCACGCGGTGTTCACGTTGGAACGAATGTGATGCTCGATGGCGGCATCGTCGTCCGCGCCGTACTCGATTGGCGGCAAGTCCTTCCGCTGTTGGGGAGAGTTGAAGCCTCCTTTTACGGGATGGTGGTCCAGCAGGGCGGCCTTGCTGCCGGCAGGGAACTTGGGGTGGCTGACGGCGACTTCGGCTTGGAACAGGTTCGTCCGGCGCATGATCTCGCGCTGCTTCTTGTACGCCCACAGGAGCTTCTTCACGTCTGCGGGATGGGACAGGAAGCCCGTGGTGAGCGAGGGGGGCGTGAACGGGTCTCGGGAGACGACGTGCACGTTTCCGCGGGAGTACGGATAGGCAGTGTAGTGCCCATGGAGACGTACTGGTGCTGTCCTCGGCCCATGGACTCTGCCACGTCTTTGGCATCGCCGAGGCTGAAGGACGCGGCGCCCATCAGCATCAGAGGCCGGTCCGTCTGTTCTCTGAAGTCGCGGTCCCAGAGCCGTTTGAACTCCGGGCCTAGCGCGGCGGCCTCGTCCTCGGTCGGGCGAAACTTGGCCGCGACGTCGATGCCGTTCCACCCCAGAATGGGCTGCTTCTCCTGGAGGGCGGTCGCAAAGTCGAGGCGGCCGGAGAGAAGGGCGTCCAGAGTCAGGTCTGGAGTCAGGTTTGCTTTGTAAACGTGGGCAATCAAGTTGTGGTCTTGGTATTCTTCACCAACGCCGGGGAGATCTGCGACGACCGGGATACCCAGCCTGGATAGGATCTCCTTGTTGCCAATCCCGGATCGCTCCAAGACTTGCGGCGTGCTCAGTGCGCCTGCTGAGACGACGACAAGTCTTCTTGGCGTAATGATGGAAGAAGGAGAAGGAGGCTTGCCTTCTGCCCCGGAACCACCAGTCGGCTGAACCTCGACGCCGGTCGCACGATTGCCGTCATCAAAGATGACGCGAGACACGGTCTTCTCCACGAGAAGATGGAGATTGGGATATTTCCCAGATGCCATCAATGGATGGACGTATCGGTGGGCAGTATCTTGACGCCTGCCGTCGGGGCAGACATATCTGCCCCATCGAGAGATGCCGCTGGCTATCTTGAAGTCCTGCATGTCGACGACTTCTCTCTCACCAGTCGCCACGGCACCGGCGATGATGTCGTCTTGCGGACCTTTGGGCCCGTAGGTGCCGAAAGAGATGTTGATGGGTCCGCTGTAGCCAGGGTTGCCCTTGTCGTAATCCGGGCCCTCGGGGTGGAACTTCTCGAGCTTCTTGGACAGCGAGATGAGCGTCTCCGAGTCCCAGCCCTCGGTGTTCCACGAATCAAAATCGCATGCTTGAGCTGTGCTGGCCGCAAAGACTGGTGTGTAAGCCACCTTGTTGAAGGCACACAACAAAACACGTGCTGTGATATCAACGCCCTCCGGAGTCCGTACCTCGTGTGTACATCATGAAGTTGATGGACGAACCGCCCCCCAACACGCCACCCGCTGGCACGGTGGCTTGCCGTCCGTTGATAGAATCCTCCTTGTTTCCCTTGTAAAAGATTGCCGTCCTTGAATCGGGGAGCAAATGCGCTGGATAGATGGCCGGTGTTGTGATGGTAGGGTTGTCAAGATTGTTTTGGCCCTGTTCAATGACCAAGATGGACAGATTCGGGTCTGCTTCTGAGAGACGACCTGCCACGACGCATCCTGCCGTACCTCCTCCGGCGATGATGATGTCGTACTCCTCCTGTCCTCCCTCGTGTGAACCCATGGTGGCGAGAACTGGTGAGATAGGTAAAAGCTGAGCCGGGCCGCGCGAGGAAAACAGAAAGTAAGGAACAAGGAGGAGCCTCGACAGGATAAATAGTTGAATATTTAGTGCTTCACACTAGGATCGCAGGACACCACATCGGCCCGCGCAAAAGGAGGGCATTGCGGGGTAAACTATGGCGAGAACGCCTTTGTGATACCTCGGACTGGCTGCACGAGAACCAAACAAGGAAGATCCGAATGGGCCATGACTCGATGAGAGAGGGTACGAGGGGATCTACGAGTCAACGGGAATCCATCCCGCCCAGTAAGTATGTAGCACTGCCTCGCCCGGTGACACTGACAACCTCCATGCCTCCTCCCTTCATCACGACGCCGCTTCGCCACGCGTCTGGGCGCATCGTCTTTTTCCTAGTCGAGGAAAGTAAGTTCTGGCACACCCCCGCGATAATGGGCTTTGCCGCTCCCTTACCCCGGTTTTGTTCGGAGAGATTAGGGAAAGAAAAAAAAAACCCCGACTTGAGTCAACCTCAGGGGTGGCGAGTTGCGATTCGACGACAGACGAATATGCTTTTCTTGTCTCATTCATCTGGTGAATGGGATCACCTTGTTCCGTGGACTAGCCGAACTCGACTCGTTCGCCCTCATGTCTCTTTCCGTACGTCCGATAGCCAGTTTCCCCGACTGGGCCTGGAAGACGTGGTGTAGTCTGCTAGAGACACGACGTTCTTGAATACCCAAGACTAAGAACTCAACTCCCGGCTTCTCAAACAACAAACCCGGGCAAGCCTTCACCGAGAAGCGTGCAGGGTGGCAAAAAAAAAAAAAAAAAAAAAAAAGCTCCAGTGGTACTTGAAGATAGATGCCCACGTCTATGCTTGTTCCGCACATGTAACAACCGAACCTGATTAGACCATCCAATGTCCCGTTCAGAAATTGACCCCCTCGTTCTTATTATATATTCTCTCCTAAACTGTCACCTACAGAAACTTGAACAGATACCCGAAACCAAAAGTCCATCGTCGAACGCGGACAAAGTATATAAAGAAATAGACCAACCTACAATGAGCTCATTAGTAACCGCTGATCATGATTGTCAGAGGGCCACCCGGGGGGGGGGGGTTCTATACTTACATCCAGTTGGAAATGCAAAAGGCAATAAAAATGCCAAGGTCTCGCCACTTTTGACTGGGTTTGATGCTGAGGCCGGCGAGATATTCTACACCACTGGCGTAGGGGCAATAACTGCAATTTTCACTGTCATCGGGATTCATGAGATATCCTCGGCCAGCGTTCTTAACAAAGTCCATTGCAAAGTCTCGACATGTCTGGCCGGATGGTGGGTTGAAGTGAGCAGCTTCCTTGCTTGCGCACTCGACTGTCTGGTTCTCCAATGTAGTGGCGAGAACGCCGCTGATCCAATAGGTACTGGGGTTCAAGTAGTAGAGCTAGCACAGGAGTCAGTCCTAGACAAAATAAAATAAAAAAAACAAAAGATATTACACAAAATATACAGGCTGGTATTGTTGACTGCAAGTCCCGACTTACCCAGTATCGCCAAAAGACATTGAGCTGCTCGTAGGGGACGACGACACCATTGAATAAAGAAAACATGACGAGGAAGAATGGCAAGACATTACTAATGACAGTAAAGCTTGGTGCCCATGCGCAAATCCACTGGCCCCAGCTGGACTGGAACAAGAAGAACAGAACACTCATGAGGAAAACATAGCCTGATGTCAGCGAATCGGTCGGCAGACCCGTTGGCCAGTACCACAGGACCCAGTACAAGACTCCGGCGAGGATGGAGCCGGGAATTTCGGACAATATTTCCGAGGTGCAGAACGCAACCCATCCGTAAATCCTGCTGGGGTATTCACGGGCTTCCCACAGTGCGCGATCCGCGTAGAATTTCGGCAGGACAGCGTTGAGTACGGTGGGTGGTATGAGGAGGATAAGGAAAGACGTGAACATGCGGCTCTGCATATCGTTGACGGAATTGCCGAGTTGCCAGAATGTGAAACCGTTGAAGATGCCGATGATGACCGAGGTGAAGAACTTGCCATAGATGTATGACGGCTGGCGCCATTGGTTGATAAACATGCGCTTGGTGAGCAGCTTGATCTGCAGAGAGACTGGTGCGGCAAACTCATGGGCCAAAACCTCGTGCTCGCCAGAGGTCGCCTCGCCGCGCCGTTGTTTAATCTGCTCAATCTCTTGGATCAAGGCCTTGTTCTCGTCAGACCGACGCCACTCTTCATTCCAATGCTCACGACTAGTCGCTCGCGCACCAGTCTCTATGAGAAACTCGGCAATATTCTTGCCCTTGGGGCACTGGGCCCCGCGAGCTCCAAAGTAGTCCACCACATCTTGACCGTTCCGGCCAACAGGGCCAAAGTAAAAGGTGTTGCCACCGGGGTTGAGCGCGAGAATCTTGTCAAACTGCTCAATCAGCTCGGAAGAGGGCTGATGGATGGTGCAGACGATGGCCTGGCCCGATGCGCAGAGCTTTCGGAGGAAGCGAATGATGGAAAAGGCCGACTGCGAGTCAAGGCCGCTCGTGGGCTCATCCAAGAACAATAGAAGCTCTGGCTTGGCCGCCAGCTCAACTCCGATTGTCAGTCTCTTTCTGTGCTCAACACCAAGAGAAGATACCACAGCATCCTGGATGTCGTTGAGCTCCAGGAGATCAATCACCTTGTCGACGTATTCCATCTTTTCTTCGCGGGGCACATCTCGACTCTGTCGAAGCTCCGCCGAGAACAGGATCGACTCATGTACGGTAGCCGTCTCCTCGTGCAGATCCATCTGCTCTACAAATCCGGTCCTCCGCTGAAAATCAGACGTCGGGGCCTTGCCGTCGACGAGCATGTTGCCCTCGACGACGCCTACGGTCTGGCGCTGCGAGAGAGTGTTCAGCAGCGTCGTTTTACCAGCGCCGCTTGCGCCCATTAGAGCGACGAGAACGCCGGGCTTGGCATATCCATTGATGTCGTTGAGGAGTTTCTTCGGCCCTGCTGAGGTGGTGACGGTGTAGCTGATGTTCTCCCACGTGAAAACCTGGCCACTGCCGTTCAAGGCCTCCAAGTCCCCATCCTCATCTGGCCTTCTTTGGCGCTGAACGTCGCCCGCAGTCGCGTTGTCAGATTGGCCATTCTCCTCATCAGTCCTGTTCTGGGCCTTGCCAACCTGCTTGGGCTTCTTGGAGGACTTGAAAACCAATGCTCCCACGCCGCCACCGACGAAGGAGAGCCTTTCAGTGGCCAGTACGGTCACGGCGACGTAGCCCACGGTAAAAGCAATGAGAATACCAAAGTTTCGCCATAGGTTTGATCGGCTATAGTCAAACTGTGAAGACAGGTAAGCATCTCCTGCCACCTCCGGGGTGCCCGGTCGAGAGCCAGCGATGGCGCATCCCTGGTTTTGAGAGCTGATGATACCTGGTCCCGATGGAACCAACTGCATTGGTGCACAGTCCATAACTCGTCCCCCGAACTCGTTCGTCAGAACCGCCTCGAAAGCATAACTGATTGGGTTGACATGATACAGCCAGCCAAACCAGATCTTATCATTGAGCAAGACTGGTTTCGCAAGGGTATAGCCAGTGTACACAATCAAGAGGTTGAGCGCACAGCCGGCAAAGCGTACGGCCGTGTCGACGCCCGATGAGAGTGCGGCAAACATTCGGTACAAAGCTGTGAGGCAGATGGTGGTGACATAGACGAAGAGTAGATATATGAAAAATCGCCCGGCGGATAGACTGAGACCCGTCATAAAGTACATGATGATACCGAATATGATGACTTCGACGATCAGGATTGGTAAATCGGCGAGTACTCGTGCCAAACTGACTGCACTGGGTCGATAAAATGCAAAGTCTTGGTGATGCCGCGAAATGATTGCTCGTCCAGACACTGCCTTCATCAACTCAGAGAGCTGGAGCCAACCCAGGAAGAGAATGGAGAAGAAGGCAACGCCACCACGCAAAAAGGCACCGCCAGTGTCGTCGGGCGTGTTGTAAAACAGGGAACCAACAATAAGACCGTTGCTAATAATGACGAAGAATTTGGTGTATAGTGACGTCTTGTCTCCCCATATGAGCCAGAACTCTCGCCGCGTGCAAGCCAGTACCTGTTGCCAAAAGCTGACCGTGTAAACGGATTGCTTTATGACGGTTCGCGATTTCGCATCTCTGACTGAGTCAGCGAAAGTCTGGGCATCTACATGGCCGGTATCGTCAATGTGCTTCTCGTAGCCACTGACGTCATCCAGAACGATTTTGTAGGCGCTGCTTTGACAGAAAGCTTTCTCTAGCTCCTCTGCCGTCTTGGGGCACCGGTCCTCGTATCCTTGTCTGAATTTGCGAGCATTTACGTCACATAGTGAAGTCAAGAAGTCAGCCGTAGTCTGTCGAGGGGGGCAGTAGTATCCCAGGTCGACAAAATACTGCTTGGCCTCGCTCGCGGGGCCTTGGTACAGCATTCGTCCTTGGTCAATGACGAGGACCTTGTCCATCAAGTCGTAAATACCTTGGCCAGCTTGATACAGTGTTGTCAGGGTTGTGCGGTCAGACACATCGGTCATTATACGAAGCGACTTGGCGTAGTTGAATGCTGTCGATGCATCCAGGCCTCGGGTTGAATTGTCCCAGCAAGTGACACTGCTCTTCGTCGCCAGTGTCTCGGCAATACTAACGCGCTTCCTCTCACCACCAGAGACACCCTGAGTGTAAGCATCTCCGACAAGAGTGTCCTTGGTGTGAGACATGGCAAACATCTTCAAAAACGAATCGACAATCAACTGAATATTGCCGCGTTCATGCTTCTTGGTCTTGGTCCAGAGGGAAAACGTCAGGGTCTGGCCGACTGTCAGACTGGGCAAATGCTGATCGTCTTCGGCATTGTAGACAGCCTCGCCGCGGAACCGCTTGTCCATTTTAGATGAAGGAATGCCTCCGTATACGACGTCTCCTTCCACGGCTCGAAAAGATGCACGATTGTTGGCAATGACTTTGAGAAACGTGCTACAGCCGGAGCCTGGTCTGCCTAGAACGAGCATCATCTCTCCGGGTCGGACCACGCCCGTAAAGTTTTGTATCAAGTTCCTGCAAGACTCTCTGGCTTTGCGGAAGTTGAGGCAAGGAATCCAGCTGCAGAGATGGCTGTAAAGATCAGGACCAAAAGTGCCCGCAATGGCTTGGGGAAGTGTTCGTACGGAGACGGCGCTTGCACCGACACCCTTGACCGTCAAGTTCTTGAAGAGCACCCCGACCTTCTTGGTTGACTCGCCGTTTTCTGGACTGCGCTTCTCCAGATGGCCTTCTCGAATGAACTGTTCCAATTCGAAACCGTCGGCGTGCACGGTAGCCTCACTGTTCGCATCAGCTGCAGAGGCTTCTTTCTCGGCATCGGCATCAGGGGCAGCGCGTTGGCCCGAAAATATCCTGCTAATGAAACTGCCTCTGGATTTGCCTCTGGATTGGCCTCTGGATTCCGATTTGTGAGCTGCTGCCGATGCAGTGGTGCTTCTTCGGGTCAATTCGCGTTGTAAATCTCGAAAGTCCCGGCGTGCGGCATCTTGACTGACTGGTCCATCGACGTAGCTATCTCCCCAGTAGCCATCGTCGGAGGTATCTTGTGCCAGATTTGCGTTTGCATTGGGGGATGAATTCGGCACCGTTCCGTCTCGAGCTGGTGGCGGGCTGGACTTGACCTGCCCACGTGCCTGCCCATGTGCTTGGTCCGTCATGTTGCGAATCCTCGAATCCTCGACTCCTCGACTCCTCTGTGATTGACAAAAGATAGAGACGGCGCAGAAAGATCAAGGCAACGGTAGCAATCGGTCAACTCCAGTCTTAAAAGGTTCAAGGGGCCACCCCAAAGGTCAAAATCCGCCAAAATCCGCGACCCGAGCCCATGACGACAGCGACAAGATTAGGCCCTGCGCTAAGGTCCATCCAACTGTCATCGCCATTGCACCATCGGCTGGAGTTTAGATATCTCCGGCTCCGGCTCCGGCTCCGGCACCTCCCGCTTCGAGCCAAGGAAGTGGCTCGGAAATATTAAAGTAGCCCGACTCTTAGCTCCTCCCATGGGCTGGCTGTCCGAGGCACTGGTATCGTCCGGTCAAGACACCGCCAATCTTTGTGCTTGGATCCACCCTTTTAAGATGATTCATTCCTCGTCATTGTTGTGTTTACATCTGACTCTGCTCTGGCTCTGTTCCTCTCTCGTGAATTCGTTGTTGAGGGACGGTGTCAACAGCGTTCAGCAGTAAACCGAAACAATCATCTCCCAGCGAATTGGTGTTTTAGCGAGACATTGGTTCGACATATAGGCCTGCTGTACATGTACTGGCCCACTTCTTTTTTTTTTGCTAGCTGAAGGGGGTTCTAGCTAGTTGAATTTGAATAACAACCTTTACACACTCATTTTATCTTACATTTCTGTCACGGAACAGGTCTTGAAGGGATTAAATATAGTGATTTCTTATAACTTCTTAAATAATAAAAGTATAAAACTTTACTATAAATACGTTAGTAAATCAGGCTTCTTAAGGAGGATATCTATAGCCTTACTTTAAGCTAGATATTCTACTAGGGGGTAGTGTTAGATATTATAGCCTTATATCTTAGGCTTTACTCTCTTTACGGCTAATTGCAAGACCTTGGCTTATCTAAGGCCTCGGAGGCCTCGGCACCGAGGGCAAAGACCCTCTTTGTCCTCTCTCTCTTATAGCCTTTTTTCGTCGTATGTGTGAATAGCCTACATGTAGATAGCTAGATTGATCATTATCACTTTCCACACCCGTCTCACACCTATTGCCTAGGCTGCGTACGGGTCGAGTGTCACGTGACAGATTACGCTCAATTCGTCTGCCTAACGAACGACTACAGTAGACGTATTATTATTGGCTGTAGTGGACTGTCAAGGCTTTTAGCTTGGGGATGAATAACAGAGTGAAGGTTAGATTGAAGAGTCGTAGCTATTAAACTGCTAGTTAGGGGTGGGTGCTTGAAAGGTTCAATCTCTGGCCTTTCCCCTCGTAAGTGGGGAAAGCTCCCTTAAATAACTCACGGTCCACACGTGACTAGCTCGCAGCTAGGTCGCGGCTCTATGCCCCGCTAGGCGCTACCAACATTGATGCTATCGCCATCCCGCTCCTGACATGGACATACCAGACTTCTCTCCTGTATCAATAGACAGAAGGTATAGATATATTTATAAGAGACGAGGATACTTTCAGTAGCTTTAATCAGCTCAGGCTATGACAAGCAGCATCCATCTCTTGTGTACAAAGAATACTGTGTATTAAGTCTACTGTGTTAATGATGATCATGGAATGACCCGTAAAGAAGCATTCAAAATTAATGTATTAAAAATGTATCATTCTATATTTAAAACACATCATCCCTCTCAAGCACGAGCATAAACTGCCGGTACTGTTTCAATCCTTGGAGAGCCTCATGGAACTCACATTGCGCGACACGACGCGAATTCTTGTGTGTTGATACAAAGGCTAAAAGTAGATGTGAACTCCCCTCCCCCGGATATATGCAATGACGCCGACGACAAAAAAAATGCTGCTCTACCGTCCCACTATACTCTTCAACCACCATGCGTGAATGCGAGCATCACTCGTCAATTCAGGATGAAAGCTTGTCCCCAGAATATTTCCCTGCTTCACAGCAATGATATCTCCCGAGTCATCCTTCGTATTGGCCTGCGAGACTCCGGCTTTCATCTTGTTTACCCGCCCTGGCAGCTTCGCCAGCACCTGGACATCTGATCCCGTCGCTGACAGGATCTCCTCCACGACAGGGGCGCGAATGAAGACTCCTGGAAAGGCAGCGCTTCCCTCCCCAAGAAATGGCAGGTCCATGTTACACTCGAAGCTTTCAATTTGGCGACCAAAGTGATTGCGATGGACACGCACGCCCAGGCCACCGATGAGTTCCTGGCCACCTTTTTTGGTGGCATTGGCTTCATCGGACAAGAGAATGAGGCCGGCGCATGTGCCCCAGACTGGTCGTTTTTGCGATCTTAAAAAAAGAAAAATAAATTAGAGAAAAATAGAAGAATAGAAAAATAGAGTCAGATCTTCGTGCGATGCGCGCAAAATCTAGAAAGAACCACATACTTGACATAATCTCTCAGCGGCTCCAGCAAGCGAGAGTGAGCAGCGACGAAAGAAATGGTGGTGCTCTCGCCACCGGGGATAATAAGACCATCGCACTTGGATAATTCCTCAGCAGTACGCACCTCGACGGCTTTTACGTTGAGACTTAGCTGCTCGGCGGCTTTGCGGACCAAGTTAATGTGCTCGATGAAGCCGCCTTGGAGGGCCAAGACACCAATCGTGACAAGACTCATGGCGATAGATTATTGCGCCTTGCTGACACCTCACACCTCCGTGTTTCTGGCTCGAGGAGAATTGGCGCAAGCGCGAAAAGTAAACCAACTTGCCAAGGCGTAGATATTCATCGACTGACTTACTGACCTGCAGGGTTCTTCTGTTCTGCGAGAATCGGGAGGTGACGGCGGCGGGTCCGCCTTCGGAGGTGGCGTGGCGTTGCAGCTTCATTCTCTTTTGTTTCCTTCTCCCGATGATTGCCGATGCTACTCCGGCCGTACGGAGTACTACTTATTACTACTCACAGAGAAACTCCGTTGTCGCTGCCCTGACCCAGACCGGCAGACCCAAGTCCCAGTCCTCGAGTCATCCGCCACCCTCCTTGGTCGTTCTTTCCTTGGCCTTCTATTAGTGCCGCCACCACCTCGAGGGTCCTGCTTTGCCCCTCCATCCGTTTATTAGTCGACTTGAATAAAATTATTAATATGTACAGAACCCCACCATTAATGAGAAGAGAAAGCGTCCTCCACGCGCCATCCTCGAATACATATTTCTTGTTCTTTTGATACCCCGGGTATTTCCCATTTCTCCCTTGCCCTTCTCGGTTATCCTCCATAATCGTCGGCTTCCTTCCGGACAAACAATCTCCACCACCATGGCCAACGACTCTGCCACTGCTCCCGCCGTCAATGGCGACGGTTCCAACAAATCGACCTTCGCCGTCAAGGCGGGTCTGGCGCAGATGCTCAAGGGCGGTGTCATTATGGACGTGACGACAGCCGAGCAAGCCCGCATTGCTGAGGAAGCCGGTGCTTGCGCCGTCATGGCTCTTGAGCGAGTTCCCGCTGACATCCGAAAGGACGGCGGCGTTGCCCGCATGTCTGATCCCTCCGTCATCAAGGAGATTCAAGCGGCCGTTACCATTCCCGTCATGGCCAAAGCTCGTATTGGACACTGGGTCGAATGCCAGGTCCTCGAGGCTCTCGGTGTCGACTACATTGACGAGAGTGAAGTTCTTACCCCCGCCGACGACGAGAGTCACGTCGAGAAGAGTCACTTCAGCGCGCCCTTCGTTTGCGGCTGCCGCAACCTCGGAGAAGCCCTCCGCCGCATTGCCGAAGGTGCTGCTATGATCCGAACCAAGGGTGAGGCCGGTACTGGCGATGTCGTTGAGGCTGTTCGCCACATGAAGACGGTGAACAAGCAGATCGCCGAGGCCAAGGCCGCTCTCGCCGAGGGCGGCATCATTCGCATCCGCGAGATGGCCCGCAAGCTCGAGGTTGATGCTGAGCTTCTCCGCCAGACCGCCGAGCTGGGTCGCCTGCCCGTGGTGAACTTCGCGGCTGGTGGTGTTGCCACCCCTGCTGATGCCGCCCTCATGATGCAGCTGGGCTGTGATGGTGTCTTTGTCGGCAGCGGAATTTTCAAGTCTGGCGACCCTGCCAAGCGCGCCAAGGCCATTGTCCAGGCCACCACTCACTTCCGCGATGCCAAGGTCATTGCTGAAGCCAGCACGGGTCTCGGTGAGGCCATGGTTGGCATCAACTGCGACAGCATGAAGCCCGAAGAGAAGCTCGCCGGCCGTGGCTGGTAAAAAAAAAAAAAAACTCGACACTACAGCAGATGACGTTGTAGATTAAGTGGATGGACTCGGCACGTAATCATGTGCAATTGGGGCAAAAAAAAAAAAAAAAAGAAAAGAAAAAAGAAAGGGAATTGGACATTGGTAGAACGGATTCATCTGAGGCAACTTCGCAATAAGCAGTTTCCAGAGCAGCCCAGTCCGGTCCAGTCCCGTGATGTTTTACTCGGGAACCTTGCCCATTTCCATTTCCTACTTCCTTGTCTAAGGCCTGTAATTGTTGTCTGGCTAAAATATGAAATGACTGTATGTCTGTATATATAGGGAAGCTAATAGAGAGTACAAATTCTTACGGTCGTCGACAATACTGTCTAAATCTCTGAATCAAAAGCTTGGTGCACAGTTCGCGGAGTAGGTCTTTATGCACAAAGATTGCCACGTCCTCCCCGTTGTGGTATTTTTGCGTCACAGCACTCAAGTCTTGCAACACCACGAAGGCTCTCTTGCAATACATGGCGATATGTGCATCGCATGGAGATTGGGATACAGGATAGTTACAATATTGGACTTGAGTGGTAGCTACATGTGTATTGTCAAGGAATTTGCTAGATCGGGCGATGTCCTGCGTCGTGCCTTTCCTTAGCTAAAGCGGAAGTCGGTCAAATAGTACCAAAACTTCAATGCGAAAGTTTTCGCCACACATTTAGTGTATGCATCGTTTGTCAATCCTGCCACCTTTTGGAACCATTATTTAGCAGGATGCTGCGATAGAAGGCGTGGTACTCGGTACTGTGTTGCTTGTAAAAGAAATCATGAAAGTATCTTTGCATAGAAAGATACGTGCAGAAGGTAGGTAGGTACCTGCTCTGTTTTGGGCCTAGTCACTATCATCACTGCGAATTTGATGTTTAGTTGCTCATGAAATTTGGTTACCGCCCTTGACCCCAGAAGACTTTCTCTGGAGCGCTCGATTCTGGTGAAGAAGGTCGGCACCGTCAGTTTACGCATCTTCACGGGCCGGCCCGCGATGACCTACAGACCAAGCATGAAGGATATAGAGAAACTTCCAGATCTATCGGTCGAGGAGAGTTTATCGACACGTGTAACAAGTCCGTACCTATCTACTTTGCAGACTTTAACAAAATCCACGTTGTGAAGTTGGTTCTTGTTCTTCACAATTACATTTACCGGCGCTGTGTTTTCGCCCCATACAGGAGCGAGATGGACTGTATGCGCTTCGTATTGCAAAGTTCATCAATCCGAGCGACCTGCCAGAGGAACAAGTAACACCGTCAAAAATCGACCATGAACAACCTGCCATCTCTGAACAAAAGCAATTCTGCGAGAGGGGTTGAAGATCAACGCCACGAGTACAGAGAGCGTTTACCCGTCGATCCCTGATCCGTCCCCGACTTCGACGAACCTCTTGCCATTCCTGCCAAAGTGCAAGAGAGAATGATGCTGAACCACCACAGCCCCCCACCGGTATTACCTCCTCAGCTCATTCGGCATGTCCATCGGCGAGCTCTGGCATCTCAGGGACCTCGCAGCGGCTTGCAAGAAGACTGGCAAGCACTCCTTTATGCTGACGTCTGTGCCGTGGATTATTGCCTGTTTGTTTGGATCGCCGCCGAATGCCTTGGCTATATTGTAGACGGGCAGGTTAAGTAATGAAGCCTCGTATAACAGCGTGGTAGCATACTTTATTTCATCGTCGGTTTTCTTCGTCTTGCGCATTGCCGCCTGGCCTCAGCTATGGTGGGTGACCGCGTTTATGCTATGGCCTTATGAGCATGGTTGTTGCTGCTTGCCTCCAGTCTGTGTCTCCAATAGTTCCGGGATTCGCGACGCTCGTCATCGTTCATGGCCTTTGTTACAATCACAACTCGAAAGAAAAAGCTCACGTCGAGTCCCCCGCAATTGCGGTCGCAGACAAAGCAACGAGAAAGGAAAGCGCATCATCACGTAAATTTCCACAGACATGGACTGCATTAAACATGATTCCCACTTTAGTATACACCTTTCCTTTCCTTTCCACACCCCACCTCCCCGCTAATGTGGCAGCAATGAAGCAAATAATGAATAACGTCCATGGAACCACCGGAGAAAGGGAAAAAAAAAGAAAAAAATAGGCAAAGGGAAGACAAGCAAGTACTATAAATTTTCACTGATGACATATATCCCCCGGAAGACTGACATCTCCAACGCCAGGTCGTGAATTTATCTTCTTTCGAGGACTCAAGAAAATCGGGTGCGTTGTGCCGTAGTATCGAGCAAAGTTTCTTTGAAAAACGTCAGACGGCGACAGAGCCATCACGAGATAAAATCAGTCCCAACGCCTCAGCGTCTCCCTAGGCAAAGCCTTGCAGAACGACGGCCGCAAGAACAAAAGAAGAAGATCGAAATAGAGCTAGCTCTCCAGAAGTGTCCGCCTGAGTCTTGGTTTTTGGCTGCGAAAGCCTCCTTTCCCCGTTCATCAACAGGTCGAGAATATTGCCCAAGTACGTCTCCTTGAGCCCCGGCTTCATGGTTGCGAACTACGAGATATTGTTACTGATCCCAGAATTAGTTAGTATACGTGAAAGCTGCCGACGACCGAGACTTGAAACTGGGAGCTGTCCGTTCTATGCACTCACCTGAGGAGGCAAGCCAGGTCCAGGGGGCCCGGGAGGCCCGGGGGGTCCCTGGGGGCCTGGAGCAGGGCCGCCAAAGTGCTGAGGACCATAAGGACCAGGTCCGTGGTTGGGCATGCCCATGTAATGGGGAGGGGGGGGGGGCGGGGCGGTAGGGGGTACCAACACCAGAATTGTTCTGTGATCGACCCCAGCTCAATCGGACACGAGAGTTGCCAATGGGATATCCTTGCATCTGGTTGATGGCCATCTCAGCGGCATGGCGGTGAACAAACTGAACGAAACCGCAGCCCTTGCCGGGGGGGATCTTGACGTAGGTGATTTCACCAAAGCCCTGGAAGAACGATCGGAGCTCGTCCTCAGTGACGTAGCCCGACAGCCCGCCAACAAAGACGGTGGTGTTGTTTGGGTCAGTGAACTGGTTCATCTGAGTGGCCGGGTTGTAGCCACCATATGGGAACCCGCCCTGCATGGCAGCAGCTCCCCACATGGGCTGTTGAGGAACACCGCCGCCCATCATGGGACCGCCAGCGTGGTGTCCGTGGCCGGCACCGAATCCTTGATTACCGCTATTTCGTGACATCACAGTCAGCGCCATGCTCCTGCATCGACAGGTGGGTAGGTTGGAATGTCCGTATCATCACTTACCGGTTCTTGGGCGTAGCGGTAGAGATTCTCATAGGTCTGTTACCACAGTAAACACCCTGCATCTCAACCAAAGCTCGCTGCTGGTCATTCTCGTCGGAGAATCGAACGAAACCATAACCTCGGCTCTGGCCCGACATGGCATCCGTCATGATCTTTGCGGACTTGCAAGAGGGGAATCGAGCCTGGAACAGAGAGACCAAGACATATTCGTTGACCTCGGGGCCAAGATCGCCAACGAAGATGCTGTACTCGGGGCCACGGTCGTCACTGCCTCTCGAGAACGATTGGGTTAGTTTTGGGCCCCACATATCGCTGGGTCCTATTACAACGGTATTTGCTCAAGAGTGCTCTTGTTCAAGGAGTCAGTCAACTTACCGTCGGTCGACAAGTCCACCGCCAGAGGCCCAGTTAAGCTTGAACTGACGAGAGCTGTTGGGCACCGGGGTTCCATTAAGACCCAGTGCCTTGGTCGCAGCATCAGGGGAGGAGAATTCGACAAAACAGTAACCAGCATTACTAGCATGGACATGTCAAGGTTAGCTGAAAGCCCCGAAATTCATGTTCTCCGGGCTCTTTCGGACGACATACCCAGAGTTCTTGTCACGGATCACCTTGACATTGACAGTCTCGCCAGTAGCAGAAAGGAAGACACCCTTGATGAAGTTCTCGTCCATCCAAGGCTCAAGCTCGCCCATCCTTCGCGTTGTGTTAGTGTCCGCCTCAAGTCTCGCGTGTTTCGGTATTCCTTACCAAAGGGTCGTCTTTGGCTGATCGACGCCACCACCAGAAGATGGAGGAACAGCAGCCATGTCAGAGGCGGGGGGGGTTCCGTTGGGGAAGGACATTTTTGTAATCGATGAGGATGTAAAGGAAAATCCTGAGCCGTTATGCTACAGCATGGTCAGCACTGCTCAGAATATTACATCGACTATGGTACGTGAAACACGAACAAATAACGAAATTGTTGGAGATAGAACTAGGTCGCCGGTTAGTGCATCAGTCTGCCGTGCTTGATGACCGTGTACTTACAGATCGTGGGACCGGAACTCGTGAAAAGATTTTCGGGTAAAACAAATCGTCAGATTCTGGCAAGTCTGGTCAGTGGTCTGGCAACGGAACTACAGGCTGGGCCAAAACCATTCATGACAACGAATTCAGTCGCCCAGAACGAGTAGTACCTACCAGAATTTACAACGGGAGTGGAGCTGAAAGGATGCAAATTGATCGAATCGAAACGGAGACCGAGAACGAATCGACAAAGGCGGTATCCAGACCGAGTACAGAGACTCCAAATGTAGTCGCAAAGACAAGAATCTCAAGACGCCGTCACGCCACGTGCAAAGCTTCTCAAGAGAATGCTGCAATGATCCGCGAATGTCGAAGTGTCGGAACGATTGACTCGTGCGTCAAAGACAGGGTGCAATGTCCGCAAAAAGGAATCGTGAACAAACGTCAGCCCTACCGAGGATTCCGAGGGATCGTGGTAAAACACTTGAAACGCTCTCGAAATCAACAGAAACCTATGCTACATGATCAGTATTCATAAAATCGTCAATCTAAACCTTCATCGTGCGGTTTTATGCTCTCGGATTTTGTTCTTGGGACACGTGTTGAGATGCGCGCCTTTGCCGGGTTGACCATGACGGGAAAAGAAAGGTCGAATTGCATCAACCACCGACAGGGAGGAATGCGCAGAGCGTGCATGGTTGTGCTATGCGACTGAGTGCCAAGGCGCGTCCTTGACTCCCTCCCAGGCAATGGCTTTCGTGACTTGATATTTGAGAAGAAACCAGACGGTTCATCGGGAATGCCCATTGTCTTGGCATTTTACGATGCTTTCTCGACAGGGGAATTCCACTCAAGAGTCCCGGGCGTTGAAGCATCCTATTCTCACATCTGACCGCTTTTGGTCCCAGCCAGCCGCATTGGCCAAACGAGTGTGGCCACGCTGGTCACTGCAGCATATGACGCCACAATGTGCGACCATTCTTTCCAACAGAGCACTATGCAGTATGCTACGAGTGTTCAGCACACAAGAGACGCTGAAGGGTGAACACTAGCGCCCGATTTGGGATTATGAGCGATAGCTTCATTTGGAGGCGATGTGATGCAGGCGTGACCCATATAATAAAGTAGCCTTGGGGGCTCGGGTCGTCGATAATCCGAATGCAGACGGAAACAATGACTGCAATTGACGGGCAAAGGGATGTGAGGTGATGTGAGGTCAAGTCGGGCGATCGGTCATAATTAAAGGCGTCGGTTTCGTCATCGTCACGAAGGGTCGGTAATGCGATCGAGAATGGATGGGGATTGCGCGAAGCCATGTCGTCCGCAAATCCGAGAGCAAATATCGGCCGGCATGTTCAGAGAGCGAAGGAGAATGCAGGCATAAACTTACTTTTAGGCGCCGGCAAAAACAACCGAAACTCTGAGCCAATGTCCGAAACACGCGCAAAAGAAGAGTCGTGGAAGGTGATGGAGGAGGAGTGAGGTGAGGAAGAGAGAAAGAGAAAAATCCCAATCGCGGCAAGGCGGGCACGGAAGGGCAGGCGAGTTTTTTTTTTTTTTTTTTTTTCCCTTGGACGAAGCCGACGGGGCTAGCTAGGAAGACACAGCTGTGGTGGGTGGTGTACGTGTGCGTGTGCGTGTGCGTGTGCGTGCGTATGGCCCTCGCTCTAGACCGAACCTAATTATAACAGTTGGAGGCTTCGATCTTCTCTGGGCTTCCGGCACGAAACACACGCCAGCAGACGGGGGGGGCGCTGCGTGCGGTACTGGGATCACTGGGGTCACTGGGGCGTCTGCTCTGGTCAGCTTGAACGTTCCATGGGCATGTTCTCTTCCCTCCTACTGGACTGGGCGTGTGGGACACATCGCTGGAGCCTACTAATACATGTAGAGACTTCAGGGCGGGGCTCCTGACTTTCGCAGCACAGCCTTAGCTGGGCCGGTCGGGCGGGGCGCATCAGGCCCATGCAAGGGTTCCCCATTGGCCAGGAAGGACCGGGTGGAGTTTTGGGAATCGACTTCTCAGTAAGCCAGCGTGCTGGGTTACCATGACTGGAAATAATGGCCAGGCAGCCCGCCTAGCCTTGTACATTACATACACTGTACATACATACGGAGTACGAAATATCATGCGGACGCGAGGTTGGCTGGTCCACCGGAGATACAGACAGCAGACAAGGGCATGCTCGTTGACGTACCTGGAAGCCGACTGGGCGGGAAGAGACGAAGTTGACTTCGAGATAGTGGCCAAGTCTGGTGTTTCCGGGATGGTGAAACACGTGCAAGCACTGTTATCACCTGCACAATTTTTTCCGTGGTTTCGTAGCAACACATAACGATGAAACCAAGTGCAACAACGAGAACAGAATGCTCTCAAGACAAGACGACCACGTACGGTGAAGCAAGAGAGAGAGAGAGAGAGAGAGAGAGAGAGACAGAGAGAGTAACTCATTTATCCTCGTCACAAAAAGCCGTTTTGTCTGCTTTTTTAGGCCCGATCCAGGCTAATATGCATTGCACTCATCACACTCATGGGACTGATGAGAGAGACTGACGTGACGTGACGTGACGCTACCGAATGCCAGACGAAGCGATGAGGTGTGGAATCCGACTACATGTATGTACATACAATCTATCACTACCAGGGGGGCTCGCCGAGCTTCGGGGCACGCGCGCAGATTGAGGTGGGACGAGGAATTGATGATAAGAATTGGGGACCCTTTGGAGAAGAGGTCTGGTTTGGTGTGCTGGTTTTGCATCTGGGTGAGCCCGCGTTTGCCCACATCCGTTTCCGGCGTCGATGATGGTGTATGCAGGGCACGCAAATATCGCACTGGAGTTTTCAAATTTTGCACCGGCGCTAGCTAAATCAGGAAGGGTCCCTACACACCTGTTTTTATATTATCGCTAGAAGCCTTGCTCTTACATTAAATTATTCCTCATAGATCAGCCTCTTTGTGAACGTGAATATACTAATAAGGGTTATTTTATTACTAAAAACGCACTTTTAGCTTAATTACACACATGCATAACCACTAATGCGAAGGATTAGTAAAGGACTTACTAGCACTAAAATAACTTTAGAGGTACTTCCACACGAAAAATAGGTATGTAGGGACCCTTCCTGATTTAGCTAGCGCCGGTGCAAAAATTGAAAACTCCAGTGCGATATTTGCGTGCCCGTGTATGCACCACCTCCACAATTACGGAAAAGACAAAGCCTCGGAAGCCATGAGAACAACAGTCTTACACAGCAAGTTGCAACGCCAGCATAATCAAGCAACTGTTGGCAGGTTCTACATACTTTTACTCTACTGCAACGGCCGATGTGGCTGGCGCTAGCAAAGACCAAAATTTTTTTTTTTCAGGGTGAGAAACGGCGAATGACGAGGAAGCAACTGGTCCTGATTGGCGGTGACGGCCTGCTGGAGGAGGCACAGTGTCAGACTCAGTGGAAATACGGACGAGAAGATGATGTTGAAGAAAATCCGGTTGGTTTCGTGATAGCAAGTGGCTGGCGTGCTAATATCACCTCAAGGAAACGTCCGCCTCGAGAACCTGCCAGGGTCTCCTCCAGCATGGTCGTTCTGCCCTCTGACTGGCTCATCAATTTCTACATAACTCTATCTCCCCACTCCCAACAAAGATCGCGTTACGATGATATGACGATATGACGACATGACGACATGACGACATGTGTCTATGTATTGCATATGTATGTACATGTACTCCGTACGGCCCACGGCAGTACTCGCGACGTCCAGGGTTTATTTGACTTTGGAATCGCAGGAATGCGAGCTTCATTCAGTGGCTTCATTCAGTGCGGCGGGCCCTGCACGCAATCATCAGCTCGCGCCGGTGTACACTGTACGGTAACCGTGCATCACACAAATCTACATACAAATTTTACAAGTATTACGCGATTGCACTTTCCCTGCAAAGACTTTGGTCGCCGTCCTCAGTCCGTCGTCGCACACACTAATAACGGCCTCAATTGGCAAGGTTTGTCCAAGTCCACAGAAGGAAGGCATGAGCAAAGAAACGATGGCGTCCAAGTGCGGTCAAACGTTATTAGCTCCGTTTGCCTCCGCCAGCAGTGCGCTTACAGCGTCCGCCACAGTTCACCGTTGTTTCACTCATTTCCTGGTCCAGCTCGTTTCGCATTTGCACAGCTCTTCCCTTCTCACAGCGTCTTGAGGCGATTTGCTATTTCTCGCGTCCTGGTCAAGTGCCTGTGACGCCAGGAGATCTTCCATTTGCCCTTGCGTGCTGCTCCGAGCCGAGTGCACTCGACGACTGTTAGATTTCTCAGCTAATCAGGTCCACTTCGGCTGGATTGCGCGGTGGAGTGTACATTAGGGCAAGTACTGCCCACAACCTATACTTCTGTAACTTGTACTTAACATACAATATAAGCGATCACACATTATAATTATAATAGGTTATAAGCCTAGATGCTTTAAAGCCCTTATATCCTTACAAAACAAATAAAGCCTTTCTTATAGGCATTAAAACTCCCTAATTAACTATTAATTACTACTGCTAACTACCTACCACTATATAAGACACTCTACTAATCTACCTAACTTTTTATAATGTCTAGTAACTCTAAAAACTCTAATAGAGCTATTACCCTAACTTAGGACTTAGAAGCCATAGGCAGGAATTTAGGTCCTAAAAGCTCTCTATTTATTAGGAGTAAAGATCATAATAAACTAATTAATACGCTTACTATAGGCATTAATCCTAAGCTTAAGTAGGCTATTTACATAGGCATAACCTTTAGAGGCACTAGCTACATCTAGGAGCGTGATAGGGCCCTATAGAGTAATAGGACCTATAGTCCTTACTCTTTTACTATAGACTCCTTGCTAAGCACTAATAGTGGCTTAGAGTATATCCCTAGGGCAATGCCTTAAGACCTATAAAACGCTAATATTAATAATATACTAATCTTAGAAAGCGAACTTCGTGATATCTATTATAGGGTTCCTCTAAGTTTAGAAGAGGCTAAAAGCAAAACACGCACACTTTAAAATTAAACGCTCTAACGCTACATATAATATCTACCTAATAATAACAATAACTACAACTAGGAACTAGGCTATATAGAACAATTTAATTGTTATTAGACCTAATAACAATTACTATTATTACATAAAAGTAACTCACGCACGAATATGTCTGAAGTCACTAGATACGAATCTCTAGTGACTAGACCTTAACAACACATACCGCCTATAATAGCTATATAATCTTAAAACTAAACACTTACTAAAGATAAAGCACTATGCCTAGATCCTAATAACTTTAAAGTCTAAAATATAGTGTTAAAGGCCTGTGGGAGTGGCTTAAACTACTCTAGCATTATAAAGCTAAAGGGATTAGAGAACTAGGTAGAATAGGATAAAGCACTAAAGAATGCTATAATAGCTAAATTTATAATACCTATTCTTAAAGGAACTCTAATGCTAACAGTACCTATAGAACTATGCTTAGCAGCAGTATAGAATAAATATGTTAAGTAACTAGCCTTTTAGAAGCGTAGAAATTATAACTTACTAGCTAGAATTCATAGACAATGCTTACCCTATATAGGAGAGAAAATCAAGAATATAACTAAAGCCTATAAGGCCTACATAACCTTATAGAAAGTTAGCTAATAGCGCAGTGTAAACATACTAGGTAAAGTTATTATAAGTCTTATTATAGATACCCTATAGAAGCATAGTAACGTTTAAGACTTTACGTAGGCCTTTAAGGAAAGACTTTATAAACTTAAGCGAATATAGCTAGACTAGAAGATACCTAAAGAACTTTGCTAACTATAGTTCCTTAGTAACCTAGGGGATACCTTTAGTATCTTTTAGTTATAAATATTTTAGCAATATAGAATAGTAGGTATTAGGAATAGCACTAACATTACCCTTAACACTCTTATAGAGCTAGCTTAGGATAAGTATTAATGCCTATAAACTAAGAAGAAAATATTAGGCCATATAGGTAATATAATTACTAGCGGTGTAGCGTACATAGCCTACGCTAGCAATAAATATAGAAGAGACATGACTAGGTTAATATAACCATAGAAACGCATAAAGCTCTAGAAACTAAATAATTATAAGGGTCCCTATTAAAAGGTCTGCTCTATATATAGTTAGATCGTAACTCCTAGTAACCATAATAATAGCAAGTGTAACTCTTAGAATAGATAGAAGGCTACTAAGGCCGCTAAGAAGCTATTAGTATATAATGCGGACGCCGATATGCTAGAGAGCGATGCAGATGCCTTCCTAGCATGGCTATAAGACCTTAGGGAATTCTTTATAGCTAATGTTCATGCCCTTATAATCTCTAATATAAAGATAAATAGTTAAAACACTAACGCGAGGAGTCTAGATTAGATCTTTGATAATGCTGCTAAATATTATGTCTGCTATAATAGATATATGTTTAGTAACTATAGAGAATTTGTAACCCCTATACTAATAAACAGTGTTAGCAAAGGCACTTATACACTTAGCAGTGGGAAAGTACCGCTAGTAATATAGCGCGTTTAGAATTTGAACCTAATCTACCTATAGCAAGTTCTCTTTATACTAATATTACTAGTAAATCTACTATTAATCAATGCATTCACGGAATAGCCTAGCTTCTTATACCTTTAAATATGTAATAACGTAGAAGTTAGGTATAATAATAGTTTAGTAATTTGCGGTATAACTTATAGCAGATTTAGGCACCTAGACTACTCCTATGCAGAGACTATGTACTACTAGGACACTCCTAAGGTTGTCAATAACCTAGCGGCATTCCTTGCCTCTTACACTATGGAGACCATGCTGCTACAGACCTTTTACCTTAGAATGGGTTACCTAAACTACGCTAATTGCATTAAACTAGCTAATAACCTAGGTATCTAGATCACTAATAAATAAGCTAGACCCTACAAAGCGTATACTATAGGAAAAGGAAAAGCAAAAAATGCCTAGGCAGTAGCGTATAGAGCACTTAATTGCGGATAAAGATAAATAGCTAATCTAGGGGGACTAATTAAGCCACGAACTCCTATTAGGGAGGAATACTATCTACTAATTATTAATAATCTAATAAAGAAGCCTTAGACATATCTGCTAAGGGAGAAGTCATAGGTAACGGCCTGTATCTAGGTAGATGTTACCATAGTAGAAGCCTAAACCTCCAGTCGTATTTAATAGTATAGACTAGATAACAGAGGAGAGTTTAAGAATATAGTCCTACTAAACTTCTTTAAGCAGAAAGGGATTATGCCTAAGTGGACTACAGCCTATTAGCCAAACCAGAACCTAACGGAATATACATATCTTACTATCTAGAATAGGGTAAGAGCTATATTCTATAATAGCAAACTCCTAAAGGAACTCTAGGGAGAGATTCTACAAGCTATTGTGTATACCTAGGAACGCTCCCCCTATAGCGCACTAAATAGGATAACTCTATATAAAGCGTGGTTAGGAATTAAACCTTATACAGGATACCTATAAAGGCTTGGTTATTGAGCATATAAGCTAGTACCTAAGGCAAAGTATCTAAAGAAACTTAATAATAGAATATACTTATGCTTCCTTATAGGCTATGAAGTAAATAATATCTACTAGCTTTAGAACCTAATTACAGGGCTTATTAAAAGAGCAAAAGAGGTTACCTTTAACGAGCAAACCTAAATCAATCTAAAGGCAGAATTTAAGCTTCCTTAGCTTAATCTAAACAAATAGTTAATAGTGGAAAAGCTTGCTAATTAGGTTAAGGAGGGGAAATTAAGGAATAACTAACCTAATTAGTAACCTAAGAAAGCAGTGAAACAGGTAAGGTTCTAGGAGGGGACTAAGATTATTAATTACCTACTAGAAAATCCGTTAATCTATTACTTAACCTTTACAACCCTTAAAATTAGAAAGCAAAGGCACCCTAAACTTAAAGTAAAGTACCCTAAACTTAGACTATAAGAGCTAGCTTTCCTAGATAAGTTCTAGGGGATGCTAATGGCTCCTAGCGATATTATGCCCTTACTTGTAGCATACCTAACCACCCTAAATGAATTGCTTAAGGAAGACAAACTAAAGTCCTACAAAGAAGCCTAGCGGTTAGGAAACTGGTTAAAGTGGAAAAGAGCTATAGAAGAGGAATACAATGCACTCATTGAAAATAACACCTTTAAAGTAGTAGATGTTAATAACACTTAACACATCCTATCCGGAAAATAGGTGTTTAAGGCTAAACTTAGTCTATTAGGTAACATTGAACGATACAAGGCTCGCTAGGTTGTGCGAGGATTTAAATAGGAATATAGAATTGACTATAACAAAACATTCGCATCTGTGGTTAGACAAAAGATATACTAACTACTATTTGCTTTAGCTACCCTACTAGGTTAGGAAATCAAATAAATGGATGTAAAGATAGCTTTCCTATACGGGATAGTAAAAGAGACTATCTGTGATGATCTAGGCTTTGCCTAGACCTAGCAATATAGGTGTCAATTGAACAAGTGAATGTTAACTTGTTCAATACGTATCCTTTTGCCTTTAGCGCAACTGGATCGGGCAATCCACCCGTGCGTGCGCGCTTGACACCCGCGATGGCCCCTGTGGGGCTGCACCGTAACACTATCTATATGGAACTCCCTAAAGGTTTTAAACAAAAGGGAAAAGTCTACAGACTCCTGAAGGCACTATATAGCCTAAAACAAGCGCCATAAATATGGTTTAAGACACTTTCTACTGAACTTATTACTATGGGGTTTGCTTAGTTAAAGTTTAATAAAGCAAT
The DNA here is from genome assembly GCA_022702365.1 of Epichloe sibirici. Classification (NCBI taxonomy): domain Eukaryota; kingdom Fungi; phylum Ascomycota; class Sordariomycetes; order Hypocreales; family Clavicipitaceae; genus Epichloe; species Epichloe sibirici. The sequence continues at coordinate 508,906 of JALAAE010000020.1, forward strand.
CTTCTATAAGGATAATGTGATTATCGCTGTCTACGTAGATAACATGCTATTCTTTAGACCTAATATTAAAGCGATTAGGGAAGTTAAGATAAAGCTTATAGAAAAGTTTAAAATAACTAACCTTAGTCTAGTACGCTACTTTCTAGGTATAGTAATTACTAGGGATTAGAAGAAAAGGACTATTACCCTCTCGCAGAAACCATATCTAGAGAGATCGCTAAGGTGACTAAACATGGAAAACGCGAAGACATAGAACACTCCTATAGACACCTTAGAGATGCTAGAACCCTGCACAGAGGGAGAAGAATGCTGTAAAGATAATAGACTATTGTTTTAATGCATCCTTAGAACGCTAATGTTCGTGATAATTGGCACACGAATTAATCTCCTATACCCTGTGGTAAAGCTAAGTAGATTCATGACTAACCTAGTAGCAAGGCATCTCTTAGTGGCAAAACGAGTACTATAATATATTAAGTTTATAATTAACCTAGTACTAACCTTTAATAGCACATAAAGCAATAAGATTATAGGCTTCTTAGATGCTAAATAGGCGCGTAATAAGAGTGACTCTAAGTCTATTAACTACTATATCTTCCTGCTAGCTAGAGTAGCTATTAGCTAGAAGAGTAAGAAATAGAGTATAGTTATAACCTTAAGTACTAAAGCGGAATATATTAGCCTATTTAGCGCTAGCCTAGAGGCGGTGTACCTAGAAGGGTTAATAGGAGAAATCCATGAGTAATAGGCGCTATTGTAGTTATATATAGATAACGCTAGCGCTTAAATAATCTTAAACAATGTGAAATTCTATGAACGTATAAAGCACATACAAATTCGGTATTATAAGATCCGCGAACTAATTTAGGAAGAGATAGTTAAGGTAGACTAGATCTCTTAGACGGAGAATCTAGTAGATTTAGGAATAAAGGCCTTAGCAAGGCCTAAACTAGAGAAATGGACTAAGGTAGTTAGCCTTTAAAGGAAAGAAGGAATAGAATAAGGATATTATAGGCACTGTGTTAAGAATTATAGAAGAGAGGGCTACTACTCTTTTTCCCACTAGGTTTTAATAAGGGTAGCAGGAAAGGAATTAATCTACCGGAATTAGCACTATTATAGCTCCTGCTTAAGGAGGGGTGTTAGATTTCTTAGCTAATCAGGTCCACTTTAGCTGGATTGCGCGGTGGAGTGTACATTAGGGCAAGTACTGCCCACAACCTGTACTTCTGTAACTTGTACTTGACATGCAATATAAGCGATCACACATTACAATTGTAACAACGACCACTTCCACTCAGTACTCTTGCCGAAGTTCGGGATAGTCATCAATCAACCGTAATTTCTTTCCAAGTCTTAATGGAGGACACGGCGAGACCGAATCCTCGGTTACAACATACGAGGTTCGGCAGGTTGCCGGACTGGTTTGGTCGCACCCCTACTACATACATCCAGTGCCATCTCACGAGTCTCGGGTCATTCAGTATCGAGGACGGAAAGCCGTGTCTCACAACGAGTAATTGGGCCGAATGGGCCGAATCACAACATGTTTCTGCCAGTGCGGCTGTCACGAACACGGTGAGGAATGAAACAAACGTATATTATCCCACGGTTCAATTTTTGCAGCGCCAGACATAATACCACGCTCGCGATGGAGCCTTCGCATCGCTTTGTGGCTGATGCGGTCGTATGTATGGTGGCTGGGTATATGTCGGATGATCACGGCAAAACATTGAGACAGATATACCAGACAGTAGTAGTTAGTAGTGTGGTTGATGATACGACTCGTCAGAGTGCACACAGTCCAAGATGCACCAGCATTGACTACACCAGGTATATATCAATACTACCAATACCGTCCGTCGTTTAGGTCGCCATCCATCACACCAACCGTGCTGTCGAACTTGCTTTTTGGAAAGGCACTTGGTTGGCTACAGGGATGTCTCTGGATGCACAATCTTTCATCGATGAACATACTGTCCATACGCGAGATATTCGTGCTCAAGAGCCACGATACGGATGTTGAAGCCCAGCAAAAGCAAGAGTTGAATAGAGAGATTGAAGCTGCCAACTTGGCTAAAACATGCAGCGATATTCGCGTTCATGTTAGTCCGTATATAGTATGCGAGATGCTGCACTGCAAAACCTCGGTCTACGTAATAATAATTTACTCTTCAGTGGATCCGGAATACAATGGACATGGAGCTGACCAGGATCCTTGTCCAGCCCAAGTCATGGCCAGCTGAAAACCAATTTCATCAAGAACCTGCTGTGGCCCCAATTTGCTTCGGTACAGGATGGTGTCAAATGCCATCGTGTGTACTCCGTACATGCGTTGTGTTGCGGGGGTGAAGCCCTATATAGTATGTAGTGAACTTGCTTTCACGGTCCTTTCTTCACTCGTTGCCTTTTTTTTTAAAAAAAAAGTCTCTTCTTTATCATGGTCCGGCCGCGAACGGTGCTTGGAGTGCGCAGGAAGGATGAACTCTTGAGATTCCCATTGAGCCAATTCGGACGCATCACAGACTCACCGACAACGACACCCTTTGTTGAGAACATTGCTCCAACTGTCGGGTCATTCAGACCTAGAAATGCAGCGTTGGTGGAGTCGTGATGGCACGATTGACCAAGTGTTTCGGAACCTTCTGTTTGGAGCTTTTCAGACCAGACTTCTGTCGGCGGCTCAATGGCAAGGCGAAGGCGCCTGAGGCTATTTCTAAGAAGTCGATCACGTTTGGCGATTGGCGGGTGAGAGCTGCAGGGATGGGTTGGCAGCCATCGTTTCGTTTTTTGGCCATCCAGTTCAAGTCCTGGTTCTTTACATGTACCTTTCCAAGCTACCTGTACTTGCAAGTTAAACGACGAGCAAGAGCAGAAGAAACTGCATCGTAGATGAATTTGATGTTTCCCACCTTTTTTTGCCCATGGCCCACTCATGGCCAAGTCGTGTACCACGCACGCCTGCTTAGTCATGACATGTGTCGAGTCTGTCTGTCGAAGTTGCGTCAGACAATCGTTGGCCTGGAGCTGGAGCTTCACGGCCCGTGGCAACGTCGCTCAAGTCGTCACACTAAAGGTTGCCTGCTCTTCGTGGTTGAATTGCTTTTTTTTTTTGCAACATGAAACTTTGATGATACCGTCCCTTGTCATATTTTCTTCCCATTCTCACTCGCCTCACTTGATTCGCAGCGTCATATTGTCTTTCTGCCAGTCCATGAACTCAGCTCCACCGCCCCTTCGCAATGTCTACTCCATTGACCGAACAGCGCGAATTGCAGCTGGTGGAGAGCGTTGAGTTCAAGATTTTGGGGGTTGCCAACAAGGAAGATAAGCTCCATCAGCTGCTTCAGCGGTACCTGGCACCGCTGATATTGAAGGCAGCCAGTGATCATGCTGCGGTTAGAGCAAGAGTAAGGAAATCGGCTTCTCGAGGTACCCTCGGTACGTGAAGAGTGGAGGTTAACCTTTGAATAGATAATACAGATTCTTGCTAGGCTGAAGACCTTTATACAATCTCCAGAGTATGTCATTTGTGCCTTTCTTTTCCGAGTTCGACAACACTAGGAGAGAACTATGCGAAGCAGGTACTGATCTCGTTAAAATGGGTAAAGGATTGTATTACCCGTCAAAGCACTGCTCCAACAGTACAAATCCAATGATTCCGCCGTGATCAAGCAATTGGATCTGTCTTTTATCTTGCATAGCATAGACAGGTTAGATGTCGATGATAGAAGAAATCTCATTCCGATCGCCCTGGCCGGCTTTGCCCAGGAAGAGGGACAACCTAGAGCGGCCACCATGTTCAATATCATCCTTAGGCTTCTTCTGGATGTCCGAATTCCTCCCCGAGGCAGCACAGAAGACGTGGCTTTCAGATCTGCCATAGGCCTGACAGACGACGCCGACGCCCAGTTTCTAGCCAACGCCCTTGGCGTCTTTTTGCGTCTACGAACGCCGGCTGGGGGTCAGTCGTTGGCACAGTCGAATCCGGCACTATCTCAAACTGAGCTCGTCCTGTTCCCCCCCGAATTCCCGGAGAATGACAAAATTTTCAGAAGGATCACGGAGCTCAAGACAAAGACCATTACATTGCTGGCTAGTGGTGCCTTCAAGGACGATGAGCGTTTTCTTCCGGCGCTGTTTGCTGCTTCAGGGTTCGACAACAGAGTGGCATCTACGGCAGAGGAGATTATCAAACGGAGCACTGTGTCTGTAGAGGATGAGTCGCTCGTTAAACGTTTGTTTCTTGCACACTCGCAGCTTCCTGCGCCTTATCGTACGCGCATCCTTGGCATCTTGTCCAGGTCAACCATTGCTACTACCATGTCAGACAACATCATGGCCGTTGTGAATCTTGACTTTTTGCCGCAAAGCCCCATGCAACAACCTGCGAGTGCCCTGGAGCGAACGAAACTGCACAAGGCCCTGTTTCAGTTTCTTTCGTGGGTAGCCCAAGTAGGTCCGTCGAAAGCCGAGTTCACCATCGGAACGCCACTCATTCTGGCGATGCGATCCTACATAGAAGGACAAGGATGGCCCGTTCCAGAGCAGGCTTCAAACGACGAGATGGCGTTGCGCTCTAGAGCGTACGAAACTATTGGTATGGTAGCCAGAAGTGCTGACATGCCAATCAAGGAACGTTTCGACCTGGGCGCCTGGCTTTTTCGGTCCTTGTCAGAAGACAACACGGGTGAGGCCGTCGTGAACATCGACGGTGCACTCTCTAGCCTCACTGCCGCCGTTCCCGCTAATGTTGGCGGAGCGAGTGAGGAACTGAAGACTATGCTTCTTACATACATGTCGTTGGCTGATGAGCCTCCTGCAGTGCGTAGTACGAGGCACGCTGTTGTCAAGTGGGCTAACCAGTGTCTGCCTTTTTCTGACATTGTCGCTCGATGGATCGATATCTTGGCTATTGCCGGGCGGCAAAACGAACGAAATGATGTGATCGAGCAGGGCCACAAAGGGCTCGATCCATGGACTTTTTACGCGCGCTCAGATACAACACCCCAAATACCTGATTGGAAGGACATGACGGTTACCGTGTTCGGCTCTCACATACATCCGCAGATGGACCTCCAGCACGGGGGCCGTAGTCACAACACCGCTCTCCCAGGTAATGTCGTGTTTCAGAATTTTCAGGGCTCACGGCTTTCGGCCGTTCCAGTAGCCCTCCGGTACATCAAACATATGATTCTCCTCACAGCTCTTGATGACTTTGACGTCAAGTCGGACTGGATGCAAATTCTCGATGCGCAAATGACAACGGATGTCGACACCAGAGACAAAGTCCGTGCTTACTTGCGTACTGTTGATAGTGCTTACATAGTCTTCTATCTAAAAACTTGTCTTAGCGGCGCCTTCGTCGAGGGCTCACCCATTGTGGAAGAATGTCTGCGCTGCTTCGTCCAAATCGCCGCATGGACGCCTGGTGGCCCCATTGGCTATCTCACGGATGCTAGCACTGATTTACTACCGCTGATCAAGTCCAATAACAAGGAGATTCGATTACTCGCTGCAAAGGCGTTTGGTATCCTTGCCGGACATCCTGCGAACAGCTCCGACTCTGTCGGAAACTGGATCACGACTTTGAGATCTTTGTTTGCCAACGCCGAAGCACTCGTTGGTGCCGAAGCGAATGCTGCGGAAGGTGCTCTACTTGCGTTTGGTCATCTCATATCCAGATCCGTATACTATGATAGGCCATTCCCCGAGCAGACGGAGTACCCTTACCGCTTCTTACTGAAGGGCGGATTGCCTGCTTCTCTGTACGAAGCAGCGTTGGAATCGTTCTCTCAGATGTGGACGGCCAAGGTTGCCATTCCATCGACAGATGGTGAATACTGTGTGGCCAAGATCATCGACAAGCTGTCATCGGATGCGAAAAAAGTCAACGAGAAAGCAATCGTGGCGTTAGGAAGCCTCGCCACGGGTTTGGAGGAAGAGTCGAATGCGGAAGAGACTACCAATCCATTTCCTGGAGTTCTTGGCCACATACTCGAGAATCTCTTTTCACTCCATGAAATAAAACGGGTCGAGGTCCAATTCACGGTGGGAGATGCCATCACCTCTGCCGTGGCAAGATGGGAATCGAACAGCGTGAAGCTCAAAACAGACGTTGAAGCCAGGAGCGTGGAGTTCCTCACCGGTGCACGAGGCAACTGGGTGGATCAAGTTGTTAAGAAACTGTTGCAGGACTGCAAGGCAACAAAGCCATCACTCCTGAAGGCCTCTGGAATTTGGCTCTTCTCCATAGTACAATTCGGTTCCCACCTCAGCCAAATGCAGGGCCGGCTGCGAGAGGCCCAGGCAGCCTTCATGAGACTCCTGAGTGCGAGAGATGAGCTTGTACAAGAGACTGCATCCCGCGGCTTATCACTAGTATACGAAAGAGGCGATGCCGACCTCAAGGCTACCTTGGTCAAGGATCTTGTGTCGGCCTTTACTGGCAGCGGAACGCAACTGAAAGTAGACCAAGAGACGGAATTGTTCGAGCCCGGTGCTTTGCCTACCGGCGAGGGCGGCTCGGTCACGTCCTACAAGGACATTGTCAGCCTGGCCAACGAGGTGGGCGATCAACGCCTAGTCTACAAATTCATGTCGTTGGCTGCCAATGCTGCAACGTGGTCTACCCGCTCCGCGTTTGGCCGCTTCGGGCTCAGCAATATTCTTTCCGAGTCGGAAGTCGACCCCAAGTTATATCCCAAGCTGTACAGATACCGATTTGATCCCAACGCAAACGTTCAGCGCTCAATGGATGATATCTGGAAAGCCTTGGTCAAAGACTCCAACGCAACTATTGAAGCACATTTTGACGCCATTATCCAGGACCTTCTCAAAAGCATCCTGGGCAAGGAATGGCGGGCGAGGGAAGCAAGCTGTGCGGCCATTTCTGATCTCATACAAGGAAGACCGTTTCCTCAATATGAGAAGTTTTATCGAGATGTCTGGACCAATGCCCTCAAAGTGCTGGACGATGTCAAGGGCAGCGTAAGAGAGGCTGCACTGAAGCTGTGCATGACCCTGTCAAATAGTCTAGTTCGTCAACTGGAACAAGGCAACCATGCGTCTGCTGCCCAGACCATGATGAATGAGGCTCTACCATTCTTACTGTCGGACAAGGGCGTCGAAAGTTCGGTCCAGGATGTACGACTATTTGCAACCATTACAGTCATGAAAATTGCCAAGCATGGCGGCAACGTTCTAAAGCCCTTCATTCCTAGCATGATTCCTCAGCTACTTGGTTTGTTGAGCACGATTGAACCTGAACAGATCAACTACGCATATCAGCGCGCGGGAGAAGCGAGCCGGGACAAGATCGACAAAATACGATCGCAAATGGTCAATCAGTCACCCATTTCTGAAGCCATCGAGAATTGCTTGCGCTTCATTGATGCCGATGTCATGGCAGAGTTTGCGCCAAAATTAGAGTCGACGATCAAGACTGCTATTGGCATGCCCACCAAAATTGGATGCAGCAGGGTCATTACTACATTGGCTACCCGTCACAGCAGCGACATCCAGCCGATGGCGGGTAAACTGTTGCAAATTCTGGAGAAACAAACCATGGACAGAAATGACGAGGTCAGTCAAGCATACGCCAGAGCGGCCGCTTACATGATTCATGCCGCTCCAGGTGCCAGCAAACTGCGCTTCTGTGAAAAGTTCGTCAACATGTACTTCCAGGCAGAGGACGAGAGCCGTCGCCAAAAGGTTGCAGATGTCATCGTATCCATTGCAAAGGTCTCGCCGGATCATTTCACCGCTCAGGAGACCATTCTGTTGCCGTTTGCATATCTTGGTTCTCACGACATCGACGACTATACCGAAAAGGTGTTCAAGGAGGTTTGGGACCAACACGCAGGAAGCAGTCGCACCGTGACACGATACGTCCAAGAGATTGTAAGTCTGGTGGATCGTTGCCTGGAGACGGCTCAATGGGCGATTCGTCACACGGGAGCATTTACAATAGCTGCTATGGCAGCGGACGTTGCCAGCGCGAGTGAGGCTGCAGGTTCCATTGATGAAACCACCCTGAAAGCCATTTGGCCTGCATTTGACAAGGCCCTAGCCTTGAAAACTTTTCCGGGTAAGGAGAAGCTGCTTCAGTCGTATCCTAAGTTTGTGGAACGAGGTGATCTTCTTTGGAAAGCCGACAGTACTGTTTCTGCTCAAATGAAAAATATTGCGATTCGAGAAGCCAAGCGCAACAATGATGAGTATCTACCTCACGCCTTTGTCTGTCTGTGGAAATTTGCCAAGGCTCGTCCGGACCTCGATATGCTGAGGGAAATCGCCGAGATCACCACTCCTCACCTGGATGAGTTCAAGGACGAAGACAAGATGGATGTAGACACCAAGGAGAGTCAGAAAGAGGACACTTTATCAAAGACAGCAAAGAATGCATTCGAAGCTATTGCTCGAGGCTACGCCCGATCTCATAACATTGACATCAGAAGCTCACTTCGAGACATTGTTACCACATTGCAACCATATCTCTCCAACGCGAAATTCGGTTTCATCAAGCGAGAAGTATGGTATGAATGCGTCAGTGATGTCATGGAAGATGCGGTCAAGTTTGCGAGAGCCATGGATCCGCTACCATCGCCGTACAATGGTTCGGAAGTTGTGGCATCTTACACGAAGAGCCTTGATATCGAACAAGGAGAGACGGGCACGGAGCCTCAGCGACTGAACAGGGTCAAGGCTCTATCTAAAATTGTTGACGCGAGGAACAAGGGTGTTTTTGGACAGGCTGCCTGGCCCAGTACCTTGGAGGCTGAGATGCAAGAAGCTTTGGGAGAAGAGAGATCGTTAGACGTGCAGAAGGCATGGAGGGGTTTGTTGGAAGAGCTGAAGCAACTTCAGAGTTAATGAGAGTGGACATTGGAATTAAAAAAAAAAAAAAAAAAAAAAAAAAAAAAAAAAAAACCACAGTTAGAAATTTGATGGTAGTTGCCGAACGAGGTATTCGTGCATGGTAGGTGTGAGTTGCGTCATTACCCGAGAAACGAGACCTCTGGCGGAACACTGGCGCTGCCAGCTGCCAACCCGTACTTTTACGCCGTACAGCAGCCAGGCAGGCAGCTCCATAGAGCTCCATAGAGCTCCATAGACGGGTTGCGTCATGGCGATCGGGTGCCTGCACAAACCCCTCCAGCGAATCACCACTGCCGACATTGCCATTGCCACCAACCACCTTGCCTTTCTTAAAATTATCTCCGGCAAATCTACACGATAGATACAGCATACGCGTTCGTTGAGGAGACACTGTCGCCGCTCTTGCTATTTGTTTCTCCTCTGCGTATCCTCGACCACGGCTTTCAACCTGCACAGAGCGTCTGAATTGTCTTTTTGGTCCACGCAACAGGTCCTTTTTCATTAACACAACTACTGGGGCCACTGTCTCACACTGATCAAAATCGTCTGTCGAGGTGAGGGGCAGAGAGAACCTTACAAACCCGAGCATACTTCACTTCCATCTCCCTCGACGACCGAGACCTGCGTTGAGAAGCTTATGCTTTGTGGGCTAGCCCCCCCCATCGCATTTAGACGACAGCCGCTACGAGAGGTACATACATGATCGACGAGCTCTAAGCCTACAAACGACAATCGAGATATTCGGAAACGGGGATGGCAAATATGGACGAAGCCATCTCTACTTTTGTCTCCATCACTGGGGCGACGCCAGAAGTTGGGAGAGGGTTTCTGCAAATCACAAATGGAGATTTTGAACGTGCTGTTGGGTTGTACTTTGAGAATCCGGAACTTGCATCTGGTGTTGGCGCTGGAGTCTCTGAATCTGCGTCCGCATCTGCGAACCCACCCTCAGCTGCTCTTCGCCAGTCGAGCCTAGGCCGCCAGGATGCCAGCGGGGTCATTCATATAAGCGACGATGACGACGACCTGATGATGCACGACGATATCGACGTCGAAAGTGGTGACGAAGGCGAACGGTCTGCTGTTCAACATGCAGCTGCCATGGCACAAGAAGAGGAAGATGCGGCCATGGCAAAGAGGTTACAAGAGGAGTTGTATTCGGGCGGTCCGGGAGGCCCAGTAGACCAGGAAGATGTGAGGGCACCGATTGCGCGCACTACCGAGACTCTGGTTGCCCCCGATCCTAACTGGAATGACGCTGGGGATGAGGAGACGACACAAAGACTACTTGAGCACCTCAGAAGCAGAAGGCATCCTCCACGTAAGTTGCCAGTTCATGACGGCATTTCCATCAGTTCCTGATATATAAGCGCCCATGCAGCTGAGATGGCTTCCTTTGCTGACGTTTAACCATGTAGCTCGCACGGGCGGTCCCTTTGGCCACCGAATTTGGGGCGATGGAGCAAGCTCCGCAAATCCGTTCGATGCCACAGACAATAATAGCAACCACGCACGACGGTTGGAAGATCTGTTTCGACCACCTTATGATTTGATGGCTCGGATATCATGGGACGAAGCGAGAACGCTCGGAAAAGAGGACAAGAAATGGATCTTGGTAAATCTTCAAGACATGAACGATTTCAACTGCCAAGCTCTCAACAGGGATATCTGGAAGGATTCTGCAGTTCGGGACCTGGTGTCCGAGAACTTCATCTTCTTGCAGTACGATAAAGATTATCCAGATGCTGAGGAATATCTCACATTTTACTTTCCCAACCAGGCACACCAAAATCCGGACAACTACCCGCACGTTTCTATTGTCGACCCTCGAACCGGCGAGCAGGTCAAGGTGTGGAGTGGCAGACCGTTTCCCAGTGCGAAAGACTTTCACGCCGAGATGGCCGAGTTTCTGGATCGATACAGCCTCGCTGCTAACAGCAAAAATCCCGTTGCCAGCGCAACGTTGCGTAAGCCAGCTGTGGTGGATGTAGCCAGGATGACAGAGGAAGAAATGCTAGAGATGGCTCTCCAGAACAGCTTGGCGGCAGGCGGTGAGAGCAGTCGGTCAGCGTCCACGACTAATGTTCGCGATCCAGATGCTCTTACCAAGTCACATGGACAAAGTGATTCCGACCCTGAGGATAAGGGCAAAGAGCCAGAAGCGGTGTCTGAGGACAGCGCATTTTCTCTCATTTCGAGTGGAAAACCACACACAGAGCCCGACAACAGCCCGACTACGACGACAAGAATACAGTTTAGGCATCCTACAGGACGTGTCATTCGACGTTTCAATCTACACGACCCGGTACGACGTATTTACGAGTGGCTCAAGGCCGAGCCACTGGAGGGCAAAGATGGTGTGGAATTCGAGCTCAAGAAGATGCCTCAAGGGCAGGACCTGATTGAAAGCCTGGAACGAACCGTTGAAGAGAGTGGGCTGAAACAAGGGACGGTGATGATTGAATTTATCGACTAAGCAAGTTGGGGGCCCGAAATATCGCGGGAGCATAAAGGGCAAGGATGGCAGCACTCATGGCTAGACGGTTTACACAATACTCATGACGCTTGACACGGCCTGGTTTCTTCCCAACTTCCAGCCCTCTTATTCTGCGGTGCTCTGTAGGAATAGAATTCGGAGGCTATTCGGAGTTTCTCCTCATCCAGCCAAAGTTTTCTAGAACCTGGAACCTGGAACCTGGAACCTGGGTCAAATATCTTATTTTCAAGCGTTGGTCTGGCCTCTTGGTGGTAGTAGTGAAACGAGGCGTTTCTAGAAGGCAGAAAGGGTGTGGGGGCGGAAAGCAATTCCAATTTGACGTAATCCGTATGGTCTTACAGTCAGTCCATGAATCTGTATCAATGTGATGAAGTCGAATGAGCTCAGCCTACCCCACCTACCCTACCTATCCTACCTACTACGCCTACAGGAGTTCGCAGTACAAAACAACAGAAACAAATGGTGAGGAGCAGTTGCGGATGACGCCAGATCGTACGGAGTAATACGCTGTTATTTATTAGCGTCAGGGCTCCTCCAGATGCACGGTGAGATGCGACGAGCGAGGACAGGGCTGGCCAATGGGGGGCGGTAACGCTGGACTTGTCAGAAGTGGCTGGCACTATGTATGTACGGAGTAATTAGCGATAGGTCCTCCTTGGGTCCTCCTTGGGCCCTCCTTCCTCCTTACTGCCAGCCTCCCACTGGCCGGGCCCCTGATGGGTTTCGCAGTTGCACTTTCGCCCTGTGCGGGGAGCAGCTCCACCAATCGACCACCCGGACCTGGCCCTGGCCCTGGCCCGCCCTCGCCCTGGACCTGGACGCAAGTCAACAGTCATAGTCAACAATGTGTATCGATGCGCAGCAGCATTTGACTCCACGGGTCTGTACATGTACATAAACATGGCCGCCCACTTGGCTTGTTTGTTTCGTCCAGACTGGGTTTTGGGCTGCGTGCATTGGTTTTGACAATCTCATTTTCGTTGTAAGGTTTCCTTACTTTCAGCTGATTGACTTTTCTCTTTATGCTTTCTTTGCTTTTCCAGGTGATATTTCACCTGCGCTACCAAAGGCGACTCTGACTCTTGAGTTTGGACTCGAGGAGGGGTCCATCTTCTATATCATATACCAACCTGCCCACAAGTCAGGAGCGAGCGTGCTTCTTGTAGAGAGTAGGGTTGCTCGGTAACGACGACGACGACGAACGAGCGACTCGATGCACGAAACGATACATCTATAGCGACATTTGCAACGCTACACCAGTGACTTTGGTGGCTGCCTTCGAATAGCACTACGAGAATACGACAGCTATGGCAGAGAGATACCGGGATGACGAGCCCAATGAGGCTTTGGACCCAGAGGTGTTGTATTCCAAGGAATACTGCATTGGTTAGTTCCGTCAAAAAAAATCTTCAAAGAGGTTGGCCAAGACACTAAGTCCAGTTGTGATCAGGCGGCGGAAGCTTTGGCAAAGTTTACAAAGGGTTCGCTCTATTCCCCATGATCTTGCGCCCCATGACTCGGAGTCGGAGGCATCCGGGACACTGCAGTCGTGGAAGACGAACAAAAAAGCAGCTGACTTTTTCTTCTCCTTCTTTTTTTTTTTGAGTAGAGTCGACAAGCGAACAGGCCAAGCCGTAGCCATCAAATTAATCGACATCGAAAATGCCGAAGACGAGGTCGAAGACATCATACAAGAGATAGCCATCTTGTCCGAGCTGCAATCGCCGTACGTCACCAAATACTATGGATCATATGCCAAAGGCGCTGAGCTATGGATTGTCATGGAGTTTTGTGCAGGTGGAAGCTGTGCCGATTTGATGAAACCTGGTTTGATTGGGGAGGACTACATCGCCATTATTTTAAGAGAATTGCTTCTCGGACTGGACTATCTGCATTCAGATAAGAAGCTTCACCGGGACATCAAAGGTATCTTTGAACCCCGTATTTTGTCTTCTTCCTAGCACGACAGCGTGGAAATGGTCAATTACATGGAGACTGACATTTTGCAGCTGCCAATGTTTTACTGGGGTCTGGAGGGCAGGTCAAGCTGGCCGATTTCGGGGTGTCTGGTCAATTATCTGCCACCATGACCAAGAAGAACACGTTTGTAGGGACCCCGTTCTGGATGGCACCAGAAGTTATTAAGCAATCCGGGTACGACCACAAAGCCGACATATGGTCCTTGGGTATCACGGCACTCGAACTGGCCAATGGCGAGCCTCCTTATGCCGACATTCATCCCATGAAAGTTCTTTTCCTCATCCCCAAGAACCCTCCGCCCAGACTGGATGGCAATTTCACCAAAGCTTTCAAGGACTTCGTCGAGCTCTGTTTGCAACGGGATCCAAAGGAACGACCCACAGCCAGAGATCTTCTAAGACACCCTTTTATTCGAAGAGCGAAGAAGACGACGTACTTGACAGAGCTCATCGAGCGCCACAATCGATGGGCTTTGACACACAAGGGAGAAGATGAGGATCACTGGGATGCCCAAGAGGGAGCGGCTCCCACGGAACGCGAGAAAGTGGACGAGGACATGTGGGATTTCGGAACTGTGAGATTGGTCGGTGATCGGGGCGGCTTCGTACACCGGCCAGGGTTGAACGCCATGGACGAGAGCGCGACTAATGCTCGCTCCTCACGACCCTTGGAGGCTGCATCAGGCCCCGGTGGAAAATATCGCGACCCAGGTCCGATAAAGGCAAGGGACTTTGCCTTTCAACCAGCCGATACGCTCAAGGCTGCCAACGCGGGTAATACTTCGAGGCAGTCAAGCCCACAGAGGAAACCAGTACCTGCAGACATCATGACCGAGTCGCCATACAAGGTTTCCTTGCCCGCGAGTCCGATCAAAGCATCGACGGGGGAGACACCAGAGACACCCACGAGCCATCTCCCCCAACGACCACTACCATTACCACCGGCCCCGACGTCTCAGTCTCCGGACTACGACCGAGAACTTCAATTTCAATTGCAGCGCGATATGAACATGCTGCACTTGAATATGAGCCCCTCACCGCTTGCTTCGTCGCAGGCGACACAATCCCACATGGAGAAAGCGCTGCCGCGAGAGCAACAAGAATCGCCCACGCGACAGCCAAGCTCTCGAGCGCCATCCATGTCCATCTCCGAAATTCCGCCCTATCGCGGCTCACCGGTGCAAAGAGGGTCTTTGCAACAAGTCGCGCCGTCACAAAGACTGCCTCCCGCCAGTAACCCGACGCCTCCACCGTATTCACACTCACCTGCGCTGTCTGAGGCGTCTATTCCGCCGACCTCATTCCCATCTCCAGCCCCGTCAAATCCGAACGGTGAGCTGGATGCTTTGAATGATGTGATATTCCCAGCGTTGGAGGAAGCCCTCAAGAGACGACAAACTCGACTGCAACAGCTGTACAGACCAATTTCGAATTCTGCTGCTCCTGCTCCTGCTCCTGCTCCTGCTCCTGCTGTCGTGACAGCGAATCAACAGCGTGCGGAGTTGGCACACGAGAAAGTGAGGAGGCTGGTGTATAAGTTGGCACATGTTTGCAAAGAGATCGACCAGTTTGACAAAGCTGAGCCGGTGGGGATGGGTCGTGATGTGGGCAGCTTCCTGGAGGGACTGCTGGAGGAAATTCTAGTCAGGGTCGAGCCTTTGGACGAAGAAGATATGTGACATGATTACGATGGTTGATGATCGATATACGGACACAAATGGGTGAATTCATGTGCACCGGGTATTATCTGACATAGACGCCACGTGATGTTTGCGGGCGTAGATGAGAGCGAGAGAAGAGGAATCCTGCCATCCAAGGGCCGGGGCCGGATAGGAGTCTATTTCGTCCACATTGGAGAAGAGACGTCCTATTGCCATACATAAGAATACTGCAAAAAAAAAACAAGAAGCGTGAACATATTCAGTACAATAGATAACACGGCATCAAGACTTGTCTGTAATGTACATTGTACGTGTATTCATTCTGTTGGAAGTCAAAAAGCCAAAAAGGGCCTAGCCGCTTTAAGCCTCTGAGCCTCGGAGCACTTCGAATTCCGCTCTTCCTCCGAAGCGAAGGCAAGGCGGGCCGGCCGACAGGCAAGGGAAAGCCCCAAAAAAGATCAGTGCTTCAAGGCTGAGAAGGCGCGCAACGGGGGAGCGAGAGAAGGATTTTAGTGGTACACTGTCACTGTAGCAAAGACCGATGCAGGGACGGACGCAGGACGCACATCGACACCGAAGCTTCTTTTTTTTCCTTCCCTTCCCTTCCCTTTCCCTTCCCTTTCCACTCCCACCTCTGCTCCTTCTCCCCTCCTCGTGCCCGTCTGTGCCTAACGTCTTTGAGCGCGATTGGAATTTTTGGCCTCTTTGCTTTCGCCTGCTCTTACTAACCTCGGTAACTAACCATCGACTTGTACTCTGTCACAATGCTGTCTCGTGGCTCTGCTCGAACGGCGCAGGTATGTTGTTGATGTTGATGTTTCTTGTTTCTTTTGTTGGCGTGCTCGCATGGTCTCGTGGTCTCTGGTCTCGGGACTCTCAACTTGCAGACGAAGAGGTACTTGCGGATATCCATATGGGCTGACGTATTTGTGTGTGTTTCTTCTGCATAGCTTCTGCGCGGCGCTGCTGGCCAGCACCAGTTATCCCGATCCTTCGCGACTGTACAGTCCGACATCTTCAAGCCCGCCAAATTTGGCGGCAAGTACACCGTTACCTTGATCCCCGGTGATGGTATCGGTGCCGAGGTTGCCGAGTCAGTCAAGACCATCTTCAAGGCCGACAACGTCCCCATTGAGTGGGAGCAGATCGAGGTCTCTGGTCTCATCGATGGCGCCGGCCGCACCGAGGATGCTTTCCGCGAGTCCGTTGCCTCCCTCAAGCGCAACAAGCTCGCTCTCAAGGGTATCCTGCACACTCCCATCAGCCGCTCTGGTCATCAGAGCTTCAACGTTGCCATGCGACAGGAGCTCGACATTTACGCCAGCATCAGCTTGATCAAGAACATTCCTGGCTACGAGACCCGCCACAAGGACGTCGATCTGTGCATCATCCGTGAGAACACCGAGGGCGAGTACTCTGGCCTGGAGCACCAGAGTGTTCCCGGTGTGGTCGAGTCCCTCAAGATCATCACGCGCGCCAAGTCCGAGCGCATCGCCAAGTTTGCCTTTTCTTTCGCCCTGGCCAACGGCCGATCCAAGGTTACCTGCATCCACAAGGCCAACATCATGAAGCTGGCCGATGGTCTGTTCCGCAGCACTTTCCACAACGTGGCCAAGGAGTACCCTACCCTCGAGGTCAACGATATGATTGTCGACAACGCCTCCATGCAGGCCGTTTCCCGCCCTCAGCAGTTTGACGTCATGGTCATGCCCAACTTGTACGGTGGCATCCTGTCCAACATTGGTGCTGCCCTTGTGGGTGGCCCTGGCATCGTCCCCGGTTGCAACATGGGCCGTGAAGTCGCCGTCTTCGAGCCCGGTTGCCGACATGTAGGTCTTGACATCAAGGGCAAGGACCAGGCCAACCCTACCGCTCTGATTCTGTCAGGCAGCATGCTTTTGCGCCACCTTGGTCTTGACGACCACGCCAATCGCATCTCCAAGGCCATCTATGCCGTCATTGCCGAAGGGTACGTGACTCCGTGGTTTTTTTTTTTTTTTTTTTCCCCCAAAAAGCCCTGTTGGAATAGTAAGAGCATTGCGCTGACAATATCTACAGCAGGGTTCGCACCCGCGATATGGGCGGTGTCTCGACGACTCACGAGTTCACCAGGGCCATCCTTGACAAGATGGAGACGCTCTGAATGATATACAAACCTGTTACCCACGGCTCAATTGCAAGCCACGGTGGAAGGGAAAGAAAAGGAGGGAACACGGTCGAACGGGTCACGCTAGGAGAAACTTCTAATGGAGAATTGAAATGCGAAGGATAAAATGGCGGCCAACATGTTTTTGATACCTCGATATGAGAATCCAGGCAACAGAGGAGGGGAACCTGGCGATGCAGAGAGGAGAAATGACTTTTTTTTTTTTTTTTTTTTTTTGGGTATTACCTGGGCGGCGACGCTCTGAGGTTTGCCTGCAGGGGAGACGCGCCGGAGCACAATTGACATGACGTTCGGTATAAATGTATAGCATGACCTTGCAGCATAGCAGAACTTTTTTTTTTTTTTTTTTTGTATCTCTTTACTTTGAATGCATAGAAGTTACCAGTTCAAGGTCTGAGGTGGTGGGAACGATGAGTGTTCAGTGTTCAGCAACCAGCAGCATAAATCGTAAGTTCCATATATTCAATCGAAACGAGGGCCCTGTAAACCACGAATCTAGATTAGATCATCACTACGGCGTATGCACAAGGTGTACGTGGTTCCTGCTTATTTGCAGCCCAACCAGTCCGACCAGTGGAAGGAGCGGATGGCAGATGGCAGCTCTGTGGCAGGGCTTGATGACTCGACCAGGCTGAGCTGACCCTCCGAAAAGTTGTATGGCGGGGTGACTGTCTTTTTCTGCCCCTCCGTCCATCGCTCCGTGTGACTCGTCCCGCGCAATCTGACCAAAAATAAATTCTGCGAGTGGAATGGCCCTTTGCTTCTTTCCCAGGGCACCCACAGAAAATCGACATCGACACACTCTGCGTTCGCAACCACGACAATGGCGGACAACCCAGCTACCTCCGGCGAGCCTGCCGTGGCTGATGCCGCCGCCGCCGCCGCCGCCGTTGCCAAGCTTCACCTCGATGAAGTCACAGGCGAAATGATCTCCAAGACCGAACTCAAGAAGCGCCAGAAGCAGCGCGAGAAGGAGGCTGCCAAGGAAAAGAAGGCTGCTTCAAACCCCAAGCCTCAGGGCTCTGGCAACAAGAGCGCCGAGGCTGCTGAGAAGGAACTGACCCCTAATCAGGTGTGTCGCGCACATATGCAATTCACTTCAAAGAAGAAGAAAAGAATTTACACCCAGACGAAACTGGCAGGCTAACGTTACTCTACGGCTCTCTAGTACTTCGAAATCCGATCACGAGCTGTCAATGAGCTTCACGCTCAGGGCAAGGCTTATCCTCACAAGGTAACCGTTGGGCCAATTTGTGACGCTCCCAGGACGCGAAAGAACCTAACCGTTGCTTAGTACCATGTCGACTACGATATTCGCAAGTTTGAGGAGGACTTCAAGCACCTTAAAAATGGCGAATCCGACAAGTCTAGAATGATCCAGCTGGCTGGAAGAGTCTATGTCCGCCGTTCTGCTGGTTCCAAGCTCTTCTTCTACGACATTCGTTCCGATGTATGGCTTTGTCTCATACTGCATTGTTTTCGTCGATTGGTCGTTTGCTCATACTTCGCAGGGTGTGAGACTTCAGGTTCTTGCTCAAGCCGACAACCTTGACGACAAGGCTCCCGCCTTTGACGATCAGCACGTCAACCTCCGAAGAGGTGATATCATTGGTAGGATCTGGCCGGCTTTCGAATCCAACTGCACAGTTACTGATGAGGTCCGCACAGGTATCCGCGGTTTCCCCACGCGTACCAATCCCAAGACGAAGCAGGGCTCTGGAGATTTTTCTGGTGAATTATCTATCGCTGCTGTCGAGGTCACTCTTCTGGCGCCTTGCTTGCACCAGGTGCGTACTCGGTACCAAAAGTTTTACCCAGTATAGATCTGCTAACCAACCATGTCCAGATCCCTGACGATCACTATGGCTTCAAGAACCCCGAGACTCGTTTCCGCCAGCGCTACCTCGATCTCATGATGAATGAGAAGTCGAGACAGATCTTTATTACTCGTGCAAAGGTCGACTCGTATATTCGTCGCTGGTTCGACGACCGTGACTTTGTCTCGGTGCAAACTCCCATGCTTAATCCGATTGCTGGTGGTGCCACTGCCAAGCCCTTCGTTACTCATCACAACGACCTGAACATGGACATGTTCCTGCGTGTTGCCCCCGAGCTTTACCTGAAGATGTTGGTTGTTGGTGGCCTGAACCGGGTATATGAAATGGGACGACAGTTCCGCAATGAGGGCATGGATCTCACTCACAACCCTGGTACGTCTTTATATGGGTCGCTGCTTCATATTTGACAATGAGCTAACTCACGTCACTAGAATTCACAACTCTGGAGTTCTATATGGCGTACGCCGACGTTTACGACCTCATGGACATGACTGAGGAGCTCGTCAGCGGCCTGGTCAAGCACATCCACGGTTCATACAAGACTGTATATCACACCATCAAGGGCGAGGAGATCAACATTAACTGGGAAGGTCCTTGGCGCAAGATCGAGATGATCCCTGCCCTCGAGGAGGCTGTTGGAGAAAAGTTCCCTCCCGCCGACACTCTGCACACTGACGAGGCCAATCAGTTCTTCAAGAAGGTTCTTGCCAAGACTGGTGTCGAGTGCAGCCCGCCGCTGACCAATGCTCGTATGCTGGATGCTCTTGTTGGTGAATACCTCGAGTCTCAATGCGTACGTATATCTCCGACAGTCAATGATGTGGCGTATATTTATTTGCACGACGAACGCTAACAGAAATATTAAAGATCAATCCTACCTTCATCATTGGTCACCCCAAGATGATGTCTCCCCTAGCCAAGGATTCCCGCACTACCCCAGGTTTGTGTGAGCGATTTGAGGTGTTTGTTTCCACCAAGGAGATTGCCAATGCGTAAGTACCTTGCTTTCAGGAATAGTCCTGATGGGAACGCACTGCTAACAGCCGACACAGTTACACCGAGTTGAACGTTGCTACCGAGCAGAGACTTCGATTCGAGGAGCAGGCTCGCCAGAAGTCTCAGGGTGATGATGAGGCGCAGATGGCTGACGAGACCTTCTGCCAGGCTCTCGAGCATGCTCTGCCTCCTACTGGTGGTTGGGGCATGGGCATCGACCGTATGATGATGTTCTTGACCGACAACTACAGCATTCGTGAGGTTCTGGCATTCCCAACCATGAAGCCTGAGTAAAGAAGACATGAAAGCATGACAAGATGGAATCGCCAGCATGAGAATCTAACTAAAAAAAAAAAAAAAACCTTTGGTCTCATAAGTCGGCCAGATGACGGATTTGAATCGTGAATGAGCAACTGTCCGGAATTGCCTTTTACTAAACAGTGTTTTGGGTGGGGACACAACAGATCAAACGACATGGCATCTTGGCAGTTTAGGTATGTTATATATATTTGCAAGGGTATCTTCTTTCTGTGTCCCAGTACCTAGTGAGTACTCGTCATCACTCAATCAAAACCGCCCGTCCCAAAAATGTAACGCCGTGCAATGCCCGAGAAACCATGGAAGCAAGAAAAGCAATAAGTGAGAAAGCCATGCCTGCCATGCAAGCTTCGTCTAGAAAGCAATCCGTCGCTTTCTGCCCGTATACTTGGACGTGGCTTTTACGACCTTGCCCTTCCTCTCCTGCTGTTCCTTCTTCTTGACGATCCACGCTTTGGTGCCCTTCTTCATGGGACCATTGTTGGATTTGAGCTTCTTGCGAGCATCCATGATGTCAACGTCGTCCATTCCGGCAACAACGCCCGTGATGTCGGATGAAGGTCCCGAAACCGCGGTACTTCCCACCGTAAGCACGAGGTAGAGCTTGACGTTCTTGGTGCCAGGGTCATCCTCGAGGAGACCCGCGCCAAAGCCAGCCTTCACGGCCGCCTGGGTGATCATGTTCCGTTGCACGTCGTTCTTGGGGTAGAACTGGCACACGGCGCGAGCGCCGCGCCTCAGGGAAGCGTACAGGCCGTTGAAGAAGCGCGTGAGCCGGCCGGCGGGGGACGTGTCGCTGGTCTCGGCGCTGCAGAGCCACTGGATGGCCGAGATGCTGATGGCCGCGTCGAAGCTGCCTGCTCTGAAGGGGACGCCCTGCCCAATGTCCGCGAGGAGCAGGTCCCCCTCGACGTCTCTCTGCAGCGCGATGTCGAGCATGGAGGGGGAGACATCCATGCCGATCCAGGTGTGCGGTCCGCCGTCGTCGGGGTCCACGGCGGACAGCATCTCGCCGGAGAGGCCGCTGCCGCAGCCGATGTCGAGGATGAGAGAGGGGGATTTGAGGTCGAGGAGTTCGAGGGCGCGGCGGGTCATGGAGGCTTGGATGTTTTGGATACGAGAACTGGTGGTGTACTTGCGGGCTTCGGTGTCATTGTAGTGCACGTCGGCGGCGCTGCGAAGAGGCGTGTTAGTTGTCGGTTTTTTTTTTTTGGGGGGGGGGGGGGAAGGTTCGGTGAGAGTGAATTGAATCGGGGTGGTCATGGACGACGGGGCACGTACAGTGTGTCCTCGGGGCGAGACATGTTGGGCGATATGTGTTGTCAACTAGTGATTGGAAGAGAGAATGCTGCCGGGGCTCTCTTTCGGTAGGTACAAAGAGGAAACGGAATGGGGTTCGGTCAGATCGTGAGATCGATCGTGAGGGGTTGGGTTGGGGTTGGCAATGCGATGGGAACTGCTTTTTTTTTTTTCTTCGTGGATGAGCTTGGTTTATCGATAAGCAGACGTGGAGGCGGGTGGGGGGGTGCCAGGGGGTTACGGAGTACGTACTGAACCGTTCAGTGTCCTTTGCCAGCGCG
This sequence comes from Epichloe sibirici, assembly GCA_022702365.1. Lineage (NCBI taxonomy): Eukaryota > Fungi > Ascomycota > Sordariomycetes > Hypocreales > Clavicipitaceae > Epichloe > Epichloe sibirici. Next base: position 530,822 of record JALAAE010000020.1, read on the forward strand.
TGCCTCGGGATCACTTCATAATTCTCATCCACGTCCACGTCCGCATCCATGTCTTGATAACTGTTCTCATATCATCTACGGAGTACCCACCCGATCCGACCATTCGTTCCCTCATTTCGACTCCTCGCTTCTTTCTCTTCGAATCTTGAATCACGCAAACTAAAGCTTTACTTTCGGCCAACACACACACAAAGCGAAGCATGTGGATTCTCCCCTTGATCGGCTACGCAGGAGCCATCGTCGGCTTCTGCTTCCTCACCCTCTCCATCGCCTCGGGACTATACTACCTCTCCGAGCTCGTGGAAGAGCACACTGTATTCGCAAAACGCTTGCTCACCCGACTCATATACACAATCATCGGCATCCAGGTCATCTTATGGCTGGTGGACGGGTTCCCCATTGGCGCAACCCTCTTGGGCATCTTTGCCCATGTAGTGTATCTGGGGAACATGCGCAAGTTCCCGTTTGTGAAGCTGTCTGATCCCCTGTTTTTGCTGTCCTGCGGTAAGTTCCCATTTGTTGGCAACCAACACTCCGTTTAATAGCTCATGCTCGGCCTGCGCTCTTTTTCATTCGGGAAGACTCTGATGGTTCAGCGTTAGTCCTCGTGCTGGTCGACCACTACGTGTGGTTCCGCCACTTTTCGAGCTCCCAGACGCGTGCGTACCAGCGATCCTCTTACTACGACCAAGTCGATGTGCCGAGCTTCTCCATGATCGCTTCTTACTTTGGCCTGTGTGTCTGGTTCGTTCCCTTTGCCCTGTTCGTCAGCTTGTCTGCGGGCGACAATGTGTTGCCCACGATGGGGACGGAGCCTGTGCGCGGGGCACATGGGCAAGGGAAACCGCAGGGCATGGTGAAGGCTCTGGTAGACTACGTGCGCGGAACGATTGGTGAGATTGCTGGCTCGAGCAGTCTCGGACGGCCGTGAGAGGCGGAGAAAAAGGGGAGGGGGGGGAGGGTATTGTGAAAGCCGGTATACCATCTTGAGAGAGAAGCGCCGAGCTGGCCGTGGCGAGATGCAGGCATGATCATCGCATGTCAACTTTGGCAAGCTGGCGGAGAAGGCATTTGCACCTGTCGGTAAGTTTGAAAGGCAACATCCTTTAGCTCTTCTCCTCGTGGTGGTCTCCATCCACACAGCTTTTCATGATGAGAAAAACCCCCCTTTATTGGTCTTGACACGGAATCTCCTGGATGATCTTCTTCCAATTATAGTCATAGTTACCCTGATACGCTTTCCCAACTACCCTTCCACATTTGGCTCCAGATTTGTCGAGTTAGGGCTGACATTGGACCCAGTTGAGAAATGCACGATACCAGTTAAAAGGTGCTTTTTTTTTTCTTTTTTTTTTTTTTGGCACCATGAGCAAATGACCTCGTGTCATTGCAGCTGCGACCATCCTGGCCCCGTTTAAGCACACGCAAGAGGGTCAATCAGTTCGCCGAAAAAAAACTGTACCATATTCCTGGTGAGCTTCTGACTGACCGCCTCGTAGCTAGCCTGCAGCCTGAGACTTCGACCCATACCTACTGATATGCCTCCAACAAAGCTGCATACATACGCCTGCCTGTTGAGGGTTCGGTTGGCGGAGGAGGACGAGTCCGAAAACAGGTCCGAAGCAAGTCATTGATTGAAACATGGGCCCCAGGCTACCTCGAGCCTTTCGGCTCAAGGTCGTCCAGGTACTCTCGACTGGGGGAAGATGGCTACGACGACCACGTAACGTGTAATGAAAGTACGAGCTTGAAACTCCTCAAAACCGCCACATTGCTTCTCGCAAGCATGTTCAAGATGGTATACACGTCCCAAACGTCCCAGCTGCCTTGCCCTCTCGACATGTAATCAACTCCTATGCCATGCCATGCTATGCCATGCCACTATTTCTCATCATCAACATCCTTCTTCCCCGCCTCCCCATGCGTCGGCTCAAATTCCCGATTCTGCTCCTCCGAAAGACGCTTATCCTCGCCCGACCGCCCCGGCGTACTAAAGTTCACAACCTTGGGCTTCCCCGGCGCCCCCGGCGCAGTAGACCCCAGGGCATCTCCGCCCCCCGTCACGATCTTGCCCGTCTCATCGGCCGCCTTCTGCTTGCTTTGCTTTGCTTTGCTTTATTCTCAAATCGCAATGGTCATTTTTCAGAAAAAAAAAAAAAAACCCTTTCGCAACTCGTGAATGGAATTGTGTTGATGGGAAAGGAAACAGTCTACATATTTCTTTTCTCAAGAGAACGTATTAATACATACAATGCGGCTGCAACAAGCGCATTGGCGTGACCCCTGCCATGATGTCACTCTGTCGCAGCGCAAGTGGGAGGGTGGGAAAATGGGAAAAAGGGAAAATGCGACAATAATGAACAAACGTCCGTCCGTCCAACTTGGATCGGGACTAGGATCGAAAATGGACCCCTGTCGCAGCAGAAACGCCCGTCATATACGGAGGATTGACAATATCTCCATGGCCGTGATCAAACCAACACCACCCACACTGTAAGTGCATGAAAACAATAGGATACGTCTTCTTGTATCAGTGAGTTTCTGGTCTCATTACTCAGATCAAGCCGACGTGTATAAATAAAGACCAGCATTTTTCCGTCAGGTTCAAAGATGCACAGATGATTGGGTCTCCCGTTAGTCCATGCCATGTCGTTGCTTCCATGCCTGTAGAAAAAACTTCGATTCCCGATGTCCCATGCTAGCTACTTCTGTGTTGTATCGGCGGTGTATTGATATACCAAGGTATTTCCTATTCAGTTCCAGCATCAGCTCCATCTTGGAGTGGAATCGTCAGCTTACAAGCCCACACTCCCTTCTTGAAGTCTTTCTGGCCCATGCCTTGGATCGTCCCCCCCCGCGCTGCAATACTCTCATCATAACAAGTCAAATTGTCGCCCATGCCACGCAACAACTACCACTAGTCCGCGGCGCTCAGTAATTGTTCAATTGCCCCTTGTACGCTGCCTCCACTCCTTCGAAGAGCCGCCACATTTCGATCAAAGTCGAAAAAGCCCATGTCGTTCAGTTGACGCAACTGCTCTGCATACATCTCCTGCGGAGGTCTGTTATCGGGGGGCGAGGCGGGAGCGACCGCACTTCCTCCTCCCAGCATCTGCATCAACCGTTGCATCATTTCAGGCGTCATTGCTACGGGTTGGCGCATAAAGCCATCATTGCCTACTTGGGCTCCTTGGGGGAACAAGGCGGCAAACGGGTTGGCGGCAGTCTGATTCTGGGTATTTTGAGCGCCATCGACGCCTCCCGTCTGCGACGTGCTCTGGGCATCGCGGGTCTCTGATCCTCGAGTAGTTTCTGAAGTTGCCGATGGATCAGCAACTGGAGTGCCATCTCCCAAGCCATTCTCATTCAAGAGCCGGTGGATCATTTGAGCAATGTTGGGTCCGCCACTGCCGCCATTGCCGCCGGCTCCTTCGAAACCCGGCAACATGAAGGCCATCCCTGCCTGCTGCTGATTTGCATCATCCCCAGGGGAAGCATTGCCACCAGCCGCAGCGTCGGGCGTCGTATCCGTAGCTCCGGGGGCAGGGAAAGCGGAGTCCCCGCCACGCATGTTTCGCTGCATGCGCATAGCTTGGCTCATCATCTGCGGGTTCGTCATCATTTGTCTCATAAACGGCGACGTGATCATTTCTCTGGCATTGGGCATGTTTCGCAGCATGGGGTTCGACTGGATCAACATGTTGACAAAATCCGGGTTGCTCAAGGCTTCGTTCATAGATTGCTGGACATTCGGATCCGACATCATGCGCTGAATGCGCTCCTCGTCCATGGGTGGACCCATCTGAAAAAATGTAGCAATTAGCAGATACTCGAACGGGATCCCATCAATAGTCATGCATGGCAAAGAGCAAGGGCACAAAAGGGCACAAAAGGGCACATACACCACCATCAGGTCCAAACATGTCCATGCCGGGAAGGTTAATCTGATGACCGGCGTACCTGGCACCAGTCAAACCGGCCAAGGGATCATTCGGGTTAGTTCCTGCGGAGATATTCTCGGGCACAGCTCTAGGAGTTGGCCCAGTGGTTGATGTCTGTTGGGTGGGGTTGCTGGCGGCGCTCTTGACCATGTGGATAGTGTTGTTGGCCTTGATCTTGTATGATCCGAGGGTATCATCGTTCTTCATCACTCTGCCAGAGTAAATCAGCCTTTGCCTCTCGATGGGAACGTTCTCGAGGTCCTCGCCCGCAAGCTTAGTCTTCAGTTCCAACACGGTGGCCGATTCGGCCATTGTGATGGTGTGATTACGGTCCGGAGACGACTTCACCTTGAAGGTGACTTGCGCATCGCCACTCGACTCGGCATTGTCGGCCATGGCGACTGGGTGCTTGTGAGAAGTCGTCGTGTGTTGTTGTGCGCCTGTGCAGTGCCAGGGAGTTGTTGTAGTCGTCTTTTGCGGCGGGAACGACGAACGACGAACGACGAACGATGGCGGGGTGCGACGACGCAACGCAGTCTCCGACACCTACTAGCTAATCTAATAGTAAGATGGAATACTTTGAAAAGGTAGGTGCTGAGGACAGGACCCCGCAGGTTGTGTGCAACAGAAGAAAACGGGGATCAATACAAGTTGTGTGGTGAAATTAGTAAATAAAGAAGCGTAGAAGCGTAAGAAGTGAAAGAAGGCGAAAGAAGGCGGGCGACAAGGAGACGGGCAGTGCAGCCAACAGGCGAATGTCACAGAATCAAGTGGTCAAAGAGAAAAGAAAAGGCCCACCCACTGCGTCCTGGGTTGGTTGGTGAATGGAGAGGAGAGAGCTCCAAAGCGAACCAAAGCGAACTTGGCGACGTGACGTGTGGTCGTGGGGCAGGCAGGCAGGCAGGCAGACAAGCAAGGCAGGCAGGCAAAGCAGGCAGGCGGACAGGAGGGGCGGACAGGCGCTGGATGAGCGAGACAAGATATCATTACTCCCAAGGATCCCGAGGACAACTCAAATCATCATCATCACAAATTGTCATTCAAGAGTCAAGACAGAAGCCTCCCTCCGGGTGTAGATGGGGCAGGCACACTGGGGGATATTACTTGGGCAAAGCTGACAGCTGGCTGCCACCCGTTGGCAGTTGGCGGTTGGCAGTTGGCAAGTTGGCGGTTGGCAGTGGCGGTTGGCAGTCAGTCAGTCGACTTGTTCTCGTCTCCCACTCACTCACTCACTCACTCACTCACTCACTCACTCACTCACTCACTCACTCACTCACTCACTCACTCACTCATTCACCTCATCTCAGTCACGACATGAGGGACCGGGCTCAAATCCCACCAGCATATATTCTCCCAAACACAACTCCGACAACATCATGATCCAGGGGATATTCTACGCCAGATTCTTTCCTCAAAAAGGTAAGCCGCACAACTTCCCATTTCCGAATCCCCACATCTTCCAAACTGCCAGCAGCGAGCACATCTATGAAGACAAAACCAAAAAAAAAAAAAAAAAACCCTTCTCACAACCACCGCCAGGTCCCAAAATCGTCGCCCAATCACCCCCAGGATGCATCACCGCCTCCGAGACAGCTACCGCCCGCCAGCCCCTCGTGGACTTTGACGTCCTCCATGAATACATCATCCCCCGACAGGCCTTTTGCAACCGCTACGTCACCATCAACTCCCCCGACGACAAATATACCGTCCTTGGCTTCCCCGTCGTCATCGCCCACGCCAAGTACCAGCGCAATGAGTTCATCTTCAACTTTGGCCTCCTCATCGAGGCCGATGTAGACCAGACACCCTACGAGGGTGTGGTGAGATATCTCGCTGCCACCTTCTCCGAAATGGAGAAGCAGAATGAGTATCTGAGCCAGGGCGAGGGCGACGGGGTGAGAGATCAGGCGACAAGCAGGCGGCCGATTGAGAGTTTGCTGGAGATTGTGAAGGAGGACTTGAACAACTATGGCGAATGCATGATTCCAGTTGGTACATTTCTTACTCCCAGCCATCTTCCCTTTCCTTTTGCAATGAATCCCTGTCGTCTTTTTTTTTACTTGGAATTTCCTTACCAACACACACTGCCTCTCCTAGACGACGCCAACACCATCAACATGAAGCTCTTCCCCCATCACCGCACACCCCCCACCGTCAAAGGATGGCACGTCCCCGTCTCCAAGGTAAAATTTTCCGACATCATCGACCCAACGTGGGACCTCACTCTTCAAAAAGTCATTGCCAAGATCGACGGCGTCTCCGACGTCCGCCGCATCGCCCACTCAGCCGCCGTATCTCTTGACCTGGCCAAGATTGCGCTCCGTCACCTACTCTACTACGATACAATCATTCTCATCGACATGTTCTTCTTCAGCTCGTGCTACGCACCGCGACCCGGCATCCATGACTTCATCCGCAATGTCGACGGCATCGTCGACGAGTGCGCTGGCTATGTGTCCCACGGCCGCGCCAGGGTGAGCAATTATCATCTCATCAAGCTCATGTCTTTGTTTGCGCCGAGCAGGAGCGTAAAGGAATGGATCATGATCAACCAGGAAAATGGGTTTGATGTGTTGAATTACGTTGACGTAAGGCGCTTTGTGCAATTCGGCATCATAAAGGGCTGCTTGTATCGCGTGCACAAGTACGTTTTGTCAAAGCAATATCTCGCTTCGTTGGCAACGGGGGAGAGTTGTCCGCGGCCCGGCGGGGACTCTCTGCAGAGATACGCGGATGGCAATCACCATTTCGATCAGATTATCACGGAGCAGAACCTGACGAATGACGATATCATGGATAAGCTGAAGACGCTCCATGTTCCCAAGGGCGACTTGACGCTACTATACAAATGATTTCATGGCCCGGTGCAGGAGTTTGTGGCCTAATCACGAATGATGATACATTTCATCTTGGGTTTTTTTTTTTTTTTTTTTTTTTTTTGGGTGGGATAAAACAGCTTGTCTAATCTACATGATATCGTGCCGCCCCTAAATAAAACAGAGTAATGGTACATATGATATTACAAACGCCGTGTGCAACACAACATGAAGATTCTGTACAAATAAAACAACCTTACCATTGCGTCTTGAAAGACTTATCCTTCCTTTCCTTGGACCGTTGTCGCATCTCCTGCTTGCTCGGCAGCTCGATATCCGGATTGTTAGCCACCCTCAAGCTGCCCTGTTCTCTGGTCTTCTCCCTCACCAACTTCTTGAGTCGTTTTGGCGTCAATTTCTGCCCATTGTCCTCGGCCTCTCTCTGCAGTTGCTCCGTTGTGCGGCGCACCATGCCCGTGTACGGTTGGCCAGGGTAGATCTTGCCGCTGGCCTCCCATTCCTCGTCAGAAACCAGCTCTACGATGCGAACATTGTGTTTGCCTTTGCGCAGGATCAAGATCCTTTCATCAATGAGGTACTTGGCCGTCTCCTCGGGGAACCACATCTTTATCGGGGTCCAGGACAGACTGCCGGGGACTAGGCCGCGAGTCTGGCCTGGCTGAGCTGCCACATAGGCACCCTGTTGGGTGACGAGGCGCTGACCATCACTGCTGCTGCTGGCTAGGCCGCTGGCAAAGAGGAGCTTTGCGGGCGAGAGTTTCATGGCCGATTTGGGAAGCTGGATATCGCTTCGGGGGGCGTTGTTGGGCGTGACGATGCCGCTGGACTCGGAGGGCTCGTTGACGACGTGTGGCAGCTCACCGCCGAAGCGGAACTTGTGCTGCTGCGCTTCTTGGAGCGCCTTTTGCGATCCGTGGACCAGGGAGACGACATCGAAGGCCAGCGTGTGTTGAGCGATGCGCTTGGGAGGGTCGGCTTGGTGCTGGGCCATGACTTCTTGAATTTTGGTCACGGGCATGAAAGTGAAGAGCCTCAAGAGCTTCTCCACCTCGTCGTCGGACCGCCGCATGAAGTATCCGTAGAGCTCAAACGCGGATGTTTTGAACTCATCCAGCCACACGGCGTTTCCTGCGCTCTTGCCAAACTTGACGCCGGCGGAATCGAGAAGCAGAGGCACGGTGAAGCCCATGGGTTCGTGTTGCCACTCGGTAGGCATCCTGGCATGCGGCGCCTCCTCACTCTCGCGAATCGCCTTCAGAGCGTCGATACCCGCGATGATGTTTCCGTACTGGTCAGACCCGCCAATCTGCATCTGGACGCCGAGTTTGTTGTACATGTGCCAGAAGTCCCAGCCCTGGAGGAGCGGGTACATGAACTCGGCGAGGGACATGCCGTCGCCCTCGGACAATTTCCGCTTCACCGTGTCGCGGGTGAGCATGGGTCCCACCCTCGTGTGTTTAGCCAGTCGCTTCGTGAAGTCGTAGACGGAGAGGCCCTGCAGCCACATCATGTTGTTCAGCAGGTGGCGCTTGGCGGCCCAGTCCCTTTCGTACCCGTACTTTTCCCGCAAGGTGACGACGTTGCACCAGAGTCTCGTAAGTTGATAGTGGATCTTGGTGACGTTTTTCGATATTTCGGAATTGCTCATCTGGTCGCGGCTCTGCAGACGACCGGCAGGATCGCCAATTCGTGCTGTGGCGCCTCCGAGGAGCGTAACGGCAGGGTGGCCGTGGAACCAGAGCCAGAAGAGAGGCATGAAGGGGAGGAGATGGCCAATGTGTAGCGAGTCGGCCGTGGGGTCTACGCCGACGTAGGCGCCAATTCTCTTGATTCTCATAATCTCCTTGATCCGATCGGGTGTGCTGTCGACGTGATTCACACGCACACAAGTTAGCAAGGGCGGGTGGTGTTCTTCTTCCATTGGTGACCGACAACGGCATGCATCCGAGACTGACATACCCAGCAACATCCTTGATGTATCCTCTCTCATCAAGAACATCCCACACATGACGCTCTTCGCCGTTCTGAATTCGCTCCGCCCTCTTCTCCCATCGAGCCTCGCCTTCAGCAACCTTGTTGCGATATGACGTCGCTATGCCCCGGCTCTGCCGCACCTCACAGCAAGACAGTCGAGCCGCGCATCGTGGGAGGCACCTTGACCTTGAAGCTGAAATTCGTAGAGCCATTGAAAGCTAAGCTTCTGGAGAAACAAATCAACAAAACTTGCCCCTACCACCTTCGATTGTAGCTTTTCAGCTCCAGTAAGCTAGCAGCCGTGCTCAACAGGTCTCATTCCAGTCCAAGTCGAGAAGAGATTGTGCGCTGCTACTCCGTAAAAGCTGATTGAAAATGTCGGACCTTGGACCCTTTCACATGCGACGCCCACCCAATCACAACCCCCGACCACAACCTCCCCCGGAACCACATTCTTCCCTCCGTCAACTCGGCTGTATGAGTCCAAGCACGTAACCAGCCCAGCCAATTAGCATTTCGCCTTTTCGAGTCCCTCGGCAATGAGCCCAATTCCCAAGCCAGCCGGGAAACCAGCCGGGAAACCAGCCGGGAAACCAGAGAGAGCAACGCTTCATTCGCACGTCAACCACTCGACTCGACTCGTCTCGTCGCGCGCTCGCTGCCATTCAACAACTACAACCACCGTCAAAGCAGGTGGCTGCAGATTAACCGATTCAATTCTTCATTCGCAAGCCGACCTAGACAATGGTCTCGATTATGCGTCCCTCGCTTCTGCGACAGGCAGCTCGCTCCCCTGCCGCTTTCGCGATGAGAACGACTGCTTTGCACACCTCCAGCAAGAGATGTGCTATCTTGCCCCCTGGACCCCGTAAGATTCACCTTTTCTCTCTCTCTCTCTCTCTGAAGTGTAGCTGGATTCATCGCGCCCTTTCGTCTGTTTTCCGAGGTGAACTGACCTGCTAACGACGTGTATCAATGTAGAACGGATCGAGGGCGGAGGTACGAATTAAAATCCAAATTACCTCATGTTCCATCTATATCCGATACTCTGGAAAAAAGAATGGAGACATGATTTGCTTCACGGCGGCTCGCCCTGCAGACAACAACAACAACAAGCAATAAGAAAGAAACTGACCCGTTTTCTCCAGTCAACGACCCAGCTCCCATCCCGACCCCATCCGCCGCCCACGGCTCCTACCACTGGACCTTTGAACGCCTCATCGCCGCCGGCCTCGTCCCACTCTCCATCGCCCCCTTTGCATCAGGCTCTCTCAACCCGACCATGGACGCTGTTCTCTGCTCCGCGGTCCTGATCCACTCCCACATGGGCTTCCAGTCCGTCGTCATCGACTACATCCCCAAGAAGACGTACCCCGGTCTGCGCAAGCTATTCTGGTGGGGATTAAACGCCGCGACTCTGACCGTCGGAATTGGCTTGTATGAATTCGAGACGAACGACGTTGGCGTAACGGAGGCGATCAAGCGGGTTTGGAAGGCATAAATGGTTGTGTATGTTAAGGAGGTGTGTCAAATGAGGTGTCAAGTGGGCAGCGTAGAAACAAGCTGGGTGGCTTTGGTGTTTGACGTGTGCGTTGGAAACCGGTTAGAAAAACCTTGGGCCTCGTGTGTAGATGTTTCTTCGTTGACATGAAACAGGATGCATGTTCCATTTCTTAATCAACGGTTCATGCTTTGGAACATGACATGATGACAGACATCAATATTTTTCAAAACTCGACTGTGACCAAGCGGCTCCATGTGAGCCGTCAGTCGACTTGGCTTGAAATATCACGTCGTGAATAAACTACTTTGAAAGAAGGGTATTTGGATTCTTTATTTCTTTCCAGAAAGGCTCACAATCTCAAACCATGGTCAATCTCAAATTGGGTCGCGGGCCTCCCGAGGCTCCCGGGCTGTTCCATTTCACAACTGTTCAACGCTAATTATTCCATTTATTTCCTCTCTGGTCTCTGGGAGTATGCCAGCTACCACCGTCTTTTTCGGGCACAGTGTTGGACGATACCCTCTCCGCGAAAGGTTTGCACAGGGCAAATCGACGGCCAGTAAATCAAGCCCTCCTAGATCGTTAGACCAGGCATTTCAGAGCCACTCATGTGTTCCATCTCCGGGGTGGGAGGCGGCAAGTTCCCAACCTTGGTGCAGATCCAGCAGCTCGCGTACATGTTGACGCGATCGATGCAAGTTCCGTCGATCCGGCCCCCGTGACGCTTGGCAGTGAAGCCATGGGCCTCGAATACCTTGACGTACCACGGGGTCAGGGCAGAGGTGCGCAACATGACTCGGCCGCCCATCTTGAGCGCCCGGTTCAACTTGGTGATTTGCGCGGCGGCGGCGGCGGTAGGCGATCCGGGGTCGAACCAGTCCATGCTGTCCATGACAACCGCAACGGTGAGAGTACCAGGAGTGATGCGGGCAATGACCTCCTCGAGCTCATCAGTGTGAATGCGAAGGCTGTCCAGAGCGCCGGGCTTGGAGAGCTTGGCGTGGACGTCCGGGGCAAGGTAATGAGGATGGCAATCTCGAGAGAACTGCCCGGCGAGACAGACATAGTAGTAAGGGTTGTCCTTGGCAATGTGTGTCTCTTCTGCGACGGGGTCGAGAGTGTTCACCATGTAGTGCCAGATAGCGTGAGATCGGCTGTTTTTTGCCGCAGGCTTGTCTCCCTTGACGAGATCAGATTCAGCGTGGTCCTTCTCGATCATGGCAAGCTGGTTCTTTGGAACCCCGAGGGCGGTCCAGAGGAAGCTCTCCTGGGCAACGACAAGGTTGCAAACGAGTTTGGACAGCAAGGCTGGGCGAATCTTTTGACGCCAAATCTCGCGCTGCTCATTGAGAGTCTTGGCGTGAAGAAGCTTGCTGATGGTGGAACGAAGACCAAAAAGACGTGCCACCCAGCGCATGGCACGGATGGCGTGGCGAGAACCACCCGTGTCGTAAAGACCATGTCCGCTCTTATTCTGGAAGACATGGGTGTTGTTGAGCCAGAACTGGAACGCACGGGCAGACAGATGGGGGGACAGCTTGTTCACCAGCAAATCTCGGAACTGGGCATGCTTGCCTTCTCCGAAAATCTTCCAGAAATCCTCATACGACAGTGCCGTGTAAGAGGCGGCCTTGAGCTCCAGAAGATGGTTCTGTGTGGGGTTCAAGTCGACGGCATGGACACGAGCCGGACTTTGAGCTAGATACGAGAGGATGTTGTCGCCAGCAGAGCTAATTGCCAACACCTTGTCCTCGGGGCCGAGCTTTAACATTCGCTCGTCGACGCGGGCGTCCTCCCATGTGAAGGCGTAGATGTATTCATCATTGAACTGGGTGTGCTTCTGCAGCTGATCGTCGTAGTAGATGCGCCAATGATGATTCTGGTAAAAGAATGCCGGAAGGGGGAGGTTTGCAGACAGATTTTGTACTGCAGTGACGAAAGCCTTGGAACGAATCTCCGGAGCAGATCTCTCAATTGCTCGAGTCAGAGCGTCGCCCTGCTTGATGGGGGACAGATACGGGGACTCGGTCGCCAACGCGTCAATGCGCTCAAGGATCTCATGAGGCAGACTAGAGGGGGAAAAGGGCTTCTTGTGGCAACCGACCCAGACATAGTAGGGGATGTAGCCCAATGCCTTGTTACGGTCGTTGATGTTCAGAACCGTGCCAAACTTGTACTCCAGGTAGTCACGACGACTGGGTTCCAGACCAACGCGATCAAAGTCGAACCAGGCACGCCAGAACATGCGAGACAAGGCGTTGACATGGCGATCCAGGGCACCACCAGTATAGTTGCGGAAAGAAAAGTCGGCTTTGCTCTGGACGTAGAAATCGATGACCCCCAAGATGCCGTGGGGGGACAGAAGGGAAGTGACTGAATCAATGACTGAGTAGTAGTCGGGCTAATGGGTGTTCAAAGCAGGTCAGCTTGAATTCCCCCCCCCCCCCCCCCCCCTCTTTTTTTTGACACTAATGAATTCCAATCCACTCACAATCATGGAAAGACTGTAAGACATGGTGACAAGGTCAGCACCGCCGTGTTCAGGACGCTGCTGCTTGAAGTAACTAAGAACAGGAGAACGCAGGGGGTTCTGAGCCGGACTCATTCCTGTCTCATAGTTCTCAAGGCGGAATTTGCGAGCATCTTCGCAAACGACGGTGACATTCTTCCATCCAAGCCTGTCAAATCTCTTTCGAGCGACTTCGCAAAGAGATGTAGAGTAGTCTACGAGGTAAACACTTGAGAAGAATTCAGGGACGTTGACAAAACGGTCCATGGCTTCGATGTTCCATCCCGTACCGCCGCCAATCTTTTCACGGCGATTTGTTAGCACATGATTAATTTAATTTGGATGGGATAGGCCGCAGACTTACGTCAACCCAAATACGCTTAGTTTGGTTCTTCCCAGCTGCCATGGCCTGCTCAGCCTTGGACTCGAGCTGGGCAATGACCAGACCCAGCATGTCCTCGCGCCCTCGAAGGAGGACCTTGCGGGTGGCATCATAAGCACTAGCCTGCTTCTTGTAGAAGCTCTCCAAAGCATCTTGCTGGGTGGCCTTGGGGTCGGCTTGATGGGGCTTGAGGAACGAAGAGTAGAAGAATAAGAAGAAGGATTGCAGGAGGCCAGGAGCCTCGTCGTCATCGGTCTTGGGGCGAGATGAAAGACGAGACAGAGCAATCCCTCCGACGAGGGCAATTGCTAGTCCAGCATAGAGAGGTTGAACTTGAAGGCCAATGCCAAACGGCAACAGGTCACCACCCTGAATTGACAAGGTGTAAGCACGGGATCGAGGTTGGCCGACGACAATGGAGGGGGAGCGGATGAGGGGCAGGCACAGCAGGACGGAAGGTACAGAACATACATGAAAAGCCATGGTATTCTCTCATTGTACGACGACAAAGAGAGTGGGAGACGACGGGGGCGGCTCAGAGGTTGTTGAACACTCAGAGCAGCAGAATTGGGGATGAAAAAGAAAAAAAGTAGCAACAACTACTCTTTACACGAGACAGATTGGAAATGAGAAGGAAACGAAACACGAGGGGATCTGGATATGAAGAACTATACATATACCAGGTCAGAAAGTTTCCACCAAGTATCCTTTCTTCCGCTCGGGCTGGCAAGAGCGTAACACAAGAGCAGTCGGGTGATTCGATCCAATGGATCCTTGAAATCGACACGCATACTCCGTTCCGTACATGTACGGAGTACACGCCAGCATCTGTATTCCTCATACATCATCCCGCATGTGAACAGATGCCAGCAAGAATGAGAAGAGAGAGCCAATTACCACAGCCGAGCAGAGCACGACAAAATTTGAAAGGGGGGGACACAACAGACGAAGTCGCGAATCCCCCCGATTGAAGTTGGAAGCGGGTTTCGCATGGGAGCCAATGGCTGGCGCAAATGGCGTAGCATCCCATGTTTTTCTTTTGCGCTTGACCAGGCTCTCCTCACTATCAGACTGTGCCCAATAAGATGGCGCCTTGCACTGCACATGCAGCCATCGGCCCCTGGTACGGGATGAGAATGGACTCATGTCATGAAATAGGCGGACATACTCCTTTCGCTGGTGAACCTTGTGCAAGTCGACTATCGATTGTCTTTGGGCTTTTCTTATCCTCGAACCACGACCCGGTTCTGTCGTGTCCAGCACTTGTCCCGGTTCGCAGTAGCCGTATTCAGAGAAATTGAACTTTCCCTTCCATGACTCACGACGGTGCCAAACAGAATTCCAAATATCCGAATTACGATGGGAAAAAAGGGAGCTCTTGTATGAATTTGGAAAAGAATACATGCAAGGCGCCAAATATCACTTTTGGCTGAGGACAAATCGCCAAAACAGAAGTTTTGGGAAGGGGGGGAGTCGATGGGGGTTCCCGAATATAATGGCGGACGTTTTCCGAAGAAATGCTTGTCCAAAGTCGATGAGATAAATTCCAGTGAGCGAAGAGTAGTCCAGACCCGAGAGCCCAGGAGTCTGAATGACCCGTCTTGGAGCAGGAACAGATTTTACCGCTGTGACACTCCATGGTGATGGAGAAAGGCTAAGGCACCAGCAACTTGTTGGCACACCCGGAGCCGCGCCTCACTCGAAAGAGCCATCGAAATAACGACCGTCTGTAAGCTTGGACCGAGAACAGGAAAGACAAGACAGTGGTGCTCGCCATCAGGACCCGTGACTTTGAAAGAATCAATCAAGACCACCACGTTTGGGTGCCCAGGACGCCCAGCAAACGCTCCGAGATACTGAAGGATGCTCACGTCGCCATCTGTCGTGTCCACAAAGTCGGCACAGAGGATTCTTAGCGTAATAAAAGATGGCGAGGCCGCATGTGAGCGAACTAGCCAGACTGTCGAGAAGCCTCTGTGGCCGAACTTGTGGATGACCTCGTAAACCCGCTCACCAGCGCTAATAACGCCGCCAATGTCGACCGGGTGATAACCGCCAGGTGTATACTTCTCGACATCTTCGATGTACGGCAGTCGCGGTTGGCGATACTGGGAGAGGAGGAAGGGGGGGCAATCGCTCCGGAGACTTGGTAAATAGTAGCAAGCGGGTGTGTCGATGAGGAAATCCCTTTGCTTGCGGTTGTGGTTGATTGCAAGGCCAGTTATTGGTCACCTAATTTGCCTAATCTAGCTACTTCCTGCACTCGAGTTGTCTTTTTTTTTTTTTTTTTTTTTTTTCTATGTAAATCCATCCGTGCTCTGGCCCGACAAACCCATGAAGCGCTCCTGACAGTATTGGCATAAATCTTGTTGCACCGAAGAATTCTGTGGTAACGAGTTGCAAGCTGAAGGATATTTCAGCGTCTTCATCTGCTTCGGGGATTTCCTTCTTCCGACCCCGTGCTTGGGCCCCCACGCCAACTTCAGGCTAACCCCAGTTCGTCGCCCACGACACCAATCACGAACCAGGTTTCTGTGACGTTGCAGGCGCGACATGACATACTGCATAGGTATTCTTGTCACCAGTCTGTTCCATCACCAAATCACTCTACAGCATCAAATTCATCAATGAGAGACTGATTCCCATCGCTTCGCAACGCCCAGCATGGCTCTTGGATCGAGCCACGCCGGTTCGGGCAAAAAGAACACTGCTGCGATGCCGAAACCGAGTCGCAATTCCACGCCCGCGCCAGCACCCCCCGCCAGCTTGCCTCCTCAAGAATTCTACGATCCAGACTACCTCAACACGAGAGTCATTCTTTTCAAGAACAATCTTGGCTATGAAGATCTGGTCGATCAAAGCGCCGTCTATGCGACGGTGCCTGATTCCAAGAGCGTCGACGCGATGCTGGAGAAGCTGAAGAACTTGGTAAACATTATGGAGAAGCGATCCACCTTCTACGACAGAGGCATGCGACACCTCGCGGATGAACGAAAGAAGCGGCCCGACGACTATGACATGCGTGTGGACGGCGAACAAGAGGGCAAGAAATCCAAGCACAAGAGGAAAAAGGGATCCGAGGCCCAGACACAAGATGGTATGCGTCTACTTTCAATCGCTGAGCCCGAACAATCGCGTGACCGGCCGACCTATGTATCATGCAACTTGTTTGCGCAATTTTTGTTCAATATTAATAGGAAGTGCATATAGATCAATCATCCCCTGTGAAAGATGCGAAGCGAAAGCGCTCTCGAGCGGACTCTGCGAGCTCGTCATTATCGCCCGTGGCTGCGGGATCTCCGTCGGCGATGGATGGAGATAAAAAAGCAGAGCACGAAAAGAAAGAGCAAGAGGAGGAAGAGGAGTCGAGCTCCGAGGATGAAGGTGCGCCGCCAAAACGACAAATGCCTGCAGCGCAAACCTTTGGTGACGACCCTTCCACCTTTCCTGACCCCACAGTCTACGAAATTCGGCCTGTTCACGAGGGCATGTCGGATGAAGAGAGAAAAGAGATATACTCAGTAGCCGTGTACCCCAAGAACGATCTCGCAAATCTCATTGCGGGGGACCCACCCGACAGCGATTACAGCATTGCCAAGCCCAGCAGTCAGATCAACTTCTCTACATTCTCAACGTACATCGATCCCTACCTTCGACCGTATGCCGAGGAGGACCTAGCATTTCTGCGTGAAAGGGGCGACAGAGTCACGCCATTCGTCATGCCCAAACGGGGCAAGAGGCACTATACCGAGATTTGGGCGGAAGAAGATGGGGCCATGTCGACCGACCCGCCCCAACAAGGCCGAGAGAAGCTCCCGCCTAATCAACCGCGAGGCAACATAGACAACATGAGTGACAGCATTGGCGAAACGGATGCCTTGTCCATAGGGCCACTGGCCTCGCGCCTGCTTCAACTACTGCGACCCGAGAGCCGTTCACAAGGGCCCGAGGACAAGCCAACAACTAACGGTGTGACCAACGGAGACACGTCAATGAACGGCGACGCCAACGGAGAGGAGCAGGTCGGCGACGATAAAGCAAATCCACTCCCCCCAGCCACCTACATGAGCGAATCGTCAACCGAAACATGGAAGAAGGCGACGCATCCCAAACTAGAATATGCGCAGGTCGATGAGCGTCTCAAACAAGAATTGAGGCACATCGGTTTTCTTCCTCAGGAAGGTTTCGAGGGCGAGTACGACGGGCACTATGACGACGAGGTCGCTGGCAGGCTACGATTGTTGCAGTCACGTTTGAAAGAACAGATGTTGATCAACGGAGCTCGTAAGGCGCGGCTGACGGATCTGGTGCGCGAACGGATGGCCAACCAGGAATACCAGACCATCCTGGAGGACCTCGACTCCCAAGTACAAGCTGCCTATCTCAAACGCACTCGTACCATGGGCAAGAGCAAGAAGACGAAGCGACCGGGAGGTGCAGGCGGAGGCAGTCACTTTTTCGGCGGCGCTGCAGGCACTGCGCGACCGGGCATTGGAGACCAGACAAAGACGTTGATGGAGCGGCGAAAGCGCTGGATCGACACAATAGGCTCCGTCTTTGACGATGAGACGTTGAGTAAAGTGCCGCGACAATCCGATCCCGACAGCTCCATCTTCAAGCCGGCGGACATGGCAGAGCTCATCAAGAGGGAGAAGGGGCAGTGGGATGAGGAAGTCTACGAAGAATAAAATGTAACCAATGGTCTGGTCTGCCTGTGTCTTTTGCATTGAGGAGGTGGTGCTCCGTACAAGATGGCCACTACGGAGTTGTGCTGTTTGGTCGTGGGCTGGGGCTGGGTTTCAGGGATGATGCCTTTTTTTTTTTTTTCTTTTCTTTGGATTCTTCACGGTTGGTTGGCGATGGTTGTTCCTAGGACAGGCGTTTGGGCAGATGACAATCAGTCGGCGCATTGTGGTTTGTTATTTTCATTTTTCGATTTCGGAAGGGCACATTGAGAAAATCCATCGCAAGGTGTCTTGTCTGTATGTATGTATGTATGCTTACAAAGTAAAGCATGGTCAAGAAAAGAAGCCTCTGGCCAACGTTGTGCCGGGATTCCTTCCTGCAGCACGAGTTCGAGCCAAGTCATGGTTGGTTCAACTCCCGATGCAGTGAAGCCGACGAGCCGGCATTGGCGGCACAACTTCACCTCGGTGCTCATGCTCGTGCTTGTGCTCGTGCTCATGCAGGCCGGATAGAGGCAACGCCCAGAGTGCAATCATTGATTCGCGTTAGTCATGGACAAGATTGGAAGATTGAAAGCAGACCCCATGTCGGCGGGCCCGGCCATCCATCCATGATTGCTCGCAGATAAGAACCGGGGCGGAAGGGGGAGGACGATCCCCAGATTCTTGCCAATGCCCGCCGGTTGTTGCACAGGCTGTGACTGGTCCATTCAATGGGTTGCCGATAAGTCGGAACCCGGGGGGGGGCTCCATCATGATACATGAACGACGACTCCGTATTTACTCCGTGGAAGACGATTCATCTCGACTTTTTGTGTTCAGACACTGAATCCGTAATGGGAAGGGGAGAGTCCCCTGTCCGACCGATAAGCAACCTCACCCCAGGCCGTATCTAGTCAAAAGCTTATCTCCTTTCCGGACCGGCGGGCAGGCACGCCAAGGCCAAGGCCAATTAATTGATGAATCAAATATCAAATCCATCCATCGCACACCCACACACACCCATTGCCCTATCTTTTGGCGCCCTCAACAATCTCATGTTTGTCTGCCAACAATAAAGACCACAATCCATTCAGTCTAGAGCCTATTCGGCAACATGGTTTGGGCGCCGAAAATAGCTTCGGCCACATGCGTCGATTCTTTTAGCTCAAGCTTCTTACGCACAGCGCTATTCGTTAGCTTCTTCTTTTTTTTTTTTTTTTTGGCCTACTCTTCCAACCTTTTTAACTTCCGTTCTGTTCCTTCCTTCATCTTCCAGTTCCCCCTCTGTGTTGGGTGTTCTGATTACAGCCTTGGCCCCTTGTTGTGGCGAGCGAGCTGACGCTTTTTTTTTTTTTTTTTTTTTTTTTTTTTTCCCGTGGCGCACTCATCCTCTTTTCGTCCATCTACTTTTGAATTTTGGCAACGGATAGCTTCCTCTTCCTCGGAGCTAGTTGGAGCTCGGAGAGCTCACGCCTCGGCCCACCATGTTTCTTTCCCCCAAGGAAGTAAGATTCCCCCTCCCCCTTTTTTCTCTCCTGAGGAAGGGCATTATTGCGCCAGAAACGAGAAAACAATGTGTGTGTTTTCCTCTTTTCCTCTTTTCTTCTTTCCAAGAAGATTCGGTTGGTGTCGTTCTTGTAGCTTACACGATTTTGCGGAACTTGCTCCCCCCCCCTCTTTTTTTTTTTTTTTTAGCTCGACAAGCTTGTCATCACGCAGCTTGGTCTGCTTGCGCAGCGAAGACTCGCGAGAGGCGTCCGATTGAATCACTCTGAAGCCACGGTACGAGGAGAGAGAGAGAAAATATCCGACTCGATCCCCCCCCCCCCGGCCCCCGATTTAGTTGGATCCAAGGGCCCAGAATGTTAAGCATGTTGTGTGTTACAGGCCCTCATCGCGAACAACCTCCATGAGCTCATCCGCGATGGCAAACACAGCGTCGCGGACCTCATGAGGCTCGGCGCCACGATGCTCGGCCGGCGGCACGTCCTCCCCGCCGTGTGCTCTACGCTCCGCGAGATTCAGGTCGAGGGGACGTTCCCCATGGGCACGTATCTCGTCACGGTCCACAACCCCATCTCGACCGACGACGGGGACCTCCGGCGCGCCCTGTACGGCAGCTTCCTGCCCGTGCCGGACAACGAGGCGTTCCCGCTGCCCCCGGACTCCGAGTACGCGCCGGGCCGGCAGCCCGGGGCCGTGGTGGCGGTCAAGGGAACCGTCGGGCTGAACGGGAACCGCAAGAGGCGGCGGCTGCGAGTGACGAGCAAGGGCGACCGTCCCATCCAGGTAGGATCCCACTACCACTTCGTCGAGGTGAACCCGCAGCTTGAGTTCGACCGCGAGAGGTCGTACGGGTACCGGCTCGACGTGGCGGCGGGCACGTCGGTGCGCTTCGAGCCCGGCGACACCAAGACGGTGACGCTCGTGGAGATTGGGGGCAACAGGGTCATCCGCGGGGGCAACAACCTCGCCCCGGGCCTCGTCGAGCTCTGGCGCGCTAAGGAGATTGTGTCGAACCTGCAGGCCCGGGGGTTCGCCCACGTCGCCCAGGTGGCCGCCGGCGCCGGCGTCGACGACGACGAAGACCCCCGGGGCGACGGCGCGCGCATCGACATGTTCCGGATGGACCGCGCGGCGTACGCGGCCATGTTCGGCCCCACGACCGGCGACCTCGTCCGGCTGGGCAACACGGATCTCTGGATCCAGGTGGAGCGCGACATGACGGTGTACGGGGACGAGTGCAAGTTCGGCGGCGGCAAGACGCTCCGCGAGGGCATGGGCCAGGCCGCGGGGAGGTCCGACGCCGAGTCGCTCGACGTGGTGGTGACCAACGCCCTCATCGTCGACTGGACGGGCATCTACAAGGCCGACATTGGCATCAGGGACGGCATCATCGTGAGCATCGGCAAGGCCGGCAGCCCGGACGTCATGGACGGCGTCACGCCCAACATGGTCGTGGGCAGCTGCACCGACGTCGTTGCCGGCGAGGGCAAGATCGTCACGGCCGGCGGCATCGACACGCACATCCACTACATCTGTCCGCAGCAGGCGAACGAGGCGCTGGCGTCGGGCATCACGACGATTCTGGGAGGTGGGACAGGACCAAGGTGTGTGTGTGTTTTTTTATTTTTTTTTTATTTTTTTCATTTTACAACAACAACAACAACGTTGACACTGACACTGACACACATGATGATGTTCAGCGCCGGCTCCAACGCCACGACCTGCACCCCCGGCAAGAACCACATCCGGCAGATGCTCCAGGCGTGCGACGCGCTCCCGCTCAACGTCGGGCTCACGGGCAAAGGGAGCGACTCGTCGCCCTCGGCGCTGCGCGAGCAAGTCGTGGCCGGGGCGTGCGGGCTCAAGATCCACGAGGACTGGGGCGCGACGCCGGCGGCCATCGACGCGTGCCTCGGCGTGTGCGACGAGCTCGACGTGCAGTGCTGCATCCACACCGACACGCTCAACGAGTCGGGCTTCGTCGAGCAGACGGTCTCGTCGTTCGGGGGCCGCACCGTCCACACGTACCACACCGAGGGCGCGGGCGGCGGCCACGCGCCCGACATCGTCTCCGTCGTCGGCCTGCCCAACGTGCTGCCCGCGTCGACGAACCCGACCCGGCCCTTTACCAGGAACACGCTCGACGAGCACCTCGACATGCTCATGGTCTGCCACCACCTGTCGCGCAACATCCCCGAGGACGTGGCCTTTGCCGAGTCGCGCATCCGCGCCGAGACCATTGCCGCCGAGGACGTCCTGCAGGACATGGGCGCCATCAGCATCATGAGCTCCGACTCCCAGGCCATGGGTCGCGTGGGCGAGGTCGTCCTCCGCACCTGGAACACGGCGCACAAGAACAAGACGCAGCGGGGGCCGCTCCCCGAGGACGCCGCCCTCGCCGCCGCCAACCCCCGCTCCGCCGCCGCCGCCGCCGCCGCCGACAACTTCCGCGTCAGGCGCTACATCAGCAAGTACACCATCAACCCCGCCCTGGCCCAGGGCATGTCCCACCTCGTCGGCAGCGTCGAGGTCGCCAAGCTCGCCGACCTCGTCCTCTGGGACCCCGCCTGGTTCGGCACCAAGCCCTCCCTCGTCCTCAAGGCCGGCCTCGCCGCCTGGGCGCAAATGGGCGATGCCAACGGCTCCATCCCCACCGTCCAGCCCACCCTCGGCCGCCCCATGTACGCGCCCCTCGTGCCCTCCTCCAAGATCCTCTTCGTCTCCGCCGCCTGCATCTCCTCCGGCACCGCCCGCTCGTACCGCCTCCGGAGCCGCGTCGAGGCCGTCCGCAACTGCAGGGCCGTCGGCAAGAAGGACATGCGTCTCAACCATGCCATGCCCGACATGAGGGTCGATCCCGAGACCTACGTCGTCGAGGCCGATGGCGTCGTCTGTACGGCCGAGCCGGCGGATGAGTTGCCCTTGGCCCAGACTTGGTATGTGTACTAGCTGGTTTTTTTTTTTTTTGTCCCGAATACATGGGAGAGAATGGAAGGGTGAAAGACAGTCTGGCGTTTTTTTTTCTTTTTCCTTTTTTTTTTTCCCGACTTTCCTTCCATGGCATCATAGCGAGGTCGTTGACGACGAGTGAATACGGACGGATTAGATCCAACAATGGTATTTTGGCTAGGCATCGTGAGCGTATTTCTACTAATAGGCACCCAAAAAAAAAAAAAAACACTCAACGCACGTACATGTATGCCAGACTTGGCAGCTCACTCACCTTGACATTGTTCCGTTTCCGTTTCAAATTTCATCACGCGCGCGCCTCCAGGCCACCAATCATCAAACATACAGTACAAGTACCATCATTGCTTTCATTACGGCATCGTAAAAACACTACCTAAGTACAGTCCGCCTTTCGAACATACACGACAAGAATATTCCGAACCCCTACCTCTCCCCTTCGCTTACCACCCTTGACAGATGTACCCATATCGAATCGAGCCAAATCAAACACTATACCAGCCCGTCCAAGGCATCCATGCCTCGGCGTCTCCTTTTAGACCTACACCATCCCGTTCCGGTACGTTATGTCCCATCCCCGGGTCATCAAAGAGGGAAAACCCCATAATATGACCGCGCTGCTCAAAAGATGAATAAATGACACGAAAAAAAAAGAGAACCGGCCCTCCTGGTTGGGACGACTTGATAGAAAAATATAGGAAACCCTGCACAAAGGGCAGGAAGTGAAACCACGTCTTCCAATACATGCTCTTGAAGGAAACACGGCTGCCAATGGCCTTGACGTCACATGATCGATCCATCATGCCCCTTTATTCAAAAAGGAAAATAAGAGCGTGAAAGCGGAAAGAGTAGGTGTGGTGCAGACGGACCCATGCTATCATTTCTTTGAAACAAAGGAGCCGCCACAACACACACACACACACACACACATGTCAACCGTCATGCTGGGCACCATGGAAAACACACAACAACAAGGAAGAAATGTATCAGCAACAGGAAATTTGGCACATCTAAGAGCTCTTAGTCTTCTTGCGTGCAGACTTCTTGGGCTCCTCCTTGTCCTCTAGGGCCTTGGTAGACGTGCGTCTTCGCTTCTTATCGGGGCTGGCTGGTGTGGCCTTGACAGTCTCCATAACGGTGGCGTCGGCGGCAGGTGTGGCAGTCTTCCGCTTGCGGGGAGCGGCCTTCTTGGGCGTCTTGGCCTCGTCCTGGAGCTGCTCGGCAATGGCGTCATGGTCATCGGCGGGAGCCTCAGCAGTAGCAGCAGCAGCAGCAGCAGCATCGTCCTTGATGGTGGGCATGGGAATCTGGAAATCATCCGCGTATTTGAGAGCCTCCTCGTCGCTCATGTTCTTGGCCAGAGGGTTGCCGGCCTTGTAGGAGTGGACGCGGGCATTGTAGAGACGGAGGTTGTACTGGTAGGCCGTGTTCCAGCCCTTCTTCTCGGTAGGGCTCATGTTGGCCCACCGGCGCTGGCCCTCCTCTTGAACGGCACCTTTGGGAGCATCACTACCAAGATCGTTGGCAATGATGGAGCGGGCGTGCTGCATGTACAAGAAGTAAGGCGTGAGAGGTCGCTTGGGGGCGTTGGGGTCATGAGTGCGCTTCTTGCGCTCCTTCTTCTCCTCAGCGGGGGCAACGAGATCGGTGGGAACAGGCATCATGAGGCTGGCAGCAGCAGTCTCAAAAGAGCTGAGCAAATCGCCTTGACCCTCGGCCGTGGCCTCACCGAGAAGAAGGTTGGTCTGGCGGACGTAGTCTTGAGTGAAGGAGCGCAGAAGCTCCAGAATGGTGCTCAGGCGGCCAACAGCCTATGATTGTCGAGGTTAGCTAACATCAGGAATTGCGGCAGCATAGTGATTGTTTTTTTTTTGTTTTTTTTTTGTGTGAATTATCGGTTTGCGTGCACGGGAAGAAACAAGAAACGGGGACGCGGACGCGCATCATTCATTGCGCGAGCAGAGCAGCCTTGCCTTGTGCATGGAAGGGTTTGCTTGGCAGGACGTCACAAAAGACGACAAAAGACGACGAAAGACGACGAAAGACGTCTCGGCCGAATGATGAAGCTTGCGAGCCGAGAAGCCAAAGCTCGAAGCCGAAAGCTGTCAGCCGGCTGAGCCCACAGTTGGAGCGAGCTGCCCCTCCCTGCCTGCTCGACGCGCTGACGAACATTGAAGCTTTGCTGGCGGGGCCGCTACAGACCCCAGGCGCGCCGCGGGGGTCCATCCAAATAAAATGTAAACAAAGCATGGCCCGCGCTGTTGCACCGCGTCTCGCCATTGCAGGCACCAAACGGAAAGAAAAGAAAGCGACGGGGACCGGGACCGACAGTGTGCAAAAAAGGTCCTATGAGCACGCATGGCAAAAATGGTTCGAAATTGGCCCAACTTTGAAAAGTGCGCAGCGCTTGTTGAAGCTTTCCGAACAAGTTGAAGTGCATTCATTCCCTTTTACGCTGGGCAGCGGCAGGTGAAGGCGGGAAGGTGGAAAGGCAGCAGAAGAAGCAAGTGGAAAAGGTCGAAAAAAGGTCGAATAGGTGTGCGAAAGATTTGGGGGTCTACTTACCGAGTCTCGAACTCTAAGGAAGCTCTCATTGTCGACAACGCGCTGGTTAACGCCGATGGGAATTTGTGGTTGAGGAATAACTCCAGCATTGGGAGCAGGAATCATGGGAGCAGGGGCGACGGCGACGGCGACCTTCTTGTCGTCGGCCTTCTTGGACTGGCGCGGCATGATGTGGGTTCTTTTGGTAGTTTGGTGGTTTTGGTGGTTTTGGCGGTTTGGCGGTTTGTGGGCGGAAGCTGGGGGCTCTGTAGCGACGCCCGAGATGGAGCGCTGTTGGAGTTGTAGGGAGTTGTAGGGAGAGGCCTGTATTCGCGCGACAGCGGATGCAGGATGGCGATGTTTCGTGGTGGAATAGAAAGGGGAGATTGTGGTGGCGGCGGCGGGCGAGAGGCGACTTTTGGGGAGCCTCTGGGGGTTGGGGCTGATCTACGGATCTGTAGGTCTGGGAGTTTGGAGGGGGGGGGGAACCGCTGAGAGGAAGCTGCGGAAAGAGGGAAAAGAAGGGGGGGAGGGAATTTGGGGGAGGGGGCTGCGTGGCGGGATGGTGGGCGGTGCCCCAAATATGTAGGATTTGTACCGAGTAGAGCCTCTGCCCATCGGGTGCACAATCACCAACTTGCAAACAAACGCCTGGCTCTGCTGCCGGTGGTGCTGGCTGGGGCCGGGTCATCAGGGAAGGAAGAAAAAAAACGGCACCAGACACCAGACACCAAATCGAGGCGCTGGCTCCTCTGGTCAATGGACAGACAGCCTGACTGGTCAGCAGGCTGAGGCCCGGGCGGGGCGACGACCCCCTCCCCCTCCCCTTGGCTTTCCATGCTCTGCTGGCCGCTTCCAGTGCCCGTCTCTGGTCCTGCTGCCTGCCAGTTGATGAGTCGTCTGGTTGTAATATTCCTCCCCCTCCTGCTGCCACAGTGCTCAGGTTCTCTCCCTCGACAAGGTCCCAAGCCTCGGATGCCTGCACTCGGGGTCTTGCGGTGTCGGCCACTGCGACCGCCCGTTATCCTCCACGTTGTCAGGCACCTACATATTCCACACATTACCCGCCACTAGGACCTGTACGGAGTACTACTATAATAGTAAACTAGTGATTGCTCTTCGCCGGTCCATTCATTCATCAGTGAATCAGTGCTCCCACCCGTCAGTGCCGTCCACCCCGCCTCCCCAGTCCTCCCCTCCTCCCCCCCTGGCACGTCGCGTTGGGACAATAACAAACCATGATGGCCGCGACACGCTTACGCTGCCCATGTCCGCTGGCACCCAGGCGCTTGACTGAACCGTTTCGCAAGCTTGAAACTCAGGCACGCTCCCAGGCACGCTCGCAGCGAGTCCATCACCAACTTGCCAACAACGTTGTTCCATCCGTTCCATCCGTTCCGCACGTAGCCGCTGCGTGCTGTGCTCCGCAGGCGTGTAGACAGACAGACAGACAGACAGTCACACACACACACACACACACACAAGTCCGTACGGAGCACGTGGCCGTGCTGTTATTTCATTGTCTGTGGAACCGTCTGGTGTCCCTGGCGCCGGGCTGCTGCAGTGCCCAGATGCGTCCGGCGGTAATAGTCGGCGAGTGGGTTTGTACGAGAAAGCAGAAAGCATAGCCCCCGTAATAATAGTAGGTAGACAAGCCCAACTCTTGAGCTCTGATCACTGTCGGCCAGTGGTCGCGAGCCTGCCAACGCCTGCCAAGCTCCGTTGCTGATTGATATATTTTTTCCACCACACAGCACCATGGAGAGTACTGTATGCCCTCCGTAGAAATCAACCATCTGAACCCCCGTCACTATTATTACATACATATGTAGAGTTCAATTGCCCGCCAGCGAGGTCATTGCCATCCACCAATCCACCACTGATGATGCTGCAGGCTGGCGGGCTGGCTGTCACATCCTTACGTACGTACATACATATCCCGGCCAATGCACCTGTACACCTCAGCAGTCTGATCGAGCAGTACCTGCGCAGTATTGCACTATTATGCCCAAAGTTGGGATACCTTCATTTCCTTCATGACTCGATCTCGATCTACGATACTTGATGAACTTTGGGAACCATGTTGATTGCGTATTCAATCGGTGTTGCTTCAGGCTTTGTAAAAGTGGCCGGTGTTGCCGTGATACTCTCCCGAATCTACCCATTCGCTTCCATTATGCTCACAGATGACCTTTTGGCGACTCTTTTCAGGCGACTCGCTAAAGTCGCGCTGCTCTGTCTGGTTGTCTCGTCCCCTCGCACATGGACCCCGCAAGTCCTCGCTATCGTTCCAGCGCCTTCGGGGTCGAGCGTGTACATTTCAGAACGGATCATCTGGCCCGCAACCTTGTATGCATGCATGGTGGCGGGAGGAGCTGCCAGCTGCCAGGCGGCCAGTGGCCACGGAAGCTCCAGCGTAATCATTAGTGAGTCTAAGGACTGAAGCTCTGTGACAGTGAATACAGCTAGCTGGACGCCAATCCTCTGGTGTTCCTGGTGCCTCGAGTTGGTTGGTGCTTATCAGTTATTATTAGGATGCCTATTATGTATTGTGCAGACAGTGAGGGAGTGGGTGATCTGGGTGATCTGCTTGCCTGCTCCAAAAGGCGCCTTCCACCGACATGAATTGATGGCCTTGCAGTCACTTTTTGAATCCATTGAAACGGCCGACTTTGCGCATGGAGATGTGGACCAAGAAGAACAACATACTCACCTGCCTCGGTGGATGCGCATGATTCCGGCTTCACGCATTAGGCGTGTCGGAATAGGTTTCCTGTCAGTCAGTGTATTAATGTACGTACGACTGTTGAGATCTGGGAAAGATGCGGGGTCGCATCAGCTCACAAAAAGGGCAGGACAGAAGGAGCGATGAGGGGTCGTCGATTGTCGTCGGTTCATTATGTACATATTACTATGGGAGCTCCAGGGCTCTCCATCGTCTGAGGTTTCAGGACTGCCCGGTGGAACGCCCCAACTCTAACTAAAACTTACTAATAATAACACTGCGCCCCCATCGTTTTCTCAGCTGGCCTCAGCTCTCGGCTCCTCCTGTGCACACTGTTCGGAAGGCACGAAGTCGCTCAAGGCGCATTGCCCAGCTCCGTTGTGATAGAGCTTGTGCAATCATCATCGCACGACTCGTCTTCAACAGAGGATTATCTCGCGAGGCAGAATGAATCCCCGTGCACTTATTTGGCAGATCAGTCTGCTACCAGACAAAATCTTCAAGCATAAACTTGATCGAGCCCGGGAAATCCCGTCCTCTGCTTGAGCAACGACATGCGCAGATGCCCCCCAGACCCTGGTGACAATAATGAATAAATATTTAAATACATTCATCAGCTCGTTGCCCCTCCTGGTTGCCCCTCTTGGCTCCCCCCCGTTCACGCATCGGCTTTTCTAGCACTTATCTCCCCTCCAAGTAATACATACACCTCACTTTCATCCCATCTTCTTGCTATTCCATCCAGCTTCCTCTTCTTACTCTCTTCTGTCCCTCATCAGGCTTGTTGTCCGACTTTCTACTCGCTGTAGGCCAGGAGCAAGCTTCTACGCTCACGGCCAACCCCGCCCCCGCATTGTAACAGCTAGTTTTGCCTACATCAAAGGCAACAGCGATCGATTACAATTCCTTCCGCCATCAGGCCAGTGGAGAAACAATGATTGATCTGAGAAACCATGGCTTGATCTTGGGCTTAACTGTCCTTGTAGTTCTTATCAGTCCGGCGGCTGCCTTTGGCGCTGGAAA
Organism: Epichloe sibirici; assembly: GCA_022702365.1. Taxonomy (NCBI): domain Eukaryota; kingdom Fungi; phylum Ascomycota; class Sordariomycetes; order Hypocreales; family Clavicipitaceae; genus Epichloe; species Epichloe sibirici. The sequence continues at coordinate 559,401 of JALAAE010000020.1, forward strand.
CATCGGCTCTACATCCAAGGTTGAGGGCCTGAATTGTATGAGAACCCTCCCTCCCCCCCCCTTCATCTTGCTTGTACAATCTAGTGTAATCTAACCACCACTCTTCTCTCCCGCAGGGCGACACGGCGATATCGAAGATGCCCTCCTTAATCTTGCCATGGCTCAAGCCATGAAACATAAGAAGTTCAACAAAATCATGGTCTCTAGGGTGTATTTCGGGAACTGGCTGCGAGACTACTCCCAGGCCATCGATGTCGGTACTGTCAAGGCAGTTTCCGCCGAAGCCATCCGCCTTCTCCTTTGCGTTCTCGGTTTCTTAACCTTCGGTTATGGCTCTGGCGAATTTGAGGTCACTGCTGACCGCCTGGGCTGCTACCGACCTGAAGACCACATCGACAACCCCAAGAACTATGCCGATAACCAAGACGCCCGACAGTATGACCGTCGCCTGCGTGGCCCTATCGACGAGAACCGCGAGCTCTCGGTCGATCCCGAGTCTGGCATGAAAAACTACATTGCAAACGACCGCGCCGGTATTATGACCTCTTCCAAGCACATAAGGAATCTCTTCTCCGGCTGCATCGAGCTTGGTCGCAACTACAAGGATAGCGGAAGAAAAGAGGAACTTTATGAGTGTCTTCGACTGATGGGAACCGGTCTTCACTGCTTGGAGGGTAAGTCGCACAGTGACTTACTTCGAGCATCTGAGCTGATTTGACTATCGCAGATTTTCTTGCGCACAGCAACTACTGTGAGCTGGCTTTGATCGAAATGGGAGAGCGAGACGTCTTCCCTCACGTCGGAAGCGACACGCGCATGCGGCTTGAGGGTGCTCATGGCGACGTCTATCCCATCGTCACCGGAACTTTCGGAGGTGTCGACTTCCTTCATTCCGTGGTTGGTGAAGGTGTGTGTCGCTGTTGCATTCTTTGAAATCTCCCGTCTCATGCTCAGGCGTCCTGGCTGACCATGGTCTACAGTGTCGGACAAGATGTCCCAGAATGAAATTGAACAGCTGGAAGGTACCCTTCAGGAGGATAGCAAGAACTCAGATACCAGCATGCTTCGTGAACTCCTGGACAAGATCCCCGACAGCCTCTTTGGTGGCAAGAACCAGAAGAAACGAATTGATGAAATTCAGGGCAATGCTGCTTCTTCTCAGGTCGAGAACATGTCTGTCTCTCCTCGAGATCCCGAGGAGTTCACCGTCTACGTCCAACAGACTTACAATCAAATTATGCCCGCCATCGAATTCCACGATGACATCATGAAGAGCATCACATCTGCCGTTGAGAAGATTCCCGTTCTGCCCAAGATTATCGAGCAGCTCGAAGAACAGCTTTCTCGATTCGTATTTTCCATCATGGCCCCTGTTGTCGTCCCCCTCATCCGCCAAGTCAAGAATGAGCTTGCAACCGGCTCTGGGGAAGTCATCAAGAGCAGTGAGGATGAACAACACATTGTCTTCGACAACGACCGCTCTACGGATCCTACTCACTCCATGCTGTCCAAGGATCACTTTTCCAACGTAAGAACCCTTTCTGAACTATCAACTCTACCAGCACTCTCATCAATCACGAAAGTCATCTGACAGCAACTGTCATCAACTGTCATCAACTGACATGTTTAGATCTTGAATGAAATCGCCGGCCGCACCGCTGCCAAGATGGTCCGCTGGACCGTTCCCCAGATCATGGACGCAATCGACAACGATGGTACTGATGTCGACCGTTTGTGCGATCGCATCATCAACGGCATCTTGCACCATCCCGCCCAGAGAAATATGGGACAGGATGGCGTCTCCGAGGCTCGCAACGCCATGTTCAACGAAGTCCAGACATGGTGGGGCGAGCTTCGAAATGAGCAGAGCTCATACCGACAGAAGCTGTCTCGTGAGGGCGTTAGGAGAGGCGAAAACCACAAGGAAGGTGTCGATGACACTGGCCATGGACACGGCTGCACTGGCAAGCTCAAGATGAGAAAACTCTACGGCACGCCCGACACTCTGGAGAACAAGATTGCCGGAGCTGCAGCGGACGCCATCTATCAAGGCGCTACTGGGCTCATTTCGAATGTTGTGGAGCAACAAACTGGCATGAAGTTGCCTTCGGGCCAGGTCCCACATGCCCATGAGGAGAAGGGCGGCCTCGAGGGCTTTTTAAGCAAGGCTGGCTCTATTCTCGGTGATGCATTTGGTAAAAGCGAGGATGAGGGCAAAAGCAATCGCCGAAACGACAACGAATCCTATACGGGGAGCCAGTCCAGCTACGGCCGCCAGGACAGCAGTTATGGGCAGAGCCAGCAGAGCAGCAGCAGCTACGGACAAAGTCAACAGAGTAGCAGCCAGTATTACAGTCAGCGGAGCAGCGGCTACGACAATGATAACGACAGCCATGTGGGCGGGCGCTCCGAGCGCCGTCGCCGTGACGACGACGAGTACGGCGGTCGTCAGGAGTCCAGTTACGAACGCCAGGAACCCAGCTACGGCGGTTACGGTGGACATGGTCACCAAGAGAACAACTATGGCGGCATCAGTGGCTACGGAGGCCGTGAGGAAAGCGGATACGGCCGCCAGCAGGAGAGTGGCTATGGTGGTCAGGAGAGCAGTTATGGCGGTCGTGAGGAAGGCTATGGTGGATACAGCAGCCACGGACGCCGCAACGAGGGTCGTGGTGACGAGGAATACGAGGAATATGGTCGTGATAACGACAACTATAGCCGCCGCCAACAGGGTGGCTACGGCGGCGAGAGTGGCTACTGATTTTTTTTTTTTAGACGGCTACTACTCCGTACGTGCTGGGGAGTACTCCGTACTCCGTACGAGATACGTGATTGTGGATTTCTGGAAAGTCAAGTCGGTAATCAACGACGAGAAGACGCACAAAAGGCGCAGAGGCGAGGCGAGACATGTGGGCGGGTGTGAACTGCTGGATTAAAACTTGGTCGCCGATTTGAGGACGCATTTATTAGAAGACTGGGTTTATGATTGGTCCGTAGATGAAGAAACGATTGCCGAATTTCCATCGCACTTGTGTCTTATGTACTCTTCTGGTGGGGTAATTAATATTGAAGCATTCTCTCTGCTATACAGATACTCTGCACACTGGGTTGAAACAAGACGGACCTGTATTCGAACATGACTAGCAAAAATGAAAACGACAACACGTAGCTTCTTCATTCATGAATACACATTCGTTCCCGTTGCGGTACCAAGTCAATCAGGCAGCCTTGTTCGATATACCAATACTACCCTTACCCTACACAACGTATTATTGTCACGGCACAGTTCATCGAAGATAGGTTAGAACGCTACTAATGATATGTATTAACTAAGAATAAGTAAAGATAGAGAAGAAAGGAAAGAAAATTAAACTACTCTATTTGTTACGGTGCAGCCCCACAGGGGCCATCGCGGGTGTCTGCGCGCACGTACGGGTGGATTGCCCGATCCAATTGCGCCATAGGCAGCCAAGGCAAAAGGATACGTATTGAACAAGTCACCTTTGACTTGTGCAATTGACACCTATATTGCTAGGTCTAGGCAAAGCCTAGATCATCACACTATTATATATATAGGAGCGTTATATCCTTTAGTATATGCATAGCTTTTAATAGAAATATCCTCCTATTTACTTACTGAGCGTTGCTATTCGGAGCTGTGTTTTCTTGCTCACCGGCGCTGTACCCACTGGGTGATAGGGCCATATCCCACATCCTATGCCCCGCTACCAAATTTATATAGCACTCCCTAGCAAAAAAAATAGTTAGAATTACAGGCCTATTACCCCTACCTATAGCACCTATAGGCACTGCCCCTTACACCTATAGGCAGCTATATTATAGTAGCTACCTACTAATTCTCCTAATTATAACTATTCTCCTTCCTTTAATATTACTACTTTTATTAGTAATACTACTATATTTATTAATATTATTACTAAATCTTTAAATTCTATTATTAAAATATCTAATCTTATATAGTATGTTTAATTTTATAATAATTTTATTATTCTATATAGCATAAAGTATAATATCCCTATTAAAAGTAACCTAATAATTATAATCCTATTACTACCTCCCTTACTATAATTTAATAGCTTTAATAATCTCTATAACTTCTTATAATAATAAGGCTACTCTTATAGCTATACCTTTACTAGGAAGTCTAGTAGTAATTATTAACTTATCTATAGGACTTACGCTATAGTAACTATTCTAATCTATTATAACTATAGTAAGTAAAGACCTTCTAAATCTTAAGGTATTTATATAATAAGTACCTAGCTCTATAATTACCTATTTAAGCTCTAGGTAAAATATAGTATAAGAATAAATAATACTTAGCTATATACTATTAAGGTTATAGATTATAACTACCCTTAATCTATTAGCACTAATAGTTACACTCTTTATTACTAGTATATACTAGCTTATAGGGTATTGCTTAAAGAGATTATATAACTATAAGGCATTCCTACCTATAAGGCTTACTAATTACTTTAAATTAAATTCCCTAATATAGTAGCTATAATTAAAGATATCTATAATAACTATTAATAGCTCTAAATTAAAGCTTTTAATAGGCTTATAGGTATATAGTAATTTATATAGTTTTTAATTAATAGTAGCTACCCTTATAGGATTAATCTAGACCCTAATAATTAGCTATAATTAGCCTTCTAGACTACCTATAAATATATTAATAAATAGAAGATTTACTCCTATATTATTAGTATTAATAATATATATAAAACAAATAGCTTTAGGCTTTATATAATAGTAATTACTACTATTATAAATTAGAGTATAGTTATAAACCTTAGCTTTAGGCTTTTATTATTAGAAATAGAGAAAAGCTATAAGTAGCTACTTACAATATTTAATAAGGTCTATAATAAATTCCTTATTCCCTACTCTTATATTATTATTATAAACTATAAGACTACCTTAAAAAACACCATTTAGATAATCTTTCCTAAAGCATAGTAGTAGCTCTATATATAGCATATCCTTATAAGGATTTAAGCTTAAATTCTTTGTAATTAAAAGGATATTAAAGACACTAAACCCTTTTCTATAGACCTTAATAATGCTAATTAAAACGCCTTTAATAATAGCCCTATAGGGCTTTTTAAGGTATTTAAGCTGCTAATATATGAAAGTAAAGCTACTTTCTTTAATGCTATTTAGTAGAGTATAAAGGATATATATAATCTATAGTAAAAGGATATCCTTAAGTATATAAGGGACTAGTAGCTACCTTAGTATAAGTAGTAAGCGCTTTATTTTATATTATTCTATTATAATTTTAGGTAATATACTAATAGCCTAACTAAATTATCTTATTAGAATCTAAAGTCTTATATTATTATAGGTATTAGTAATCTTCTTTATCTTTTTCTTATAGTAATTTATATGCTAAAGGATATATATAATAGATATATAAGCTTAATTATAAAGGATAAAATAAGGTAAAAGAAGTATTATCTTAGAAGGGATTAGCTTAGTAAGCTGCCTACTAAGATTACCTCCTTTGCTATTAATCTTCTTCTTTAATAGTTTAACTTTCTTAAGTGTTTATAGTTAAGGCTATATTTACTTCCTTTCTATAAGTAGCCTTATTAATTTTAATAGTAATATTTACTTTCCTATGCCTATATTATTACTAATTAAATTAAATAACACTAGTAGCTTATAAAGCGTAATATTTATTATTACTAGTGGCTATAAAGCTCTCTAGTATATTAGTAATTAACCTTATGTGTAAATTATATATAGTGGTTATCTAATCTTTATTACTAGCCTTCTAATAATCTAATGCTTTAAATTTAAGACCTCCTTATTATTAACTACTACTATAGGCGCCCTTAGAATATAAAAACTAACTAATTCTAACCTATAGTGTCTTAACCCTTTATTAAAAGCCCTTTATAAGGCCCTATAGTATCTAATTTACTGTTTTAACTATAGCTACTATTAACTTAAGGCTTAAGAGGCTCTAGAAGACTAAATTTAAGTATAAGGTATATAAGAACATAGGCAGAAGTTAAAGTATTATTATAGATATTATAAGAAAGGCCTTAAGGGAGACCTTAAGGGAGACCTTAAGGGAGACCTTAAGCTTAAAGAGGGTTATAAGGGATATTACCTTTATATATAACTATAATATAATTATAATTAGCAGTAGGATAAGCTATAAAATGCTTACTACTATTATTATCTAATGTATTATCTAATAAGACTATTAATTACTAAGCTAGTTAGAGAGGCTAGAAGAATTAGTTAGGCTAGCTAAAGTGTATATAATTAAAGAAAACACTGGAAATCGCATTTTAAGTAAATTTGTAAGCCTTATACGCGTTAAATTAAAAAATCTACTTATATTATAATGTATTTTAGAGTGCGGGGTCTAATTCTATGAGATTATGTGTATTTTCTATAGGAGGGTATGGTAATTAAGTCGCTTAACTAAATGCAGCTAGGACAAATTTTTATGTGGGTATAGCGCCGGTGAGCAAGAAAACACAGCTCCGAATAGCAACGTTCTTACTTACTATATATTTACTAGTTATAAATTATATAGTTATAAGTCACTTATTATAAACTATAATATTACCCTTTCCTTTAAAGCTATAGTTATAAGCAAAGCATTGCATGTATTGTATTTATTGTATTTTTTGGCCCTTCGATGTATTGTATTGTATTGTATAGCCCTATGTATTATATTGTGTACTGTATTGTTAATACAATACAATACAATACAATACAATACAATACAATACAATACAATACAATATAATATAATACATGCAATACAATGTATTATTAGGGGCTAAAAAAAGTGGGGTATTACAGAAAATCTATTATATAGTAGATTTTTTAAATAATCTAATTAGTATGGCCTACTTTTTAATATAATTTAGTTGCTTTTTTAAAATTTTATAAAAATCTAGCTTATTTAGAAAGCTTAACCTATTAACTAGTGCTTAGTTATCTATTAGAGAATGTTTAAAGCTTAAATTATATTATTATTTTTATGCTAATTTTAAAGGTCTTTTTACTATTATATCTATTTTATAAGATTTTTTTTTAATAGCTTTTTCTTTACTTTAAGTATAAAACTTACCCTAAGGAAAAACATTGTAACTATATATAAATGAAATAAAACTCTAATATTAACATTTCTATATATCAAGAGCTTATATTAAAATAAGAGTATTTTATATTATCTAAAAAAGGTCTTTCAGTTATTGTCGGAATAGTTAAATCCAGCCGCGCACGGAAAGTGAAGCACAACGCGAGTGCTGCGTTATGATTAGGTGCATCGCGCAAGTGGGTTAATCACATGACCCACGATGCCCTTAATACCTTCGGCTACGTAGCCCATTAGCTAGATTAATTATTATTAACTATTATTACTACTTTAACCCTAATTACACTAGTGCTTAGACCCTTGCCTTTATAAGACCTCCTAACACTAATTAGTGGGTAAAAAACCATAGATAAGCTAGGGAACTACTAAGAAGAGATAATTCTATTAGGTTTAGCTTGGGTTCTAATTACAGAAGTATGCTAAAGGAAGATTATTAATAGCTCTAGTTATTAGGCTTCTAAGGGATTAACCCCTTCTATCTTAGAGTTATTAAGGACCTCCGCATAGAAGAATTAATTTTATTATCTATTATAAGAAAACTAATTAACTAACTAGGAATTATAGCTCTAAAAGCATCCTTCCTAAACTAGAGATTAAATTAGCCCCTTACTAGCTAACGAAAAATACAATATAAGAAAACATAATACCTATAATATCTAGACCTAAAAGACCTGAAAAGTCTAGCCTATTACTATAACTTTAGAAACACTTCTAGATTATTATAACTAACTAAGGAAGCTCTAAAGAGCTAGATCCTTAGATTGCTAAGGATTAGTAACTTAATAACTAACTTACTTAGCTAATTAATATCTATAATAGCGGATAATATAGAGATCTTAAGCTCTAGGAAAACTTCTAAGATAATCTCTAAGATTAAACCCTTAAGACCTTTAAACATGCCTCTAGATACTTAGTGCGTAATTTATAAGATATCCTTTGTAAATATAGTGTTTATATTATATAAGATAAATCTAGCAAAGTTACTAACTTACTAGTATATATTCTTAATAAAGAAATAAAAGCACTATAGCCA